>OZ012703.1:64987108-65284454 GCA_963942595.1 Cylloceria caligata
GCTCCCCCTCTTATCTCGACTCTCTATCAGTTATCTTATTTTTACTAGCATCCCTGGAAGGAGTATACTCGTCGTTCTCTGTCATCCCTCGGTTTTCATTGATTTGGTAATGGTATGTGACGTTGCCAGAAAAAAGCCATGTTACATTATACATTTAGAAATATAGCTTAGAAGGTTAGGTTTGCCTAATTCCTTACACCGCTAAGTCTTTTATTTTGCTCGTGTTGAATGATCGCAAGTATCCCCACGCACAAGTGGTTTTATTCGTTGTTACCGATATGCTACATAGCGGGCTTTATAAAAATGAATCGCATACTTCCAGGACTTACGTACCAAGACCACCTACTTCTGTACCCACAACCTCGAAGCGAGCTCGAGTTTCCGAATAATGTTCCATTTCAGTGTTCATATGATGTATTGATGAATGAAAAAACCGTAAGAATAACTTTTCGTTTGAAAAAAAATCGCCAGAAACGATTGAAAATAATTTGTTTCTAGGTTCAAAATTATTTGAAACGGTTTTTTTCATCCCGATAATCGCATAATAGAGATCTTCAATATTTTATTTAGTCATATTGTTCCTGAAAAATTCATACAACAATCATGAAAAAAAAACTAATTTCGTTTAAAGGATATGCAATCTAAACTCACATGCAACTTTGAACGAGCTTGAAAATTTTGTTTCAGAGCATAGAACTTAATGTAAAACTAAAATCGATAATGCCCAAATACTAACTGAAGATTTTCCGTAATAAAAGCTAAAACATTTTTCGAAAAATTCGAAACCTTGACATGTGATGTTTTTTGTACCGCTCTGCAACATATTAGAAGGAGAAAAAAATCAACAACGGTGAAGGTCACCGACCTATCTATTTGGCTCAGATTGCCTCATATAGATATTCCATATACTTCAAGGTCCGATATGCACATAAGGGTGCTCGAAATGAACAGAATGTGGCTAGAAGTGACATTTTATTTTCAGTGGATCGACAAAATAGCTTCGCGTTTTCTACCGCGTTTATGTGCGATTGAACATTCATAGTGGACTCAAACAGAATAACACGAAGTAAATATAACTTATATAAGATAAAATTTTCGTGTCCACCAATATAGACCTGTATAGAAAGTAGGTCTAGTTGCCAGGATTCTTGCAGCGATTTTGCATATAACAGGCAAAGACGCAATTAAAAGGATATCAGCTGCAGAAAGTATTCCCACCGTTGACTTCCTAGTAATTACACAGCCACACATGGTAGAAACAGATTCACGAGTAAGGTGAATCTTATATTGCAAGCTACATTTTGAATATACTGAGAAGATCTCGTTTCCAGGTCATAGGCACTGGAAGTATGTCATCTATATATAAGAGTCCTAGAAATATGGGATTAACATATATAATTATAAATATATATGAAGACCTTGGCGCAGCAAATAGGTTTTATCGGATAGGTTGACTTTTTTATTATTTGTAAGCGAGGACACCTACAATGATTCAATCATGGACAAATTGAAACATTGCATTAATATAACCATCTGAACTAACTTGTGAATATTTCCACGAACGCCTGAAGCGTGCTTTGATATTACTGATGACTGACAGAACTTTCGTGTTTTTCGTTAAACTAAAGAATATTTAATACAACAACATTAAGGAAGTGACAGCAGGAAGAAGTGATTACAGTTGTATGATGTGGGTTTTTCAAAGACCTCGATATATTCCGTTTATATACTCAAAGGGCCTGGAATTGTAGAATTAATTTCACAGTGTTCGTGGTTATAAATAATGATTCACATGTGACTTATGTACGTACACTTACCGATCTACAACAAAGAGAGAGTCTTTGGTAATTAGGCGGATCTAATATTTCATCTAAATATCTTGATTATATATGAGGCATTCTCCAACGGTTCAGCCACTTCTTTCGCACCTTCGCAAATGATGCTAATAATTTCCAATATTTTAGTACTACTTACGAGGAGTCTCTGTGAATGTTTTTAAATTGTTGATTTAATCCTTATAGGAAATAGTTTTTTTTTTTGTATTTCATATAACTGGGATAGAGTAAGTCTGGGAAAAAAGTTAATCGCACAAAAAACATTGTTTTTCACTGAATTTTGTAATGCTCATATCTTATACTTTACATATATTAATCTTATATTTATATTTTTATTGCAAAGGTTATGTTGAACAGCTAAATTTGTAAATAATTTATCTTACCGAAACGAACATTTCGATATCATTCTTTATTTTCATATAATTCACGGGGATATGTGATCAATTATAAAGAATCGGCATTGTGGGTATTTGCTATTTAATAGTGTGTGCGAATGGCGTGTGCGTGTGTGACACATAGATAATATAATGATATAAATAAACAGAATCAATTTAAATATGAGAGTACAAGTTTTGTCGATATTATGATTAGGAGTTTTATTATCATAGTACATTTTTAAGACACCTTGCTGACTACAATAGTACGCACAGTACCAGCGACTGCAATATTATATTTATCTTGAAGACAAATATTGACTCAAGTATAGTCTTTACCATCCTATAATGACTGAAAAAACGAACGTCGGTAGATTAATAATAAAAATATTTTATATTTTAGTTAACATTATTCCCGCTAATTATGTAGCATGTTTATATCACATTATATCACCTTAAGTTGTAGTGAAGTTGAGTTGCATTCAGTCAGTTATAAATCAATAAAAATGTTAAAGCATTGTTCGCTTTAATTCATATGACGTCATTCGTGCATTGGTAATCATGCAAATACTGTTGGTACGCATTAGTATTCACTATTCTCATACATTGGTATTAATACTCATTAGTATTCGTGTTTTATAATTATCATGTCTGTCATGTTTTTCATGCTCAAGATGACTGTGATGTTTGAAGAATACATGTCATATACCATAGAATGCTAAATGCAAACTGAAATGTTATATCAAACGTGTACAAAAAAGAAAAACATTCACAAATTCAAATACAATCGCAGCGTACATTTAAAAAAAATAATGGTAATTGCAATGTTATGCACCTGTTTCGGCGTAAATAGAAAAAAATTACCATGTACCATGGATGTATCAATGAAATCGAAAGTTATTAAAAAATTAAAAAAGAGGTGCCCTTACTATGCTTTTTACTTCCGCAATTACTTTACTTCTTTAGATCTCGACATTTATGAGGTAATGCTGGTTTTTATCACTTATATTGCTTCAGAGCTCTTTGATGTTTTCCGATCTTTCACTGTTACATAAAATGATTGCTAATCGGGTTATGTACGTTTTATCAGTCTTTCGTGTTAGTACTATAGCATTCTCTATGCTTACATTCTTTAATTCCTATCTGGCTTTTTCCTTATTATGCAACGATCTTTGAGACCCAGAAGTCTATATTATCACATTTTTGATCAAGTGATCGTAACCTAAAGATTCTAGATCTACAAAAATAAAATGTTCTATGGTTTTTTATAATTATCGACTGTGCTTAAGTAAAAGTAAAAAAAAAATAGTTGTTACCTCGTTATCTCCTGCATTATGAGAATGAAGTCTTATTCCGATAGAATAGTTTTCAAAGTAAACTAAGCCTTTCTTTTTATTTCAATTGAAAATTATTTTATATTAAAATGGTCATAGTTATCCATTATAACTTTTCAGCTTATACTTCTCCATTTACGTAATTATCTAGTTTCACGGCGCGTTCTATGGGCTTTCCAAAGTTCTATTGCCAAACTATTATATTCAATACGTATAGGAACACTATCTCCTTTATTTTCCTTCAAGAAAAATAACTTCGACATCGTCCGGTAATTCGTACTTTTTGATAACGATATGAATATCGTTTATGAGTATTCCGATCGTCTATTCGCCTGTTTTTGATTACTCATCCACGCCTTCACCTGTTGTGGTGTGCGGGCTTTAAGTTCCGGTACCTTACTCATAAATTCTCCTATACTTTTCAATGATGGAAACTTCTTAGCGTCTGAATTGATGAAGCGTCCGAACTCATTCAGTATGCAATCTTTTTCAGGACGAGTCCATGCCACTCTCTTAACAGGGCCACGAGGCGAGCCTACGACAAAAGAATTCAAATACTTCACACATAAACGATTTTATATTATAACTAGCAGGTCTTTTAGCTTCGTTGCTGACGCGCCCTCTCATTGTGCATTCGAACGTCTGTATGAGTGTCTATATGAGCATCCGTATGAGTGTCCGTGAGTGCCTGTGAGTATCCTTGAATGTCTATGAACATCTGTGATCTGTTCCTGTATAAATGTCTGTGAATGACTGTGTGAATC
Organism: Cylloceria caligata; assembly: GCA_963942595.1. NCBI lineage: Eukaryota > Metazoa > Arthropoda > Insecta > Hymenoptera > Ichneumonidae > Cylloceria > Cylloceria caligata. The sequence goes on from OZ012703.1 coordinate 64,991,416, forward strand.
TCTAGGAGTGCATGTGTGAGTGTCCGTATTTGTGTGTCTGCGAGTATATGTGTGAGTGTACATGAATATCTATGAGCATCTGTGATCTCTGTCTGTATAAGTGTCTGTAAGTATCTGTAAGTGGCTCTGTGATTGTGCCGGTGTAAAACTTCCTGAGTGTCCGTGTGAATGTCTACCGTCCAGCTCGGGGTCCATTAGTTGTATTATTATATGAGATTTATAATAGATAATAGCAATAAACTCGTTCCGCTAGTGGGAACCGATTTTTATTCTAATGAATAATCGCATATTTGCATAGTTACGATAATCTAGAGATAAAGAGAATAGAATGTTTACAAATTTCTGTATCAAACTGCAATTAAATTAAAAAGTGATACATACCGGAGCGTCGCCTTTTTCCTTTAGATTGACTATCTCCTGAATTCGTTTCATTCGACTGTTCTTTGGTACCGTTCACTGACTGAAGTGGTCCTCTGTTTTCCGTCGCATGCGGATAAGTTCCCGTGAAAGAGGACTCGAATGACTCAGATACCTCATGCTGATGTAGTGTCGTGGACTCACCAGAGGCATTTGCCTCAAGAAGCTGTTTTTTCATTTTAACGTCGCTATCTACGTCGGAGTTATCAAAGTCACCTTTGTTACTTTCGTCCTCACTATCACTCTCAACGTCTGCGCCTTGCGCTTTTTCCAACAACTTTGATATTTTTATAATTTCTCGGGATACAATAGTTTGTCGATAAACGTTTTTATGGATATCCGTCGAGTGGCCCATAAAGTTAGCAACGTCACCTACGTCTTGTTCGTTGAGATTCAACGAAATACATTTCGTAGCCATGTGCTTACGCAATTCTGTTCCGCGTAGGCTTTTCGGATTGCTTGCCCCACATTCAGTCGAAAACTTGCGCATTAGCAAGCATGAGCTAAGATACTTCTGCATAGTTTTGTTATTAGTGGGCATCCCAAACACATACGGATTCGTATTGCTTACTTTCGCGTCCTTTCTGTGCTTAATAATGAGTCGAACACATTCTAGCATTTCGGCATTTAGAAGTACGGGAACTGTGCGATTGAGCTTACCCCTAATGGTGAATCGTACGTACTTGTTTGCTGCAGATTTCATGGTTTCTGATAACTGTCTATACAAGTCGTTGTCAACAGCTTTATCAATTCCTTGGTGGTTGTTAAAATCGTCAATTAGAATTCGTTCTATCTCTCCGGCTCGGCGACGATTAAACAACTGTATCGACGTCAACGTCGTTTCTGCTAATTTACGCCATCTCGCGACGGAAAATTCAATATTCACATTTTCGAATGCTTTCTTTCGTTCGCGCTCGAGATGATCATGCAACTTCCGCACGTCTCCGGTCGACGGAAGAATGATTTTTTTTCAGCGTTTTTGTTGAGCCTGCGATTCGGCAACAGTTTTATTCACGCTCACAGTATAGTCTTCGTCCAATAGTTTTAAGAAGTCTTCAGCATCCTTCATCTTCTCGTTTTGTTTTGTCTTTATACAGATACTGATATGAATTTTTCCCATTAGTTTGAGCAGCATTCCGAGTGACGAAGCAGTGGATGGGGCTTTGTACACATTCGAAATATCGTCAAGACCGGCAACATTGTTGACAGCAGAAATCGCATCGTCATACACTTCCGGATCAAAAACTGACCCTAAGTCGGTGACTTTTTTATTTATCTGTCGAAGGGACAAGAGGAAGCGACCCAAAACTCGTATTCGCGACCTGATCATTTTGTCAAAGTGTTGTGACATATATTTTTTTGTTTGCTTGTTTACAAAAGCAATCATGAGTTTGTCATAACGAATGGCGCATGTTACTACGTCGTCACGTAACACGGGAAAAATGCGTTGTCTCACGACGTCATTTGCCGAAGGATGAATACGTCCCGCCACTTGTTTTGACGATAACATCACGAGTCGGTTTTTTTTACTGCTCAATCCTGTACATTTGGCAAAGTGAATGCTGATAGTATTCCTGGAATACGAACCCTTACATTTCCCACAATAAGCGAAATGTTTGGCCGTTCTCTTGAATTTTGCATTTGGTCTTCTAACAACGAAGTGACGGCCATCGTTGTGTTCTGGATTGGTATTAAATAGGAAGTTACCTCTTTTCCTTACTTTGTCGAATTTACTTCTACGCTCGGCACTGCCAACTGGCAATGCAGCGATTTCCTTTACATCTTTTTCGGTGTGGTGTTTTCGTATCAAATGTCGACTAATTTTAGATTGTTCCTTCGCACAATAAAAACAAAAGTCCCTTTTATTACCACCAGCTGGTCCTTTTGAGGTCTCGACGATTGTGTTAGAATCATCACAGTGCGCAGTTCCCTCTTGAATGCCGGAAAAGGAGATGCTAAATCTTCCGGAGTTAGTTGATGCATTTTTTGATTTTTTTTCTTTCGTTTTCCGTTTTTCAGGCTCAGATTCGGAATCCGTTCTTCGATCTCCGTTATCGTCATTATCATCCGTAGAAGACTCGCTGAGGTGAGGTTGATAATCCAAATCACAATCACTGTCAATGATATCATCGTTGTCGCTGTCACTCGATGACTGGCTCACACCTGCTAATAAATTGCCCACAGTTTGATCTACCAATTTTCCCTTAGCACCGTCCTTCTCGCAATCTTCCTGGCCATTTTCATCGGCCATCGATTCCTCGTTGTTATTGGCTACTTCTACTACTGTCGCAGACATATCAGATTTCATTGTATTGCTCTCCACAGTAGTAATGTTGAGATCGGTAAACTTGTGCGCGTTAAAACAAATATCTTGACAACTGGCATCCGTAAACAGACTATCCACCGAAATATTTAAATTGTCGTCGAGAACGACACCAAGCTGTTCACATATTGGGAATCTGAAGTTGAATGGATGAGTAGTCTGCTCTACTTTGTAGTTATTGGTACCTGCGACGAACCGGTTGAAATCAGAAGAGTGGTTGACGTTACTATTCTGGCCAGCTAATTCGGTGCTTATATTGATCGTAGAATTATCAACAACTTGGTTCGGTAACATAGAAGTGGAATTGGTAACTTTAGTTCCAATGGAATAATTCAGATTCTCAGAGCGGCTCTTATCACATTCGGTAGTTGAAAACGCCGATTTGTAGCTACAACTGATTTCTTGTGGTGGTTGATGCTGCAGGTTTATACTAGAGTTCTCGGTCGAGGTTGCAACGCGTGGCTCAGGACCCAGAGGAGAGCGTTTTCTGTTTTCGATTAATAAAGCTGTGCTTGCTTGAAGTGGAGTAAGCCTCAAGTTAGGAGTATCGTTGGTTGGTTCGAATACGCGATGCAGTTTGGAACTCGTATGAACATTTTCGGCAGGTACGATTACAGAGAATGCTGGATTACAATGATCATCACTAATCTGCTTGTGTAGCTGATGTGATGAGCTTTGAGGAGGGTGATAACATTGATGAGAATTACTACGTTGAGTAGTCAAAAATAACTCTTTAGATATTATCTCATCATCCGAATGATTTTTTTTTTTTAATGCTTGACGACGCATTTTAGCAACAAAATATGTTTTAGGGTTTGTTGGGAGCTTTTTCTCGAGATCAATATCTACGGAGGCAAGGTCTGCATCCTGATCGACGTCGTTACAATTTAAAGTGCATACTGAGACGCCCTGCAATGTAGCTGTAACGCTATCATTTGATTGATCGCATGACGAGATTTCGAATTTTGAGGACTCCGTTGATGAAAGGTCAAAATGAAATGACGTATTTGGTGTTATGGGCTTGAGAATGAGGGGTTTCATATGAACTTTTGGTGATCCATTGTTCAAAGATCTTTTGATATCCACCAGAACTTCACAGCTCTCTGCAAATCAAGATGTGCATCGTTTTAGATTAATCGGAATCTCAAAGGTGTGCAACAGAAATGTATTGTCCTCCCCAAATACGGTCGAAAATCAGTTAAATACACACTTGTTTACGACATAAAGCCCTTATAGCAATGCTTTAAATTCATCGGAATTTTAATATATACAATGTATAGTAGCAATGCTTTAAATTCATCGGAATTTTAATATATACTTACTGTGGGAAGCCAATAAACGCCCATCGCATGTTTCTTTTTTGGGCAGTTTCACAGTGCATGAATTATCTTTCCGTCGATTGATTATTCGTTTAATATCGCATATGTGGTAGCTTCCATCATTTAGTAGAAGAAGTCCAAACATTCTGGACTACTATGAATCACCAAAGAAAAATAACAATAATAGTATTAGCGATACTAGATAACAATAACATTAATCATTTTTAACCACAAATTTTTATTCAGAGTCTTTGTGAATTAGATATCGTTGATAATTCATTTGAACCATGGACTCAATTGGATATAATAAAAAAGAATTATTATTATTATTATTATTCATAATTAATTTGCTGCGTTATTTAGTCAAATCAGAAATTCGATTTTTTTCCAGAATTTCAGCTCATTACATAGCACTAGAAATTCTCACTGAAACTGTATTTTAGTTGCGAAAGATATAACCAAAATCAAAATCAAATGTCACTGGAGATTTGTTTACCAATTTTTTGTTTAAGTAATTTAGTGATAACGTTAAAAAAGTTGAGTTTTTCATATTTTTATCTCAGCAAGAAGTCCTTGAAATTTTCATCGAAACTCATTCTGGTTAGGAATGTACGGGCAACACGTCAAATGTGTTCAAAATAAATCTTCTAAAAAAAACTTTTCGAGGTTTAAAATACTGTTCCATAGTTATTTTAAACGGATATTCTCATAAATATAAAAATTTGACACGTATGCAGTACAAGAAATGCAGTTTAGAACAAATATGCAAGCATACAAGTAGTCTCTATTCAACGAGTACTCATGCCTGTGGAAGTTACAGAAACATTGGAAGAGTTGAGATACAAATATTGGTTCGAAGTTTAAAAACATTATTATGCGTTTCGATAGACTGATGACGTCAAAAAACATAGTCTAGTTCGGTCTAAACATTAAGAAATCGTTCGCTGAGCATTTATTTCCGAATTCACATTCTTGAGTTGTTGTGTTTTTATAGATCACTTGATTACAAAATCATAGGGTCATTCGCATAACCAACCTCCAGGACCTCGGCGCTATAATTATACATGTACGTGTACGTTTCTCAGGTCATGAAGGTATCCCTTTTTACACGACTACACTAGGGTTTTATTTCAGGGTTTATCAATTTTCTGTTCTGTTTGTTTAAAACAACACAAATTTCAAATGTTGAGAATATATAAATATGTATATATCATATTATATAAATATATAGTTACAAGTGTTCAAAAGTAACGAATTATTAATTTTCGTATTGATGTATTGGTCAATCGTCTCAAGTCAAAATCATACCATCTGTTATATATTACACTTCCAGGACCCCGGACTTGGAATTATACATTTTACATGAACGTTTCCTACGTCGCGAAAGCATCGCTTTTTCTTACCGATACATTGTCAGTTCAGGATAACACAAATCCAAAATTCGCGAATTTTGAATCTCTTTTCAAAGTTAACAATGTTCTAAAACGGGAATTAAAAAAAAGGAATGCTTGTGATTGCATAGATCGTTTCATTACAAAATCTTAAGGTCATTTGTACAGATGGATGAAACATGTCATGAACTTCCAGGATTCCGGGGCTGGATTTATATATTTCACGTGTACGTTTCCCACGTCATGAAAGTATCTTTTTTTCAGGAACACAGTGGGCTTTTATTTTAGGATTTATCAATTTTCTATTTCTTTGAAGCAACACAAATTAAAAACGTTGAGAATATATAAATGTGTACATATTATATAAATATATATCTACCACTTTTCAATAGTAATAATAGCGTTTAGATAAAAAATCTGATGATCAATAATCACGAACAACGATTGCTAATATTGAATCGAATAGTCAATAATTCGGCCAACGTGTAAATCGCGGAGCGAAGTATAAGAACACATTTCAAAAGATGCTCGTAATTATTGTTCATCGGGTACTACTAATCGTCAAAAGTAGCAAAATTACATAAAACTAAAAACATTAGGTAGAATTAAATGAATTCACTTAGATAACAACATAATTAATCGTTTCCATACTTGAGACGTTGCTGAGAAACGAAATCCAGTTGAGTCTTTATTGTGAAGCACCTTTTTCGAAGTGTATGGTAATAGTTATTTTCGTATCAATGTGTTTGTGCCAACCGTTTCAATACGACCTTTTATTGTTATACTTCCAGGACCCTGGACTTGGAATTATACAACTCATATATACGTGTCCTACGTCGCGAAAGCATCGCTTTTTCTTACCGATACATTGTCAGTTCAGGATAACACAAATCCAAAATTCGCGAATTTCGAATCTCTTTTCAAAGTTAACAATGTTCTAAAACGGGAATTAAAAAAAAGGAATTGTTGTGATTGCATAGATCGTTTCATTACAAAATCTTAAGGTCATTTGTACAGATGGATGAAACATGTCATGAACTTCCAGGATTCCGGGGCTGGATTTATATATTTCACGTATACGTTTCCCACGTCATGAAAGTATCTTTTTTTCAGGAACACAGTGGGCTTTTATTTTAGGATTTATCAATTTTCTATTTCTTTGAAGCAACACAAATTAAAAACGTTGAGAATATATAAATGTGTACATATTATATAAATATATATCTACCACTTTTCAATAGTAATAATAGCGTTTAGATAAAAAATCTGATGATCAATAATCACGAACAACGATTGCTAATATTGAATCGAATAGTCAATAATTCGGCCAACGTGTAAATCGCGGAGCGAAGTATAAGAACACATTTCAAAAGATGCTCGTAATTATTGTTCATCGGGTACTACTAATCGTCAAAAGTAGCAAAATTACATAAAACTAAAAACATTAGGTAGAATTAAATGAATTCACTTAGATAACAACATAATTAATCGTTTCCATACTTGAGACGTTGCTGAGAAACGAAATCCAGTTGAGTCTTTATTGTGAAGCACCTTTTTCGAAGTGTATGGTAATAGTTATTTTCGTATCAATGTGTTTGTGCCAATCGTTTCAATACGACCTTTTATTGTTATACTTCCAGGACCATGGACTTGGAATTATACATCTCATATATACGTGTCGTACGTCTTAAAAGCACCACTTTTCTCGCAGATACACCATCAGTTCAAGAATTATTATTAATTTAGAAACAATATACCGTGAAATTGTCGCAGAAAGCAGTATAATATCGCCATTCTGCCGTTCAACAGCATAATGGTGACACTATACATTATGCTGACGTCATGCTGCTTTTGTGGACCGTTTCTGTCACTATGTCTATCAGGATATTTATGTACGAGTAAATACATACTATACACATGATTGTTTGACGTTAATGATATCGTTTATTAAACATAACCGACGGTCTCCATCCGTTATTATTATCACATACAACGATTCTCATAATAGACATGTCAGCGAAAAAAATACCATGCGATTTTCAATTACATGTCATCGTAATATATTTGAAATATTTTGGTTAAGAATTATGAGAGAAACGGGTTCAAGTCGTAGTACTTTGATCAGTATACGTTTTCCAGTACAAGGTATGCCCATACATAACCTAAATTTTCGATCGTAACTACTATTTCGGAAAAAATGCCACAACTATCGACTATTACTTATCATACCATATTATATATGTGTTTAAGAATATTTAAAAAAATTTTATCAAAGATTAATTGCTGAACAAACAATTAGAAGTCTTATGAATGACCATGGCACTTACCTGATTTTTTCTTCTTTTCCAAGGCCTGAAGTTCTATGGGATTCGATCTTCGTTGACCGAATTAATCGAGGAAACGTGAGGCGTGAAAGATAAAAGAGACGCCACTACTATAAGGCGCTGCGTTCGCAGTGCCGCCTAAAGCTGCTCGCACATGAAACGACGTTGACGGAGTGAGAGTGCGATTCTATTGTGCGTACTTTGCGTATCGCGTCTCCGTTCGCCGTTTGGAAGCACGATACTCCTACCGTTTGGTTGCTACGGACCCGGAATTATCCCTAACAAGTAAAAACTCTTTAGGAATAAGGATACTCCTGGGTCTCGTGCCCTCGAAATATGCTAAAGATATCCAGAAAGACCTTGAACTATTCGATTCAAGTCAGAACATCAGAACAATTATTAGCAAATTTTACTATATGAGCTATTCCATATCATCTCGACAAAAGGTTAACCCCTTGATTTTTGAAATTTCCGCGTAATTTTTCCTGAGAACGGAAACGCGTCATATAGTAAAATTTGCTAATAATTGTTCTGATGTTCTGACTTGAATCGAATAGTTCAAGGTCTTTCTGGATATCTTTAGCATATTTCGAGGGCACGAGACCCAGGAGTATCCTTATTCCTAAAGAGTTTTTACTTGTTAGGGATAATTCCGGGTCCGTAGCAACCAAACGGTAGGAGTATCGTGCTTCCAAACGGCGAACGGAGACGCGATACGCAAAGTACGCACAATAGAATCGCACTCTCACTCCGTCAACGTCGTTTCATGTGCGAGCAGCTTTAGGCGGCACTGCGAACGCAGCGCCTTATAGTAGTGGCGTCTCTTTTATCTTTCACGCCTCACGTTTCCTCGATTAATTCGGTCAACGAAGATCGAATCCCATAGAACTTCAGGCCTTGGAAAAGAAGAAAAAATCAGGTAAGTGCCATGGTCATTCATAAGACTTCTAATTGTTTGTTCAGCAATTAATCTTTGATAAAATTTTTTTAAATATTCTTAAACACATATATAATATGGTATGATAAGTAATAGTCGATAGTTGTGGCATTTTTTCCGAAATAGTAGTTACGATCGAAAATTTAGGTTATGTATGGGCATACCTTGTACTGGAAAACGTATACTGATCAAAGTACTACGACTTGAACCCGTTTCTCTCATAATTCTTAACCAAAATATTTCAAATATATTACGATGACATGTAATTGAAAATCGCATGGTATTTTTTTCGCTGACATGTCTATTATGAGAATCGTTGTATGTGATAATAATAACGGATGGAGACCGTCGGTTATGTTTAATAAACGATATCATTAACGTCAAACAATCATGTGTATAGTATGTATTTACTCGTACATAAATATCCTGATAGACATAGTGACAGAAACGGTCCACAAAAGCAGCATGACGTCAGCATAATGTATAGTGTCACCATTATGCTGTTGAACGGCAGAATGGCGATATTATACTGCTTTCTGCGACAATTTCACGGTATATTGTTTCTAAATTAATAATAATTCTTGAACTGATGGTGTATCTGCGAGAAAAGTGGTGCTTTTAAGACGTACGACACGTATATATGAGATGTATAATTCCAAGTCCATGGTCCTGGAAGTATAACAATAAAAGGTCGTATTGAAACGATTGGCACAAACACATTGATACGAAAATAACTATTACCATACACTTCGAAAAAGGTGCTTCACAATAAAGACTCAACTGGATTTCGTTTCTCAGCAACGTCTCAAGTATGGAAACGATTAATTATGTTGTTATCTAAGTGAATTCATTTAATTCTACCTAATGTTTTTAGTTTTATGTAATTTTGCTACTTTTGACGATTAGTAGTACCCGATGAACAATAATTACGAGCATCTTTTGAAATGTGTTCTTATACTTCGCTCCGCGATTTACACGTTGGCCGAATTATTGACTATTCGATTCAATATTAGCAATCGTTGTTCGTGATTATTGATCATCAGATTTTTTATCTAAACGCTATTATTACTATTGAAAAGTGGTAGATATATATTTATATAATATGTACACATTTATATATTCTCAACGTTTTTAATTTGTGTTGCTTCAAAGAAATAGAAAATTGATAAATCCTAAAATAAAAGCCCACTGTGTTCCTGAAAAAAAGATACTTTCATGACGTGGGAAACGTATACGTGAAATATATAAATCCAGCCCCGGAATCCTGGAAGTTCATGACATGTTTCATCCATCTGTACAAATGACCTTAAGATTTTGTAATGAAACGATCTATGCAATCACAACAATTCCTTTTTTTTAATTCCCGTTTTAGAACATTGTTAACTTTGAAAAGAGATTCGAAATTCGCGAATTTTGGATTTGTGTTATCCTGAACTGACAATGTATCGGTAAGAAAAAGCGATGCTTTCGCGACGTAGGACACGTATATATGAGTTGTATAATTCCAAGTCCAGGGTCCTGGAAGTATAACAATAAAAGGTCGTATTGAAACGGTTGGCACAAACACATTGATACGAAAATAACTATTACCATACACTTCGAAAAAGGTGCTTCACAATAAAGACTCAACTGGATTTCGTTTCTCAGCAACGTCTCAAGTATGGAAACGATTAATTATGTTGTTATCTAAGTGAATTCATTTAATTCTACCTAATGTTTTTAGTTTTATGTAATTTTGCTACTTTTGACGATTAGTAGTACCCGATGAACAATAATTACGAGCATCTTTTGAAATGTGTTCTTATACTTCGCTCCGCGATTTACACGTTGGCCGAATTATTGACTATTCGATTCAATATTAGCAATCGTTGTTCGTGATTATTGATCATCAGATTTTTTATCTAAACGCTATTATTACTATTGAAAAGTGGTAGATATATATTTATATAATATGTACACATTTATATATTCTCAACGTTTTTAATTTGTGTTGCTTCAAAGAAATAGAAAATTGATAAATCCTAAAATAAAAGCCCACTGTGTTCCTGAAAAAAAGATACTTTCATGACGTGGGAAACGTACACGTGAAATATATAAATCCAGCCCCGGAATCCTGGAAGTTCATGACATGTTTCATCCATCTGTACAAATGACCTTAAGATTTTGTAATGAAACGATCTATGCAATCACAAGCATTCCTTTTTTTTAATTCCCGTTTTAGAACATTGTTAACTTTGAAAAGAGATTCAAAATTCGCGAATTTTGGATTTGTGTTATCCTGAACTGACAATGTATCGGTAAGAAAAAGCGATGCTTTCGCGACGTAGGAAACGTTCATGTAAAATGTATAATTCCAAGTCCGGGGTCCTGGAAGTGTAATATATAACAGATGGTATGATTTTGACTTGAGACGATTGACCAATACATCAATACGAAAATTAATAATTCGTTACTTTTGAACACTTGTAACTATATATTTATATAATATGATATATACATATTTATATATTCTCAACATTTGAAATTTGTGTTGTTTTAAACAAACAGAACAGAAAATTGATAAACCCTGAAATAAAACCCTAGTGTAGTCGTGTAAAAAGGGATACCTTCATGACCTGAGAAACGTACACGTACATGTATAATTATAGCGCCGAGGTCCTGGAGGTTGGTTATGCGAATGACCCTATGATTTTGTAATCAAGTGATCTATAAAAACACAACAACTCAAGAATGTGAATTCGGAAATAAATGCTCAGCGAACGATTTCTTAATGTTTAGACCGAACTAGACTATGTTTTTTGACGTCATCAGTCTATCGAAACGCATAATAATGTTTTTAAACTTCGAACCAATATTTGTATCTCAACTCTTCCAATGTTTCTGTAACTTCCACAGGCATGAGTACTCGTTGAATAGAGACTACTTGTATGCTTGCATATTTGTTCTAAACTGCATTTCTTGTACTGCATACGTGTCAAATTTTTATATTTATGAGAATATCCGTTTAAAATAACTATGGAACAGTATTTTAAACCTCGAAAAGTTTTTTTTAGAAGATTTATTTTGAACACATTTGACGTGTTGCCCGTACATTCCTAACCAGAATGAGTTTCGATGAAAATTTCAAGGACTTCTTGCTGAGATAAAAATATGAAAAACTCAACTTTTTTAACGTTATCACTAAATTACTTAAACAAAAAATTGGTAAACAAATCTCCAGTGACATTTGATTTTGATTTTGGTTATATCTTTCGCAACTAAAATACAGTTTCAGTGAGAATTTCTAGTGCTATGTAATGAGCTGAAATTCTGGAAAAAAATCGAATTTCTGATTTGACTAAATAACGCAGCAAATTAATTATGAATAATAATAATAATAATAATTCTTTTTTATTATATCCAATTGAGTCCATGGTTCAAATGAATTATCAACGATATCTAATTCACAAAGACTCTGAATAAAAATTTGTGGTTAAAAATGATTAATGTTATTGTTATCTAGTATCGCTAATACTATTATTGTTATTTTTCTTTGGTGATTCATAGTAGTCCAGAATGTTTGGACTTCTTCTACTAAATGATGGAAGCTACCACATATGCGATATTAAACGAATAATCAATCGACGGAAAGATAATTCATGCACTGTGAAACTGCCCAAAAAAGAAACATGCGATGGGCGTTTATTGGCTTCCCACAGTAAGTATATATTAAAATTCCGATGAATTTAAAGCATTGCTACTATACATTGTATATATTAAAATTCCGATGAATTTAAAGCATTGCTATAAGGGCTTTATGTCGTAAACAAGTGTGTATTTAACTGATTTTCGACCGTATTTGGGGAGGACAATACATTTCTGTTGCACACCTTTGAGATTCCGATTAATCTAAAACGATGCACATCTTGATTTGCAGAGAGCTGTGAAGTTCTGGTGGATATCAAAAGATCTTTGAACAATGGATCACCAAAAGTTCATATGAAACCCCTCATTCTCAAGCCCATAACACCAAATACGTCATTTCATTTTGACCTTTCATCAACGGAGTCCTCAAAATTCGAAATCTCGTCATGCGATCAATCAAATGATAGCGTTACAGCTACATTGCAGGGCGTCTCAGTATGCACTTTAAATTGTAACGACGTCGATCAGGATGCAGACCTTGCCTCCGTAGATATTGATCTCGAGAAAAAGCTCCCAACAAACCCTAAAACATATTTTGTTGCTAAAATGCGTCGTCAAGCATTAAAAAAAAAAAATCATTCGGATGATGAGATAATATCTAAAGAGTTATTTTTGACTACTCAACGTAGTAATTCTCATCAATGTTATCACCCTCCTCAAAGCTCATCACATCAGCTACACAAGCAGATTAGTGATGATCATTGTAATCCAGCATTCTCTGTAATCGTACCTGCCGAAAATGTTCATACGAGTTCCAAACTGCATCGCGTATTCGAACCAACCAACGATACTCCTAACTTGAGGCTTACTCCACTTCAAGCAAGCACAGCTTTATTAATCGAAAACAGAAAACGCTCTCCTCTGGGTCCTGAGCCACGCGTTGCAACCTCGACCGAGAACTCTAGTATAAACCTGCAGCATCAACCACCACAAGAAATCAGTTGTAGCTACAAATCGGCGTTTTCAACTACCGAATGTGATAAGAGCCGCTCTGAGAATCTGAATTATTCCATTGGAACTAAAGTTACCAATTCCACTTCTATGTTACCGAACCAAGTTGTTGATAATTCTACGATCAATATAAGCACCGAATTAGCTGGCCAGAATAGTAACGTCAACCACTCTTCTGATTTCAACCGGTTCGTCGCAGGTACCAATAACTACAAAGTAGAGCAGACTACTCATCCATTCAACTTCAGATTCCCAATATGTGAACAGCTTGGTGTCGTTCTCGACGACAATTTAAATATTTCGGTGGATAGTCTGTTTACGGATGCCAGTTGTCAAGATATTTGTTTTAACGCGCACAAGTTTACCGATCTCAACATTACTACTGTGGAGAGCAATACAATGAAATCTGATATGTCTGCGACAGTAGTAGAAGTAGCCAATAACAACGAGGAATCGATGGCCGATGAAAATGGCCAGGAAGATTGCGAGAAGGACGGTGCTAAGGGAAAATTGGTAGATCAAACTGTGGGCAATTTATTAGCAGGTGTGAGCCAGTCATCGAGTGACAGCGACAACGATGATATCATTGACAGTGATTGTGATTTGGATTATCAACCTCACCTCAGCGAGTCTTCTACGGATGATAATGACGATAACGGAGATCGAAGAACGGATTCCGAATCTGAGCCTGAAAAACGGAAAACGAAAGAAAAAAAATCAAAAAATGCATCAACTAACTCCGGAAGATTTAGCATCTCCTTTTCCGGCATTCAAGAGGGAACTGCGCACTGTGATGATTCTAACACAATCGTCGAGACCTCAAAAGGACCAGCTGGTGGTAATAAAAGGGACTTTTGTTTTTATTGTGCGAAGGAACAATCTAAAATTAGTCGACATTTGATACGAAAACACCACACCGAAAAAGATGTAAAGGAAATCGCTGCATTGCCAGTTGGCAGTGCCGAGCGTAGAAGTAAATTCGACAAAGTAAGGAAAAGAGGTAACTTCCTATTTAATACCAATCCAGAACACAACGATGGCCGTCACTTCGTTGTTAGAAGACCAAATGCAAAATTCAAGAGAACGGCCAAACATTTCGCTTATTGTGGGAAATGTAAGGGTTCGTATTCCAGGAATACTATCAGCATTCACTTTGCCAAATGTACAGGATTGAGCAGTAAAAAAAACCGACTCGTGATGTTATCGTCAAAACAAGTGGCGGGACGTATTCATCCTTCGGCAAATGACGTCGTGAGACAACGCATTTTTCCCGTGTTACGTGACGACGTAGTAACATGCGCCATTCGTTATGACAAACTCATGATTGCTTTTGTAAACAAGCAAACAAAAAAATATATGTCACAACACTTTGACAAAATGATCAGGTCGCGAATACGAGTTTTGGGTCGCTTCCTCTTGTCCCTTCGACAGATAAATAAAAAAGTCACCGACTTAGGGTCAGTTTTTGATCCGGAAGTGTATGACGATGCGATTTCTGCTGTCAACAATGTTGCCGGTCTTGACGATATTTCGAATGTGTACAAAGCCCCATCCACTGCTTCGTCACTCGGAATGCTGCTCAAACTAATGGGAAAAATTCATATCAGTATCTGTATAAAGACAAAACAAAACGAGAAGATGAAGGATGCTGAAGACTTCTTAAAACTATTGGACGAAGACTATACTGTGAGCGTGAATAAAACTGTTGCCGAATCGCAGGCTCAACAAAAACGCTGAAAAAAAATCATTCTTCCGTCGACCGGAGACGTGCGGAAGTTGCATGATCATCTCGAGCGCGAACGAAAGAAAGCATTCGAAAATGTGAATATTGAATTTTCCGTCGCGAGATGGCGTAAATTAGCAGAAACGACGTTGACGTCGATACAGTTGTTTAATCGTCGCCGAGCCGGAGAGATAGAACGAATTCTAATTGACGATTTTAACAACCACCAAGGAATTGATAAAGCTGTTGACAACGACTTGTATAGACAGTTATCAGAAACCATGAAATCTGCAGCAAACAAGTACGTACGATTCACCATTAGGGGTAAGCTCAATCGCACAGTTCCCGTACTTCTAAATGCCGAAATGCTAGAATGTGTTCGACTCATTATTAAGCACAGAAAGGACGCGAAAGTAAGCAATACGAATCCGTATGTGTTTGGGATGCCCACTAATAACAAAACTATGCAGAAGTATCTTAGCTCATGCTTGCTAATGCGCAAGTTTTCGACTGAATGTGGGGCAAGCAATCCGAAAAGCCTACGCGGAACAGAATTGCGTAAGCACATGGCTACGAAATGTATTTCGTTGAATCTCAACGAACAAGACGTAGGTGACGTTGCTAACTTTATGGGCCACTCGACGGATATCCATAAAAACGTTTATCGACAAACTATTGTATCCCGAGAAATTATAAAAATATCAAAGTTGTTGGAAAAAGCGCAAGGCGCAGACGTTGAGAGTGATAGTGAGGACGAAAGTAACAAAGGTGACTTTGATAACTCCGACGTAGATAGCGACGTTAAAATGAAAAAACAGCTTCTTGAGGCAAATGCCTCTGGTGAGTCCACGACACTACATCAGCATGAGGTATCTGAGTCATTCGAGTCCTCTTTCACGGGAACTTATCCGCATGCGACGGAAAACAGAGGACCACTTCAGTCAGTGAACGGTACCAAAGAACAGTCGAATGAAACGAATTCAGGAGATAGTCAATCTAAAGGAAAAAGGCGACGCTCCGGTATGTATCACTTTTTAATTTAATTGCAGTTTGATACAGAAATTTGTAAACATTCTATTCTCTTTATCTCTAGATTATCGTAACTATGCAAATATGCGATTATTCATTAGAATAAAAATCGGTTCCCACTAGCGGAACGAGTTTATTGCTATTATCTATTATAAATCTCATATAATAATACAACTAATGGACCCCGAGCTGGACGGTAGACATTCACACGGACACTCAGGAAGTTTTACACCGGCACAATCACAGAGCCACTTACAGATACTTACAGACACTTATACAGACAGAGATCACAGATGCTCATAGATATTCATGTACACTCACACATATACTCGCAGACACACAAATACGGACACTCACACATGCACTCCTAGAGATTCACACAGTCATTCACAGACATTTATACAGGAACAGATCACAGATGTTCATAGACATTCAAGGATACTCACAGGCACTCACGGACACTCATACGGATGCTCATATAGACACTCATACAGACGTTCGAATGCACAATGAGAGGGCGCGTCAGCAACGAAGCTAAAAGACCTGCTAGTTATAATATAAAATCGTTTATGTGTGAAGTATTTGAATTCTTTTGTCGTAGGCTCGCCTCGTGGCCCTGTTAAGAGAGTGGCATGGACTCGTCCTGAAAAAGATTGCATACTGAATGAGTTCGGACGCTTCATCAATTCAGACGCTAAGAAGTTTCCATCATTGAAAAGTATAGGAGAATTTATGAGTAAGGTACCGGAACTTAAAGCCCGCACACCACAACAGGTGAAGGCGTGGATGAGTAATCAAAAACAGGCGAATAGACGATCGGAATACTCATAAACGATATTCATATCGTTATCAAAAAGTACGAATTACCGGACGATGTCGAAGTTATTTTTCTTGAAGGAAAATAAAGGAGATAGTGTTCCTATACGTATTGAATATAATAGTTTGGCAATAGAACTTTGGAAAGCCCATAGAACGCGCCGTGAAACTAGATAATTACGTAAATGGAGAAGTATAAGCTGAAAAGTTATAATGGATAACTATGACCATTTTAATATAAAATAATTTTCAATTGAAATAAAAAGAAAGGCTTAGTTTACTTTGAAAACTATTCTATCGGAATAAGACTTCATTCTCATAATGCAGGAGATAACGAGGTAACAACTATTTTTTTTTTACTTTTACTTAAGCACAGTCGATAATTATAAAAAACCATAGAACATTTTATTTTTGTAGATCTAGAATCTTTAGGTTACGATCACTTGATCAAAAATGTGATAATATAGACTTCTGGGTCTCAAAGATCGTTGCATAATAAGGAAAAAGCCAGATAGGAATTAAAGAATGTAAGCATAGAGAATGCTATAGTACTAACACGAAAGACTGATAAAACGTACATAACCCGATTAGCAATCATTTTATGTAACAGTGAAAGATCGGAAAACATCAAAGAGCTCTGAAGCAATATAAGTGATAAAAACCAGCATTACCTCATAAATGTCGAGATCTAAAGAAGTAAAGTAATTGCGGAAGTAAAAAGCATAGTAAGGGCACCTCTTTTTTAATTTTTTAATAACTTTCGATTTCATTGATACATCCATGGTACATGGTAATTTTTTTCTATTTACGCCGAAACAGGTGCATAACATTGCAATTACCATTATTTTTTTTAAATGTACGCTGCGATTGTATTTGAATTTGTGAATGTTTTTCTTTTTTGTACACGTTTGATATAACATTTCAGTTTGCATTTAGCATTCTATGGTATATGACATGTATTCTTCAAACATCACAGTCATCTTGAGCATGAAAAACATGACAGACATGATAATTATAAAACACGAATACTAATGAGTATTAATACCAATGTATGAGAATAGTGAATACTAATGCGTACCAACAGTATTTGCATGATTACCAATGCACGAATGACGTCATATGAATTAAAGCGAACAATGCTTTAACATTTTTATTGATTTATAACTGACTGAATGCAACTCAACTTCACTACAACTTAAGGTGATATAATGTGATATAAACATGCTACATAATTAGCGGGAATAATGTTAACTAAAATATAAAATATTTTTATTATTAATCTACCGACGTTCGTTTTTTCAGTTATTATAGGATGGTAAAGACTATACTTGAGTCAATATTTGTCTTCAAGATAAATATAATATTGCAGTCGCTGGTACTGTGCGTACTATTGTAGTCAGCAAGGTGTCTTAAAAATGTACTATGATAATAAAACTCCTAATCATATTATCGACAAAACTTGTACTCTCATATTTAAATTGATTCTGTTTATTTATATCATTATATTATCTATGTGTCACACACGCACACGCCATTCGCACACACTATTAAATAGCAAATACCCACAATGCCGATTCTTTATAATTGATCACATATCCCCGTGAATTATATGAAAATGAAAAATGATATCGAAATGTTCGTTTCGGTAAGATAAATTATTTACAAATTTAGCTGTTCAACATAACCTTTGCAATAAAAATATAAATATAAGATTAATATATGTAAAGTATAAGATATGAGCATTACAAAATTCAGTGAAAAACAATGTTTTTTGTGCGATTAACTTTTTTCCCAGACTTACTCTATCCCAGTTATATGAAATACAAAAAAAAAAACTATTTCCTATAAGGATTAAATCAACAATTTAAAAACATTCACAGAGACTCCTCGTAAGTAGTACTAAAATATTGGAAATTATTAGCATCATTTGCGAAGGTGCGAAAGAAGTGGCTGAACCGTTGGAGAATGCCTCATATATAATCAAGATATTTAGATGAAATATTAGATCCGCCTAATTACCAAAGACTCTCTCTTTGTTGTAGATCGGTAAGTGTACGTACATAAGTCACATGTGAATCATTATTTATAACCACGAACACTGTGAAATTAATTCTACAATTCCAGGCCCTTTGAGTATATAAACGGAATATATCGAGGTCTTTGAAAAACCCACATCATACAACTGTAATCACTTCTTCCTGCTGTCACTTCCTTAATGTTGTTGTATTAAATATTCTTTAGTTTAACGAAAAACACGAAAGTTCTGTCAGTCATCAGTAATATCAAAGCACGCTTCAGGCGTTCGTGGAAATATTCACAAGTTAGTTCAGATGGTTATATTAATGCAATGTTTTAATTTGTCCATGATTGAATCATTGTAGGTGTCCTTGCTTACAAATAATAAAAAAGTCAACCTATCCGATAAAACCTATTTGCTGCGCCAAGGTCTTCATATATATTTATAATTATATATGTTAATCCCATATTTCTAGGACTCTCATATATAGATGACATACTTCCAGTGCCTATGACCTGGAAACGAGATCTTCTCAGTATATTCAAAATGTAGCTTGCAATATAAGATTCACCTTACTCGTGAATCTGTTTCTACCATGTGTGGCTGTATAATTACTAGGAAATCAACGGTGTGAATCGATACGTATCCATGAATAGAAAGTATGTAAGTCATTCATGAATCCGGTGAAACTGATGTTACACTTCCAGGTCCTTTGAGTATATAAACCGAATACTTCGAGGTCTTTTGAAAACCCGCAGCATTCTCTGAACAAGCTGACACTGGAATAGCTGCTACTTCTTCAATGTTGTTCTATTAAACATTCTATAATTTAACGAAGAACACCAAAGTTATGTCTGTTAAAAACAACAGTTTGCTACTAATTAAGTAATCGGTAATATCAAAGTACACGTGAAATATTTATGTCAATATTCAATGCAAGTCAGCTTCGAAGGTTGGGTTATCCTAATTTTTTACTTTGTCATGGTGAATGATGGTAGGTATATCTACGTGTAAGCGATTGAAATAGCCTTCTTATCTGGTGCAACAGTTTCGCTTCGTCGAGGTCTTTATATACATCAATCGCATACTTCCATAGCTCCTATTTGATGGTTGATTACATACTTTTAGTGTCTAGAATCGGGAAACCAGATCTCTTCAGTATTTTCGAATCGTAGCTTGTAATATTAGATCCACCTCACGTAAGAATCAATCTCTACCGTGTGTTGTGTGGTAGATACTCAAACCTAATAATTCTTTTCACACTCTTCGACAACTTCTCAATTATAATTTTTCCACTTTTAGGCAGCCTCTAATACCAAATCTAACCTACTCGATAGTTTCATGCTAAATAAAGACTCTAACAGTGATATTAACAAATCGGTTATTGCGCTTTCTTAGCTCCCCCTCTTATCTCGACTCTCTATCAGTTATCTTATTTTTACTAGCATCCCTGGAAGGAGTATACTCGTCGTTCTCTGTCATCCCTCGGTTTTCATTGATTTGGTAATGGTATGTGACGTTGCCAGAAAAAAGCCATGTTACATTATACATTTAGAAATATAGCTTAGAAGGTTAGGTTTGCCTAATTCCTTACACCGCCAAGTCTTTTATTTTGCTCGTGTTGAATGATCGCAGGTATCCCCACGCACAAGTGGTTTTATTCGTTGTTACCGATATGCTACATAGCGGGCTTTATAAAAATGAATCGCATACTTCCAGGACTTACGTACCAGGACCACCTACTTCCAGTACCCACAACCTCCAAGCGAGCTCGAGTTTCCGAATAATGTTCCATTTATTCATCATTTACTAATTTCTATTCATTCATTCACTTATTCAAATCAGTGGCTGGTAGTTTACTCATTATTTATCAAACTACGTTAATGTACTCTTAATGAATTCTTCAAATAACTGACAGTATGACATATTTTAGGCTCTAAGTGTTACATTACGATTATTTCTAGGTCCTTGAGGATGTTTCATATATACATTCCCAACCAAAATGCGTTTCAGTAAGTATTTCGGGTACTTCGTCTTGAGATACAATTCTCAAGGAAATCAATCATTTTGACGATGATAATAACATTGATTTTGAATAATAATAATGGCAAAAAGTTGTTAATAAATTATTACAGCAATATGCCGCGACATTTATTACTGTCATGTGGAATGAATTTATTGATTTTGTTGAATATACAGGGTAGCCGATTTATCTGAAGACATTGAAATATTTCGAAAACTGTGCATCGGATCAAAATAAGTTCTGAATTAAATTTGTTCGCCTGGAAGGGAGTCATCCAATTATCCCAAAGTCGACCCCTCACCCTTACCCCCTGGGGTGAGGGTGGGGGCAACTTTGAAATCGTAAATGGGAACCCTTATTTTTTATTGCAGATTCGGATTCCCCATAAAAAAATAAGTAACTTTTATCTGAAACATTTTTTTTCGATTCGTGATAGATGGCGCTGTAATCGCAAGAAACCTGATTTTTGCGAATATCTCGAGAAATTCCCACCCCCACCCCAGGGGGTAAAGGGGGGGGATCGAGTTTCGTATCGCTGAATAGCTTTTTGAAAAATTAAACATGTGTTTTTTCTTTTTTCGATACGATGAGTAATTTCTCGAGATATTCGCAAAAATCAGGTCCCTTGCGATTACAGCGCCATCTATCACGAATCGAATAAAATGTTTCAGATAAAAGTTACTTATTTTTTTATGAGAAATTAGAATCTGCAATAAAAAATAGGGGTTCCCATTTACGATTTCAAAGTTGCCCCCACCCCCACCTTAGGGGGTAGGGGTGAGGGATCGATTTTGGTATCATCGGATGACCCTCTTCCAGGCAAACAAATTTTATTGAGAACTTTTTTTGATCCGATGCGTAGTTTTCGAAATATTTTAATGTCTTCAGATAAATCGGCCACCCTGTATATGAATTTTTAAAGAATTTTCTCTCCTCTTTGAAATGTCTGTTTTTAAGAACTTTTAAAGGCTGTGTTGTGATGCTCTAACATGACGTATAATTAGACGACATGAACGAAAGAGAAAAGAGGTGGCCCTACCGGAGTGGTTAGCACTCTTGCATGTCACGTCGCGAGCCGTGGGTTCGAGGGTTCGATTCTCGGGCGGCACACTTAATTTTGTTTCTCTCTCTCGTCTCTGAACCGTCGCTACCTTGCCGACCGTTCGACTGTCACAGAATTCATAAATCTATTTTTTAAAAGGCCCGGATTCCTTTTGAGTATGATAGAGCCTTTGTACGAAAATATAAAGAATTCGCGACTTTTCATTCGTTCCTCAAAATTACAAACGGGTATTTAAAAAGAGAGAGAAAGCTCTTAATTAATTAATCGGTGTTTTACCTCGTCAGAAAGTACTCAATATTTTTACTAAAACTCAGTTTTGGTTCAGAATGTATACATGGAACGTATTCAATTCACTCAAAATAGGTGCTGTCCAAACGCTGACAATGAAAATACTAACATGAATAAAGTACCCACACTTCTGTGAAAAATGTTAACGTGCTTGATAGCTGCATTTAGAAGTGTAATATCATAGAGAGCGTGGTATTATTGAGGGTGTGATATAATTGGGATTGTTATATTCTTAAGAGTTCGATATTATTGGAAGGATGATATTTTTAGGAGGGATATAATTAAGAGCATGGTTATTATTAGAAACGTCATACTATTCGGAGTGTGATATTATGGCGAATATGCATTTGTTTTTTATTGAGAGTGTAGTAGTATTGCGAATGTGATATTATTATGCGGTGATGTTATTGAGAGAGTAAAATATTCTTGAAAAACTTATATTAATAATCTGCGAATACAGTGGTATCGATTCTATAGTTCCAGGACCTTTTGGTACATGAGCCGCATGCTTCCTGGTCTTTTGACAATAGGCAGCCTACTATATGCCCAAGGCACACTCACTAATAGGTGCTTATTCTGTAATGTCGTTTCATCAAACATTTGAAAACTTAACGAGCAATATGAATATGCTGTGTATGTAAAGCACATTGGTGTCGTACTTTAAATAATTGTTGGCCATCTGTAATACAGACGTAATATCCCTGAGACGCTTATTTGACGGACACTCACAAAGTCTCACCGATGCCCACAGTACACTCACATTGCGATGGCGTGAAGCGACCAAGCCACAATAACCTGCTAGTTCGGGTTATAACCCACATAGATTCCGAACCAGACTCGTCAGGCGAGCATCTCCAGAAGATTTGCAATCGATTAATAATCCGATCGTTCCAGAACCAGAAACTCCAAAGTACAGACTACTTTGGAGTCTTAACTCTTTTAATATGGATCATTTGCTCCCAGGACCGGCCCAGAACTGGAGATATTACATATACCCCTCGGTTCTTCCAGGTCCGTCCTGGAAACAAGCGATTTACATACAAAATTTCCGAGACCGACCTGGAAGCATGTAAATGTCCTGGGAGTATGGATTAGGTTTTAAAAAATGTCCTCGAACTATGGGTATGACATATATATATATATATATATATATATATATATCAAACAATCTTATATAATTATTCACACGTTCTCAATACGTTTAACGACGCTAAAACTAAAAGCTGATTCTCAGTCCGCTAGGGGAAGCAGTGGCCGAAAGGTGGCTGGGCTTTGTACACGTCACAAATCTACTATATGGGTCACTAATTTCTCTGGCGATCTATTCTACCGACGCCTAATCGCATTCTAATTCTATGCCGTACCGCGAGCGCTTAAGTAGCTGCGCACTAGGGTATTGCGCATAGATAGAGAGGGCACTTCCCCTTACATACTTCCGTTTCATTTGCTCCAATTTAGACCCATACCGCCGCTAAAGATGTTTACACATCAAAAACTTGGCGTGTCAGCGACTAACTTCGGTATACAGTCCATTAGTAGTATGTGCATGCTCCTATCCCCACTCCTTCCCCCACCATGCGGCTACCGCGACCACCTCAGTTTTCTGCCGCCGCTCTGCCTATTCTGCTAAGCAGTGTCGGTAAAGCGGAGTACTGTTGGTTATTCAGGTGAACAAGGAAGAGTAGAGATAAGACAGGATGGCGCAAACGCCTACACGTCCTTGGAAAAAAACTCATATTTACCCCAACACGCGTTGACGACTGCAATGACTACTATTAGTCCTCTCTCTCTCTCTCTCTCTCTCTCTCTGCGACAATTAAATGATCCTGTCTCTCTCTGTCTCTCTCTTTCTTGAACTTACATTACGCAATTACAAACAGCGCACTAAACTACTATTTAGCGAAAATCGAGCGTATTTATACGGAACATAGAGGAAGGAAACATTATTTTTACACTGAGCAACTGACAGGTTGCATAATTACCATTTTTTAAATGTTTTTTCACGAAATGAACATACACATTTCAGGAACCTCTCAATAAAAAAAATGACTTTTAAATAAAAAATTTAAGTTTTCAAATTTAAATTTACTTTTAAATTAATTTTTATTTTTAGTCTTAATATAACTATTTAACTATTTTTTGCTTCGGTCACTACGACATCGTAATTGTGAAAAAAATAATTATAATAATAGTTATTCTCCTCGATATAAATTTGGCGAAGTAGTTGCTGGAAGCCGTAATATGGGCTATGTGAACTTGGCACCCGACTTTGGAAAATTCAAATTTTTTTTTATTATTCTTATAAAGTTTTGTTTGTAGTTGATTGTAGTAAAAAAAATTTCGTTTGTAGTAGCTCCAAAAAAAAGTAATAAGATTTTGAAAAAGCGCTGCACCCGACTTTGTCGGCACTCAAATTTTGCAGTTCATTCCTATAGAGAATCATTTGTAGTTGATTGTAGTGAAAGAATTTCCGTTTGTAGTTAAAAGGAAAAAAAAGTTATAAACATTTTTTTTGTTAGTAATTTTTTTCTTATAACCGAAAAAAGTACCTGCAACCGGAAAAAATGGTACTACAAACAACTAAAAATGAAACTCTATGAGAATTTTAAAAAAATTTCGATTTTCCTAAGTCGGGTGCCAAGTTTACATAGCCCATATGTCAGCCATAGAGACACATCTTCCTTACGACGTTGTTAAGCATGAATATTCAAATAAAGTAACTGAATATTACCAAACCTATTCAAATTTTAGTACCAGAGGGATCGGTATAATTAAAATAGAAGGAAAAAAATTACAAACATTTTTTGTTATTAATTTTTTTTTATAAACAAAAAAAGGAACTACAGATGAATAAAATTTTACCACAAACGACTACAAACGAAAAAAATGCCACTACAAACAAAACACCACTACAAACAAAAAAAAACGGCACTACAAATGATATATCGCTACTACAAGCGAAACTAAGTTACTACAAACGAAATATCGCTACTACGAACGAAACTAAGTTACTACAAACGAAAGATGGCTACTACAAACGACTAGAAGTTGAACAAAGTTACTACAAACGACTAGAAGTTGAACAAAGTTACTACAAACGAAAAAAATTGACTACAAACGAAACTAAGTTACTAAAGGGTGGTTAAATTGTAAGGGCCGATGTTGAATGTGAACCACACCTAAACGTCAAGTTTTTTTCTGCATTTCATTTGACATTTCTCAATTTCAGACTAACTCAATTTGAACCATGGAAAGATACACAATCGAGCAACGCGTTAAAGTTATTCAGGCTTATTATGAAAATGGGCGTTCAAATCAAAATGCATATCGTGCACTTCGTGATTTTTTCGGTCAATTTAATCGTCCAAATGTGCGTACAATCGGAAAAATCGTGCAAAAATTTGAGCAAACCGGGTCTGTAAGAGATATTAAAACACCAGTGCATGCTCGTACAGCTCGTACTGCAGAAAATATTGCTGCTGTTCGCGATAGTGTGGCTAAAGAGCCGTCCACCTCAACTCGTCGTCGTGCCCAACAATTGCACCTCTCACGCTCGTCGTTGATGAACATTATGCATAAAGACTTGCATTTACACGCTTATAAGGTGCAATTGACTCAAGAACTAAAGCCTCTTGACCATTCCAAACGTCGTCAATGGTCAGAATGGTGGCAAGAAATGGCAACAGTGGATGATCAATTTTCGAAGAAAATCATCTTCAGTGATGAGGCACATTTTCACCTCAGTGGATTCGTCAATAAGCAGAATTGCCGCATTTGGGCGAATCATAATCCAAGAGTGATTGTCGAAAAACCAATGCACCCACAAAGAGTGACTGTTTGGTGCGGTTTATGGGCTGGCGGCATCATCGGGCCGTATTTTTTCCAAAATGAGACCGGTCAGGCAGTTACTGTGAATGGTGTTCGCTATCGTGAGATGATAACGAACTTTTTATGGCCCGAATTGGAAGATATGGATGTGGGCGATATGTGGTTTCAACAGAACGGTGCCACTTGCCACACAGCTAACGAAACAATGGCTCTTTTGCGCGACAAATTCAATGGCCGTGTTATCTCACGTGGTGGCGATGTCAATTGGCCGCCAAGATCATGTGATTTGATACCGTTGGACTTCTTTCTTTGGGGTTATTTGAAAGAAAAGGTGTACGTCGATAAGCCAGCAACAATTCAAGAGCTAAAGGATGAGATAATTCGGCACATTAACGGCATAGAACCTCAATTATGCCTAAGCGTCATCGAAAATTTGGACCATCGGATGGAGGTGTGCCGCCGAGGTCGCAGCGGCCATTTGGCCGATATTTTGTTCCATACATAATTGAACCATACCATATTATCATAATAAAAAGAATTGACAATAATTTCCTAAATAATTTGTGTTTTATTCAAAATCAACATCGGCCCTTAAAATTTAACCACCCTTTACAAACGAAAAAAAATGCCACTACAAACGAAAGATCGCTACTACAAACGAAACTAAGTTACTACAAACGAAAAAAACGGCACTATAAACGACTAGAAGGTAAACGAAGTTACTACAAACGAAAAAAAAATTACTACAAACGATACTAAGTTACTACAAACGAAAAAAATGCCACTACAAACAAAAGATCGCTACTACAAACGAAACTGAGCTACTACAAACGAAAAAAACGGCACTATAAACGAAATATCGCTACTACAAACAAAACTAAGCTACTAGAAACGAGAAAAACGGCACTACAAACGACCAGAAGGTGAACGAAGTTACTACAATCGAAAAAAACGGCACTACAAACGAAACTAAGTCACTACAAACGAAATATCGCTACTACAAACAAAACTAAGTTACTACAAGCGAAAAAAACCGCACTACAAACGACTAGAAGGTAGACGAAGTTACTACAAACGGAAAAAAATGTACCACCAACGAAACTAAGTTACTACAAACAACTAGAAAATAAACAAAGTTACTACAAAAGAAAAACCGCACTACAAACGACTAAAAAATAAACAAAGTTACTACAAACGAAAAAAAATTTACTACAAACGAAAAAAACCGCACTACAAACGAAATATCGCTACTACAAATGAAATTAAGTTACTACAAACGAAAAAAACGACACTACAAACGACTAGAACGTAGACGACGTTCCTACAAACGGAAAAAAATGTACTACAAACGAAACTAAGTTACTGCAAACGAAAAAAATTCCACTACAAACGAAAGATCGCTACTACAAACGAAAAAAACGGCACGACAAATGACTAGAATGTAAACAAAGTTACTACAAACGAAAAAAATGCCACTACAAACAAAAGACGGCTACTATAAATTTAGTAAACTACAGTAGTAGCGATATTTCGTTACCAGTGCCGTTTTTTTCGTTTGTAGTAACTTAGTTTCGTTTGTAGTAAATTTTTTTTCGTTTGTAGTAACTTTGTTTACCTTCTAGTCGTTTGTAGTAGCTCAGTTGGCAAGCTACGTGTAAATCAATTGATAAATTAACCGTTTATTACGGCCTTGCTATAAGAACGAAATTGTGATTCAGTTCAAAACATGAAGGACGCTATATGGGCTGTAACGTAAATTTGTGCCTCAACGCACCACGTTACCTATAGCTGGCCCAAACTATTTTTCCTTCCTTTAATTTACTTTTTCGAGATGAGCGCCAGGCGCTTATGCGCCGGAAGGAAAAGTAACGAGATGTTCGGCCAGACTCAACCCAGGCTAGTTACAACTGTTCGAGGCAGAGTGGGTGGTTCGGACTGTCAAGTCAAGAATTATTCTCGAATAAAAGGCGAATAAAATCAATTAATCACAACAAATCATTAAAATCAATGAATAAAGTCAATCAATAAAATTATGTCAATAAATACACCAGACAAGAACAATGAATAAGGTCAGATTAATAAAATAATACCGATAAATAATTTAAACAACAACAGCAGGTACGGGACTTACAAACTTCTCTATTCTTGTCAAACGAGTATTAATTCTCAATAAACATCGATTTAGAATTCCAATAAAATGTCCCGTAAAATTAGTCTCTCTTTTTAACAATTTTCTAAATCTAGTTAAGTATCAACTTTATTAATCAATCGGTCGTGTATATGTTATTATTAAATTCTGAATTTATGCGACAATTCCCGACCACTTGTTAAGATGGAAATTTCGGTAAATCGCAACTCGGGGTGTGAGTCAGCGTTACCTAGATTCCTGCGTTATCGATCTTTCTTGGTCGAAAGATCTCAAACAATCGAATCCCTAATTTTTGTCAACTCTGATTGCCTCACTCATTCGTAAAGAATTAATGAAGCAACCACAATTGACGGTTTTTAATTTCTAAAGAAATTTTCTTTAGAAATTTAGAATTAATGAAGCAACCACAAGAAAATTTCTAAAGACAATTTCTTTTGAAATTAAAAATCGTCAATTGTGGTTGCTTCATTAATTCTTAACGAATGAGTGAGGCAATCAGAGTTGACAAAAATTAGGGATTCGATTGTTTGAGATCTTTCGACCAAGAAAGATCGATAACGCAGGAATCTAGGTAACGCTGACTCACATCCCGAGTTGCGATTTACCGAAATTTTTATCTTAACAAGTGGTCGGGAATTGTCGCATAAATTCAAAATTTAATAATAACATATACACGACCGATTGATTAATAAAGTTGCTTGATTACTGACATTAAAATAGAGATCGTGAATTGATGTCACCAGAGCCACGGTGGCGTAATTGGTAACGTACCAGGCTAGAATTCTGGAGTTCCCGGTTCGATCCCGGGCTGTGGTGATATTTTTTCACGATTTCTTTAGAAATTAAAAACCGTCAATTGTGGTTGCTTCATTAATTCTTAACGAATGAGTGAGGCAATCAGAGTTGACAAAAATTAGGGATTCGATTGTTTGAGATCTTTCGACCAAGAAAGATCGATAACGCAGGAATCTAGGTAACGCTGACTCACACCCCGAGTTGCGATTTACCGAAATTTCCATCTTAACAAGTGGTCGGGAATCGTCGCATAAATTCAGAATCTAGTTAGGTATCTTAGTTTTAATTATTAGTTCGGCGGTGCCAATTATCCCGTCCTCTCCCTCACTCTCATACACTGTAGATGTTATATAGCCTATCTCGCTTGCTTCGAATTTCGAACAATATTCACAGACAAAGTCAAATAACAGGTTGACTTCAAGCACAGTCCGCGATACGGCCTATCCCGTGCTAATCCCACATACATCCAAAACCAATAACAACGGGACGTCGGGAGGTCACGTACTCGGACTTCGACTAGTTCGAATCTCCTATCCCGAAAATCTCAGGCAAGCAACAGCGAATAAGTCGAGAAAGAATAATGATTAATAAACCCCGAAATTATATAAAATGAAAATGAGAAAACCCTAATTAAATGACTGACGTCCGAAATAATAATAATGATAACGATAAAAAAATACTACCAATAATAACAGAAATAATAAAATCAACGAACAGTTTAAGCCAACGAGATACGCTTCCGACCGTACTAGTCCCTCATGACCAAGTACACCAGACGGGACGACGGCCGAACTCGCACTACCGAATACAAAACGAAAAAAAATAATAAACTACTGTTCGATAGAATAAGAAAAGAATAAATAAAGAAATAAAATAAATAAAGTGTGCTAATTATCGTACGTCAGTCTAATTTAAATAAGGGCATCAACTACACGTAGTCCAGGAGAACACTATGAATAAAAGAGAAATCAATTAAGTCATATAAAACTAAAGTCAATTATTAGGTAAAATCCGCGACGCGGTCTATCCCGTTCCAATTCCACACAAACAGGCTATCAAATACAAAGCACACCGGGATAACGGCCTAACTCGGACACGGTTTACCCATCAGCAAAAAAAAAACAATTAATTAACACTAAGACTTTCTCCCGGTTTCTACCAGTTACACGATCTCGAGGTTACACTCTATAGACGCCGCAGTTCCCGATACAAATTAATACTCTGCACACAGTGTATCAGAGTTGCAGGTGTGACCAAGCTCGAAGAAATTTATAGTCAACAAATTGAATGATAAAATAATAAAATAATGGCGAAAGACTGTCGAAGGAAAAAGAGCTCACCGGGACGATGACGATGCAATGTTCTGGTAATCCGGGAAACCTCGAAAAGACGTCGAAAGATTCCCTCCTTGATTTCTTTTCGTACAGTGGCGGATAGTAAGATGCTTGTTTTCGCCTTGTGTTCGAGAGAGACAACGCTACTCTTCCTCGCTTCGATAGTAGTTTGCGTGATGCCAAAAGTAGAGCGCGACACAGATACAATATACGCTACGTCTTGTTCGCTCGACGGTCACCGGGAAAAAGCCCTGAGGTCCTGCCGGCACGCGTGCCTGTGAACTATGATCCCCACTTAACCCGCCAAACTCGGTTAATTGGGGGAACCTGTGTCGCACAATGACCGCGACTAGCGCCTCAGCTAGATGATGTATAAATTAGCGACAAACAATACCAGCGTTGCGTAGTCCCGCAGATGACTCCCTGAGACATATAGATTTCCGTGGGTCGACGACGGCCAAGGATAGTAAACCGCGTATCTTTTAGTACGTCGAGCGGGACAACGATACATCCCGACAGGGAAAGATGTGAAATATCGGTCCAGATAAAAGGCCGAATCCCGAAGCCCTCCACTGTGGGATGTGTTGCTCTCCTCTTCTTCGTACTCTATCTCCGTCCCTCGGTCGTATAAATCGCATTATATATAAAAAAAGAAGAGGTGTCGGTGGGACACCCGGTTGGAACGAAGTTCCTTTCACTATATATTATGTATTAAATAAGAGGCACAATTAAATTAATTAACAGTGTTGGAGAGTAATTAAATGAAAAAACAAAATAAATAAAGGAATGGTAATAAAATTGTAATTAATATATTATTTAGGTACAAACTTTTTATTACTAATTATTGTACAAAAAAATATAAACTAAATATAAACTTAATCTGTACAGTCAATCGTAGTAATGATTGGTTTGTGATAACTAAAATAGGACACATATGTTTGCGATTGAATGTTATGTAAGCGTCTCGAAAAAACTGCATCGATAGTGGTATCTTGTTGTAGATTCTGCTGAATCATTGTTAATTCTTAAATCAAATTCATCCAAAAGAAATTGTAACAATGGCTTTGACTTTTTATCAGAAAAGTTGATGTTGAAATCGCCATCCAAAATGAGTGGAAGTTTATGTAAATTTTTGTTGTATCTGCTAAGCGTTTGAGATACATCTTTAGAATACTCTAACAGTGCTCTATGAATGAATAGTTGAATATCTATTATTTTGTTATTTGGTGATACGTAGATGACTGCCATGATTAAGGTGACACCGTTTTCCATGACACACTCTGCTGCACATAAATCTGCAACACTTGTAGATCTTACGTGCAAGTCCCGAATATTGTTCATTATTACCTTCATATTTGGTGTTACAACATTAGCCGTATCACTTTTGTTTTGATACATTGCAACTTCACCTGAACTAACAGAATCACGTTTAAAGTGAGTAATACAATTAAAATTTGGTACCTCACATTCCTCTTTATTGTCCAATCACGTCTCGGAGAGTAATAAAATGTCGCTTTTTTGTGTAACAGAGTCATTTAAATCAATCGAATGTTTGGGAAGGCTTTGAACGTTGAGAGTATACAATGAGATATCTCTTTTATTACCAATAAAATCAATGATGGTTTGCGCTTTCGTTTGTAGTTTATTTAACGACAGCCTCTTGAACTCTTGTGTCGTGGACCCAGGATCCTGTTCACCTGATCACGGCATGGCGGGTGACCACGCGAGCACGAGCGCATGCGTCAGCCCGCGTAGCAACGAGCTGAGGACCCAAGCGAAGACGCCGACCGGCAACAGTGAACAACGAGGAGCCGAACAGTGAACTGCCGTGCGTGTCATCGCGAGCAGAGGTCGGACTCGGTTGCGAAGTACAAAGGACGTGCGTTATTGCTGCGTGCATTGAGTTATTGTCTAGAGAAGTTATTGCTGCGTGCATTGAGTTATTGTCTAGAGAAATTATTGCTGCGTGCATTGAGTTATTGTCTAGAGAAGTTATTGCTGCGTGCATTGAGTTATTGTCTAGAGAAGTTATTGCTGCGTGCATTAAACAACGTCGTGATTACGATTAAACTAGTCGTATCATTGGATTATATTTTCGCACTATTTACCTGTTCATAATTATTCTATACCTTGTAATTAAAATAAATACGTTCCTATTCATGTAACCAATATATCTCTCTCTTAATCGCGGGCTTGGACTCTCGGCCTACGCCGCGAGGCGTCCGTTCGTGCCATTGCAGAGACGTTCGACAAGGTTAGTGGTGTATTCGTTCACGGTAATCCGGTAGTTAAATTTGGGTTACAACAAATCAGAAGTGGAATTTACAGTCGCGCAAACGGAGAGAGAGACGCGACATAGGCTCGCGAAATAAAAGTGCAAAAGACACAGTGATACAAAGTAATAAAAAGATAAAAGTGCAAACGACACGGTAATAACAATTAATAAAAAGACAAAGTGCAAAAGACACAGTGATACTAATTGAATAAAAAGACAAAGTGCAAAAGACACAGTGATACTAATTAAATAAAAAGACAAAGTGCAAAAGACACAGTGATACAAAATTAATAAAGAGACAAAGGTCTGCAGACAAAGTGTACGTGTCAGCTAAAGTCGAGTTGTGTAGAGGTCACGAGGACAGAGGAACTCGCCGAAGACAAAAGTAACGACGAAAGGCACGCGTAAACAAGCGCTACGAGTTCGCGCGGAAAATCAGTTAGTGTTAGTGAGTAACCAACGAACGACGCACACGATGGCAGACGCCAACGAGTTGGAACGGTTCCAGCAAGAGCACGTGGAAACATACGCGACCCCACCGACCGGCAGTCAGACGGGGGAAGACGACCAGTCCTTGCTCGAGAATACCATCCTAGAGGCGGCGGGAAAGGATCGACCGATGGAGGGGGACCTTCCCCTACAAAGCTTGAGCGGCAGCGCCCGGGAGACCGAGGGCGCGAGGTGGCGAGATGAAGCAACGCTTCCTACCGTAAGTAGTACCCCAATGCATCGCGACACTCGTAGCCTACGGGAGAGGTGCGTATCACGGGAGGTTCCGCCTCCCCTCATTACGAGTCAGAGACGCGTTGAGTGGTGCGCGGCGCGCGAAGTGCCGGCCGAAGCAACCATGTGGCGCGATAGAGACTGTGAGCGGGAGCGAGAACGCGACGCGAACGGTAACACGCATCGGTGGGCGATGTACGATAGGGGGGCGGCAGTGCGAAACGCCAACACAGACAATCAAGGATTAGATACATACGCGAGTGATCATGAAGTTTGGATCGAGCCACGCGCTTATTATCCGCGACATACATACGAACGAGTCGATACAAACCGAAACCGCGAGGGGTACGCGAACAATGACAGTACGAGGCAATGCAAAAAATCGATACGCGAAAAATTCGAAGGGATGACACTACGCCTGGGCACTCGAAGCAAACATTACGAACAACCGGTTGACGACTATAGCGGGGACAAGCGTGTAGTCGAAGCACCGTATGACGACACACGTTATAACCGGCGAGGGAGTGATTACGAACTTGGTGTTCCGCGCAGGGAACGTATAGTGCGCGAGTTCAAAGAGGATGACAGATGCGAGACCGATCGTCACGCGTTGCGGTATGCCCCGCGTTATCGTTACGAGGATAGAACGCGAGACGCGAATCGCGAACGCCTCGAACCACGACATGTACAGTGGCGCGACGGCGTGAAATACGACCACGACAGCGACATCGACGGAGTTGGTATGTCCCGACACCTACGACGCGTGAATGAAGCTATCCATGGTAATATACAGTAGCGGACAAAAATTTAAGACGGAGAGGAAAGAAAAAGTAATCGTTGATTTTTTTATGAAAAGAATTGACTCAGTGGATTTTTTTTTGTATTAGCTAATTAATCATTAATTCATATATTTATTACATAAATTCAATTTTGCGCGTAACAACATTAGATACAATAAACAAAGAAAACATAAATTTGTTTGATATCTTCGGGGACAAAAGTTTAAGACTATACGTAAAAAAATATTTTTTGGTAGAAAATATACAGATATTTTCCTCCCTTCAATACTTTGTCCACAGTCCATTATTTTTTATCACATCAGCACATCTTTGAGGCATTGAATCAATTAATTTTTTGCAGTCGTCCACAGTTGTTTCATTCCACGTTTTTTCAACCAAAAAGTACAAATCATCAAAATTTTTTGGTTTATTTCTTTGAACCCTTCTTTTTATGGTACACCATAAGTTTTCAATTGGGTTTAAATCCGGCGACTGCGACGGCCACGGTAATAAAGTGATTTTTTCATCTTGAAAAAAACTTTTCACTACCCGAGCCGTATGCTTTGGGTCATTATCTTGTTGATAAATAAAATTATCACCCATATTTTCGTAGGCATACGGTAACATAGTATTTTTCAATATATCCAAGTATTGAAAACGGTCCATGATTCCATTAATTCGGCGTATTGGTCCAGGACCATTGCGAGAAAAACATGCCCACACCATTACGTTTCCACCTCCATGCTTAACTGTCGGTAAAACACATCGAGGATTTAAATCTTCGGCAATTCGACGTCTTACATACAGTATCCCGTCAGAACAAATTCGGTTGAATTTGGATTCGTCCGAAAATAGCACATTTTGCCAATCCTCACTTGTCCAATGCCGATGAGCCTTAGCAAATTGCAGTCGTAATTTTTTATTCTTTTTACTGAGCATCGGCTCCTTCCGTGGCTTTCGTGCTTTCAAATTGAATTCGTCTAATCGTCTTCGGACAGTTCTTACACTAATTTGTGCATTATTATTACTGGATATTTCAGCTCTGATATCGACTGCTGAACGAAAACGATCTCTCTCGCTTAATCGATGAATCCGACGATCCAGCGTTGGCGTGGTTTTCCGCGGTCTACCGTTTTTTGGTCGATCAAAATAGTCCCCAGTCTTCACAAACTTGTACCACGCTTGCTTACAAGAAGTTTCTGATCGATTCATTTGAGTTGCAATTGAAGAAAATGTCTCATTTTGCTTCCGTAGAGACACGATTAGTTTTCGTTCAGTTGATGACAAATTACGGGCTTTACCCATACTCTTTTCGTACGTAATTAAACTTAAGACATTGGATGATACACTACAAACTATTTACAGTATTAATATATCAAATTATTGCGTGGATCGACTACGGGTATCTTGTTCGACAGATCGTCTTAAACTAATGTCCGCTGTTTACAGATGGTTGGAAGGAAAAAAAAATTGTATAATCTATATTGTTTACATTTGACGACCGAGACTTTTACATTATGAAGGTCAAACGTACACATGTATTGTAAAAAAACAACAAGCCGAAAGAAACGTTAGTACTTTATGACAGATCTATGAACCAAATTGTAATTCATCGTCTTAAAGTTTTGTCCGCTACTGTAGATTCCTACGACCACGCTGACCTGATCGAACCACGACGTGCATGCCACCCGCCATCAAACCACAACGAAAGGGTACGTCAGGAATACGTCGACGAGCGATATTCAAGCGGGCCGACACACCATATGTCGACCGAATTAATTCGGAATATGGAAACGTTTTCGGGAAGCAACGACGCGTTGTCGCCAAGAGAGTGGCTGCGAAGCATCATCCAAATGGGACAGACCCAACGGTGGTCCAAAAGCTACCAATTAGAGATCGCGAAAATGAAATTAACGGGACCGGCGAGGGGTTGGCTACGATTTGAATCCGCCGACGTCGTCACATGGGACGACTTTGAATGGAAATTTCGCGAAATGTATAATGCCACCGAGAACTATGGTGAACGCTGGAGTACCATGACCAAACGAAATCAGGGCACAACAGAGTCCATCCAGGACTATTTCCATGCGAAGCTAAGCCTGTGCGCGGATTTAAACATGTCAGTCCAGGAAATTAAATATGAAGTTTTGGAAGGCGTACGCCACCCGCAAGACAGCCTCGGATTAACATCAATCCCGCATAGAAGCATAGGAGAATTCTACGCGGCATTAGTCGACTCGGTCAAAGGACGACAATCACGGGACAAGCGTTACGCACGAGATAATGGCAATTACGGACAGCGAAATGATCGCGGAGGGGGGACACAAGCGTCAAGACCCAGAGACCAGAGGAACAACATCGACAACAGAAGCGCAGAGACCAACCGACCGTCGACAACGGACATCAGTGGTTGGAAATGCTACAACTGCGGACGACTGGGACATCTGTCGCGCGAATGCCCCGAGCCAAGGGCTGAGAATCGATGCCGGCGATGTAACGCCATTGGTCACATGGAAAGAAATTGCCGAGCCAACGATAACCCAGCATCACGCGCCATAAACCAGGTAGAAGCACCATTACCGAATGACATAAAGAAGTACGTCAAGACCGTGTATGTAAACAACAGTCCCACGAAGGCACTCATAGATCCGGGCAGTGCGGTCTGCATCATACAAGCATCGCAAGTGATCAGCAAGCAACTCGCCTACGAGCCCACTAAAACGGAACTACGAGGTTGGGGGGAAAACGCAAAGATTCAACTCTCGTATGGACAGGCCAAGGCCGACGTCACCATAGATGGAGTACTCGTACCGAACCTACCTCTGTGCATCGTGGCGGATGGGGCCCAATTGTACGAAGTGATTATCGGGCGCACGTACACGGAGAGACCATGGGTGAATTACGCGAAAACAAACGACGAACTTCTATTTTCCACCAACGAGAACAACCTACTATTCCGGATCGAAGCGTTGGAACAAGCCCCGGGACACACACAGGTGGAAGACGGTG
Source organism: Cylloceria caligata (assembly GCA_963942595.1). Taxonomy (NCBI): domain Eukaryota; kingdom Metazoa; phylum Arthropoda; class Insecta; order Hymenoptera; family Ichneumonidae; genus Cylloceria; species Cylloceria caligata. Next base: position 65,028,613 of record OZ012703.1, read on the forward strand.
TAGTGCAAGTAGAGCCGCAATCCATAAATTGTATGGAATTAACGTACAATGGGAAAACCGCAGCCCTTCCACTCGCAAATCATGGCCAACACGCAAAAACAATCCACCCCGCACACTACGCACCGCGCGGAAACATCGAGGACTTATGGACGTCCCCAAAAAGGGTATCATGTACAAAAATCGAAAGACAGCAGCTGATCGTCGGAGAGGACCAAGGAGACGAAGTGAAGGAGGAATTGATTCAATTATTAAACGAATACAGGGACTGCGTTGCTCTATCGTTAGAGGATTTGGGCAAAGCAAAATGTACAAAGATGGAAATCACGGAAATAGCAGGAAGCAAACCCGTCCAAACCAAGCCATACCGAGCGACTCCACACGAACGAGACGAGATTCGGAGGATACTCGAAGAGTGGAGACAGGCAGGCATCGTTGAACCCACCGAGTCACCATATGCCAGCCCTGTACTGTTAGTCAGAAAAAAAAGTGGAGAATCACGATTGGTGGTGGACTTTCGAAAGTTAAATCTACAGACCGAAAGAGTACATTTCCCGTTACCAAACGTCGACGACCACCTTGCCCAACTACGCGGTGCTACCATCTTTACACTACTCGACCTCGCACACGGATACCTCCAAATTCCACTATCCGATGAGGCTCGACCAAAGACTGCGATCATCACGCCGGACGAAACCGTGCAATTCACTCGGATGATTTTCGGACTGATGAACGGCCCTGCCTACTCTTCCAAGGTCATGTATCGTACACTGGGACCTCTGAGGGATAATGTTGTATTATTCTATTTAGATGATATTCTAATACCGGCAAAGAACTGGGGAGAAATGAAGCCAAAGATCGTCTTGGTGCTGGACGCGCTGCGTGGAGCCGGACTGACATTAAATTTAAAAAAATGTCGTTTCCTATGTTCCCAAGTTACCTATTTAGGATTTGAGATCAGCAACGACGGGGTGCGGCCAGGAGAGGTGAAGTCCAGGACGATCACCGAATACCCGACACCGACGACCGTGACGGAAGTCAGACGATTTTTGGGCCTAGCGGGATTCTTCCGACGATTCGTAGTAAGGTTCGCCCATCGAGCGGTGCCATTGTGCGAACTGTTAAAAGCAAGCGGCAACTTCAAATGGGGAACGACAGAGCAAGAAGCCTTTCTGGACCTGAAAACAGCACTGACCCAGCAGCCGGTCTGAAGGACTTTCGATCCTGAAAAAGACACCGAGGTCCATACGGATGCGAGCGCGAGCGGGATGGGCGCAATGCTTCTGCAACGCAACACGAAGGGCCTGTGGCAACTTGTCTACGCAATTAGTCGCCGTACAAGCAGTGTAGAGAAAAACTACCATAGCAGCAAGTTGGAATTGCTCGCCATGGTTTGGGCAGTAACGCGGTTGCGACCTATGATTGCGAATATAACCTTTACCATTGTTACAGACTGCCAGGCATTGCTCTATATTTGCAAGCAAAGAACGCAGAATCCACAAATGATACGCTGGACAAACACATTAAGTGAATACGCCTTCCATATTGTGCTTAGGGCCGGCACAAAAATGGCGCACGTGGACGCACTCAGCAGAACGTCATTAAAGGAACCGTCCGAACCACCAACGAACCAAGAAGTGGAGCCAGTCTGGCATATCTCAAATCTAACGGATGAAGTCGCCGCCTACCAAGCGTCGGACGATCGCTTATTGACAAAGAAGAAAATTCTCCAATTGACCGCTGAGCAGCGAAGCGGGAATGAACGCAGCGAAGTGGAAAATTACGAGTTGTTGGACGGCATAGTTTACAAGCATCAAGGAGATAAACTACTGTTCGTAGCACCCAAAGCCATGAGGAAGTCATTAGCCACCCGTTACCGCGATCTTCAAGGGCATCCGGGGGTAAGCCGAACATATGCGAAACTAACTAAACGAATGTTTTTCCCAGGAGCTAAGAGGTACTTAAGAACACATATCGCGGCGTGCTTTGCCTGTGCGATGACCAAGGCGAAAACAGGAAAGCAAAGCAGAACCTTGCACCTTATTCCGCCTGGCGAGAGACCGTTCCAAGCGATTCATTTAGACCACGTGGGACCGTTTGTAACGTCAGTTCGTGGGCGAAAATATATCTTAGTAGTGGTCGATAACCTGACAAAATACGTACATTTGTACGCGGTGGCAGATACGGGCACGACGCCGGTATTAACCGCACTGCGGAAACTCGTTGGCGAGTACGAGCCTCCCAACCGGGTGATTACGGACCGCGGTACGGGATTCACGAGTCACACGTTCGAAAAGTGGTGTGGGGGCCAAGGGGTCCACCATACGCTTAACTCTCCGCGACACCCGCAAGCCAACGGACAAGTCGAACGCATCAACGGGATACTAGTGCCCATGTTAAAACGGTCATTGGGCGAAGAAGAAGGACGGAAATGGGATCAACATCTTGACCAGATACAACGTCACCTGAACGAAGCCATCAACACCACCACAAAGGAGTCCGCGTTTAAAGCACTCTTCGGGTACGAGCCAGATCGTACACCCGGGGCGGAACGTATTCTCACAGAAGGTCTTAACGACTATGAGAACCCCACAGATGTGCAACAGCGTATAAAGGTCAGGATCGCCGAACGGCAACAAGCCTGGGTGAAGTACCACCAGTTACACCATGTACCAGGAAAGCAATACCAACCAGGAAACATTGTATTCATGTCGACAGTCCCACAGGCGACGGGCGAGAGTACAAAATTAGCACCCAAATGGAGAGGTCCGATGGCGGTCGTACGGCAACACGGCTCGGACACATACCTGGTGACGGACCTGCGCCACCGCGCTGGCAAAAAGTACGCCACTACGGCGCACACGTCCCAGCTAAAATACTGGAAACTGCAAGAGCAACTCGAGGACGAGGGGACCACCAGCGAAGACGACGAATCCAAGAATCACGAGGTCGAAGACAACAACGAAGAGCAAACCAACAATAATACCAGTGATCTGGAAGACGAACACGATCGACCCCCCAGCGACCTCGATACAAACACAACCATCCAACCAGGAGACATCGACACTGGTCAGCAACCACGGACCCCCAGGAATCGACGCCCGCCGTCGCATTTGCAGGATTACGTAATGGTCCTCGAGGACGAGGACGGCGCAAGGATGGCCGATGTCGTGGACCCAGGATCCTGTTCACGTGATCACGGCATGACGGGTGACCATGCGAGCACGAGCGCATGCGTCAGCCCGCGTAGCAACGAGCTGAGGACCCAAGCGAAGACGCCGACCGGCAACAGTGAACAACGAGGAGCCGAACAGTGAACTGCCGCGCGTGTCATCGCGAGCAGAGGTCGGACTCGGTTGCGAAGTACAAAGGACGTGCGTTATTGCTGCGTGCATTGAGTTATTGTCTAGAGAAGTTATTGCTGCGTGCATTGAGTTATTGTCTAGAGAAGTTATTGCTGCGTGCATTGAGTTATTGTCTAGAGAAGTTATTGCTGCGTGCATTGAGTTATTGTCTAGAGAAGTTATTGCTGCGTGCATTGAGTTATTGTCTAGAGAAGTTATTGCTGCGTGCATTAAACAACGTCGTGATTACGGTTAAACTAGTCGTATCATTGGATTATATTTTCGCACTATTTACCTGTTCATAATTATTCTATACCTTGTAATTGAAATAAATACGTTCCTATTCATGTAACCAATATATCTCTCTCTTAATCGCGGGCTTGGATTCTCGGCCCACGCCGCGAGGCGTCCGTTCGTGCCATTGCAGAGACGTTCGACAAGGTTAGTGGTGTATTCGTTCACGGTAATCCGGTAGTTAAATTTGGGTTACAACACTTGTAACAAAGATACGGTTCAAAAAGAACTTGTGGCTGTGCACAGTTGCTACGCTGCTGATATGGAGCTTGGAATGAATTATTTTGCTCTATTTGTTCTGGATGGTCACATATTTGCATCTGTGAATTGCAATTCTCGGGAGATCTAAAAATAACCATACAAAAAAATATCGAACAAATATAAATCATATTTCACAGAGAATATATCGTAGAAAGATAAATAAATTACTTACGCATCTGAATGATGTTTTGCTAGCAAGGTATTTAATTGAATACTTTGATTTTTTTATTTTCTTTTCCGTCGATATTCCTTCATATATTTAGCACGACTTGTAGTCGAGATGCTATAATATCATCATAAAATAAAACAATAAAATAAAATAATTTAAAAAATATTAATAAATACATATCAGCTAATAATGATGATAATCTTTAATAAATAAAATCAATAAGCGGTAAATGTAAATATTTATAATGTGATATGTTACCTTGGAAGATGGTCTGTATTTTGCTGCTGTAATTCAATGTTTTGTTTCTTTATTGTTATATCGTGTAATGTTTGTTGTGCATCAGTTGTAGGTTTTTTAATTTCTTCATTAGATCTTTGTCGAAGATGATCAGTATTTTTCAGCTGTATTTCAATTAGTTTGTTTTCGTTTTTTTTGGTCACGATATTCTTTAGATCTTTGCTTATGCGTTTTAGGTTTTTCAATTTCTTCTAATTTTTCTCTCTCACGACATTCATCAGATCTTTGTGCACTGATGTTTTGTACTCTTATATCTTGTATTTTTTTTCTCTCACGATATTCTTTACATGTTTGCGCATTTGTTTTTTTTTTTCATCTTGTAGCTTGTATCTGAGTAGTCGATGCTTTTGTTGATTCGCTGTTGAAATAAAATATGTATATGTATATATAAATATATATATGAGGATATGATATGTATATAAATATGTATATGTATATGTGTATTTTGTTGTCTGTTTGTGGAAAATTTATAGTTAACGTATTGATTATTAATTTAATTAAATATCGAGTTTAGTGATTATTGCCTAATTTCAGCTTTGTAACTATAATTCACTGAAATTTTATTGCACACAAATGCGTTTTATTTTTAATTTGAAGTATAATATGAAAAAAGTAGAAGAACGATATAAAAAAATTTTTTTCCAACGATTTTTCTTCAATTTTTCGAATTTTTTGGTAAATTGACTTTAAATTGACATTTTTCCAACTTTTTTCTACTATTTACTCACATTTATGACTAAATACAGCTTTTGGTAAATGAAAAAGTTAAAATTTGGGAAAAGCCACAAAACGGCATTATTACCGTAGATCTAATAATTTTTTTAGGTCTTTACCTATGAGCTTGCCCATCATGAAAAAAAATGGAAAATTTTTGTTTTTTATCCAAGAATTTACTGTAAAATTTAAAACCGAAAAAAACGTCCTTTTTGAAAAATCACTATTTTGCTATCTGTGACCAAACTAATGACGAAAAAAATCTAAAAATTTCTGTACAGTGTTTTTTTATATTGCCCTATAACATACTAAAAGGAAAAAAAATACGAGGGAAAGAACAGGCCATTTTCACTAAGAATGCCCCATATAGAAGTTATGACGTGCACGGCTTGTTAAACTTTGAATAGTGAAGATAGGTTAGGACGCGCACGGCTTTGTAAACACATGTAGTATTTCTCATTATTGAAGAACAGAGTATATTGCCTGCAGTATAACACTGGTACTTACCTGACTCCATCATCACTATCCTCAACTATCATCACTGAATCACGTTCACAATTCATTGTTCATTATTTATTAATAACAATAACTACATACGCATACAAGAATACAACTGACGCGCACGCCGCTTGGCTTTCAGACTGTAGTAATATACCTATACATAACGCGCACGCCGCGTGGCTTGTATAGCAGAGTGCCGTACGCAGCTGCCTGTCCCCAGTCCGAGCGCTGAGAGAAAAAGAGAGAGAGAGAGAGAGAGAGAGAGAGAGAGAGAGAGAGAGAGAGAGAGAGAGAGAGAGAGAGAGAGAGAGAGAGAGAGCGTGCTAACGTACTATAGCAATACTGTCGGCTCGTTTTGCTATAGTCCAAATGTTATACTTTTTCTTGGTTGAACCCCCATCCTGCCAAGCGTATACCGTGCGATAAGGAACTTCGTTCCAAAAAAAAAAAAAAAAAACTAATTGAAATACAGCTGAAAAATACTGACCATCTTCGACAAAGATCTAATGAAGAAATTTAAAAACCTACGACTGATGCACAACAAACATTACACGATATAACAATAAAAAAACAAAACATTGAATTACAGCAGCAGAATACAGACCATCTTCCAAGGTAACATATCACATTATAAATATTTACATTTACCGCTTATTAATTTTATTTATTAAAGATTATCATCATTATTAGCTGATATATATTTATTAATATTTTTTAAATTATTTTATTTTATTGTTTTATTTTATGATGATATTATAGCATCTCGACTACAAGTCGTACTAAATATATGAAGGAATATCGACGGAAAAGAAAATAAAAAAATCAAAGTATTCAATTAAATACCTTGCTAGCAAAACATCATTCAGATGCGTAAGTAATTTACTTATCTTTCTACTGTATATTCTCTGTGAAATATGATTTATATTTGTTCGATATTTTTTGTATGGTTATTTTTAGATCTTCCGAGAATTGCAATTCACAGATGCAAATATGTGACCATCCAGAACAAATAGAGCAAAATAATTCATTCCAAGCTCCATATCATAGCAACTGTGCACAGCCACAAGTTCTTTTTTATCGTGATACGGAGATTCCTTCAGACGGAAATTGTTTCTTTTTTTCTATAATAAAAATTATGAATCTCTCAATGTCGCCTTTACAAATTCGACGGCAGCTACTTGCTTCGCCCTTCGTGAACTCATGGTTGGACAATAAAGAGGAATGTTAGGTACCAAATTTTTATTGTATTACTCACTTTAAACGTGCTTTTGTTCGTTCAGGTGGAGTTGCAATATATCAAAACAAAAGTGATACGGTTAATGTTGTAACACCAAATATGGAGGATGAACAATATTCGGGACTTGCACGTAAGATCTACAAGTGTTGCAGATTTATGTGCAGCAGAGTGTGTCATTGAAAACAGTGTCACCTTAATCATGGCAGTCATCTACGTATCACCAAATAACAAAATAATAGATATTCAACTATTCATTCATAGAGCACTGTTAGAGTATTCTAAAGATGTATCTCAAACGCTTAGCAGATACAACAAAAATTTACATAAACTTCCACTCATTTTGGCTGGCGATTTCAACATCAACTTTTCTGATAAAAAGTCAAAGCCATTGTTACAATTTCTTTTGGATGAATTTGATTTAAGAATTAACAATGATCCGCAGAAGCAGAATCTACAACAAGATACAATACCCCTATCGATGCAGTTTTTTCGAGACACTTACATAACATTCAATCGAAACATTTGTGTTCTATTTTAGTTATCATCGGTCCATTGCCATTTAGATTTGCTACTGAGCGACAGTCGAAAGAAATATAATTCGAAAACTTCAGGCTAAATTGTCGATAATATGTGCATACCCCCATGAATTGCTGTAGTTGCTTGCGATTTTGAGGCTCAGAAAATTTATAAATGATTTCCAATTTATCAGGATCTGGCCGCAATCCATCGACTGATAATACAAAGCCTGAAATTTAACGGAAGCACGACAAAACCAAAATTTATCTACACGAAGATTAAGATTAGATACTTGAAGCCGTGTAAAAATAATGTTAATATGAACTAGATGTTCTTTAAAAGACCGAGAGGTAATCGGGTAATCATCGATATAGATTATGAGGAATTATTCGTATTACCTGCCCAACACCTGGTTTACGGTCCTTATAAATCCACTGCCAGCTGTTTTAAGGCCGAAGGGCATTTGATAGAACTGATAAGCGTGGAACCATAGAGAAAGGCGGTATATTTCCGAGATGAGAATTCTAAAGGAATCTGCAAGTACCCATATACCAAATTCGTAATGGTCATCCACTGGACTCTATGATATTTCTACAACAGTTCTTCAATAAGCGGCGGGGACTCGTTATCCGATCACTTGATTTATAAAGCGGACATTCAAGCAAATTCGCAATCGATCAATTTTTTTTATGATCCGTAGTGGGCTGCAGTAGGTACTGGTAGAACGCTTAATAATTCCGTTCTTCAACACTTCTTCCAACTCCTTCTCGAACGCGGAACGGAGGCTGAAGGAGGTGGGTTACGAACGCCGCACAATAGCTTTTTAATGAATGAGACGAATTTGATGCTCGTAGAAACTATCTCCAGTATTCTTCAATGAAAAAAGACATTGATATTTATGTAGGGTTCTTGCCAGTTCCTCTTATTTACTCTTCGTCAAATTCGGGACCTCCTCTACCAACTCAGTGACATCGGCAAATAAGTTTTGGTCTTCCCCTTATATGTATAATCTATACAGATTTGGGCTATCCAGTCCGGTCTACATCTCGTCCAAACCTAACTCCACTTCTCAGGGCCGATCAAGATCCTCTATCTCGAGCATTGTTTGGTCTGATATCGTCCCATGTCCAGCTGCACCCATTCCCTGCTCCTTTTCAAGAATCAATTCGGAATTAGGATGGATGAGCCGAGATTGAATTTGTTGGCCTTCCTGTTGCGACTTTTTCCATAGACCGACATCGTCCATAAGGATCTGAATATAGGTGACGCGATCTTCGTCAAACAATGTGACTGCTGGGTGTGATGACTTGTCAAATTTAATCAGCTCAGCAGGAACTCGATAGCCGTACAGAGTGACCGTTTCCACACCATAATCGATAATGGCATTATTCATGTGGAACCAGTCGTTTCCGAGAATGAAAGGAGAGGTCAGATATAGCATTATTAGAAATGTTGAGACAATCACCATATTAGTGACCGGTAATTCACTAGGTTCAAAATATCTTTGTAGATAGTTATAATACTAGGACAAAATACAGGTTACCTGGCTCCTAATGTCTAGCAAGAAGGCGATCAGAACTTTAGACGCGTGAATAATCACCTGGGGACATTCACAGAAGGACGGTGTGCAATTATCCCCCATGGGTGACCTGAGCACTCCCGCATTAAGATCCTCGAGGATATCAAACGGACCTAACTCTGTTTGCGGATCCTGACATAACGCGGTCAGTGCTAGTTAAAAGGAGATGACTCTGTCTGCACTATCGGTATAGCCGTACCTGGAACAGGTGGGGGTGGCATTGAAAGGAACGGCATCTCCAGCATTATTGGACTAGGTGTCCTCGGAGGAGCATCCGAACTCTACGTGTCGTCTTCCGATGCCAGTCCCATGTGGGCGGTTGTGTAAGACGCGGTATTATTCAGCATCGATGGGGCATTGGCTTGCGATACCGGGCGAGAAGTCTGCTGACCTTCTGAATGGTTGTACCGAGTTCCCCGATTTTCTGAGTTACTCTGATATTCCCCTGTTGTTCGTGGATGACTTCACCGCAGGCTTTCCTTATTCTCATTTACACGGTCTAAGAATGACAGCGCATTGGATACCGCGTTTTTATTCGCAAAATTCGTATTAACCATCGCCTTCCGAAAATGTGTAATTGTTGTACGATCGTATAATTCATTTCGTATGAATCCAGGGGGGGGGAGAGATATTGGGCCTCCATGACCTGACTAACAATAAGAAAGAACCCTTGCAAGGTTTCCCATTGCGCATTGTATTTACGATTTGACCGATGGCTGTTGATCCTAACCCGGATCAGTATTCGATTAAACTCGTTGAGCAATGCGACACGGAATTCACGATAATTATTTCACAAACGGCGATTAGAATCAGCCCAAAATTTTGCCATCCCTTCCAATCCATTTACGGCAACCACTAATTGGGTATCCATTTCGACCTTTTTTATTTGAAAATACTTCTCGAGATTCTCAAGAAATTCCTGAGAATTGTCTTGAAAATTGCGACCAAACCTCGGGATTGCAATGTCTACTCGCAACATATTAAACCCGCGAATGAGCCCGTTAATCATACCTGCATTTGTTTCGGGCGTCGCTGGCTCCTGGAAAGCAGTAGTCTGCAACTCCTCGATCGCTTGTTGCTGACGTTCAGACATTATTGGCAATTGCGAATCTCCTCATCCAACGATCGAGCTCCCAGGATATCCGCTCGCATTCTATCAAGTTCGGCCCTTTCGCTGACCAATGCTTCTCTCTCCAATTTCTCCGTCATGCCTGTTGATTGCATATAACGATTATAAAATTGTTCAAACTGTTCGACTGTGAGGGCTGACCACTCCGTCTAGACAGAGTTTGTTGGAGCAAACGGTGCAAATTTACTCTCCTCTCCCTCGAAGGACTGGTTCACACTGCTGCAAACGTTACTGTCAACCACCTTTGTTTTATTTTTCTTAGACAGCTGTTTACTTTGCTTTATATTCGCACTACTAGACGCAGTCCCCGCCCAATGCTTCTTGGGTGATGTTGCGATAACGCCATGAACTAACTACCAATGCGTTTGAAGACAACAATAATTCTTCTAAAATTTCCTATCTCCCTGAAATGGCGGATATTATTTCTCGGGCCCCACGATGGGCGCCAAAATGTAACAAAATTCGCTTTTATTTTAAAACATTTACAAACATTGATCGCGTTCTCGCGAGTTTCCTTCCGACGTTCGTCGGTATGGCAGCAAGTGTTGCATCCGACGGGTCTACAAAACTCTTCAAAGTTAGATCTTGGATCGCTAAGAAACAGCACGAGAGGACTCTTAATAAATTTGTTTAAGAATTTTCGTAATTTTAACAATGATGAGCTAAACGGATTGTTCTCCTCTTCTTTTATTGTCTGTACGGGGGGATGATCATCGCCGGTGTGTCGATGACTTTCTACTTGTACATTACATCTCGATCGTTCGTCATCCTCTTCTTCTTCTTCTTCTTCTTCTTCCTCGACTATATCGTTGTAGAGCATGAGCATTACCATTCTGCTTGTGCTTGTGTATATGCGGCCTCGTCCTCGCTACTGCTGCTGTATGCGTTTTTTAGCACGCATAGCAGCATTAACAAGAACGATGATATTGGAATTTGACATTCTTCTATCTCATGGAAATAACATCGATCCCATGTGATGTAATTTTTTTACCAACCGCATTACGATCTCTCTCTCTCTCTCTCTCTCTCTCTCTCTCTCTCACTCTCTAAGCGAGGGAAAAAGTTATAGTAGTACCAATAGAGAAACAAACAAGTAGTGAAATAGAGGAGGATATAAAAAAGAAAGTTGACATTTCGAAAATGGGAGCAGAAATAGAAAAAATAGCCAAAGGACCGAAGGGTAGTGTAATATTAGATTTACAAAGGAAAGGAGGGAGAGAAACTTTCAGCGAGGGATTTATTATTATAAAAAATCAGGTGAGAGGTACAAAATACAAATAAAAAGAAGCTACCAACGATAAAAATTGTAGGGATAGAGGATCAGATCACTGTAGAAAGAAATGAAGACATAATAGTGAAAATTTGTACAAAACAAAGTTGACGTAGAAAGAAAAGATTTTGCAATGGAAGTCGTTAAGGTAGTACAGAAGGAAAGAAAAGAAGGAGGGATGCTGATGGAAGTCAACCCATATACACGCAGATTGATAATAGACAAAGGGAAAATGATAGTAGGCTAAAAAGTGTGTAGAGTGTATGATTACAGAAGTGTTTTGCGATGCTACAAGTGTTATGGGTACACTCATTTTGCGAAAGAATGTAGAAATGATGTAATCTGTAGGAAGTGTGCAGGACATCACGATGAGAGAGAATGTCAAAGCACCCACAAAAAATGTACAAACTATATAAAAATGGCGGAAAAGTTCAGTACAATAGACATAAGCACGGAGCATAAAGCAACCGATGCAAAGTGTAAAACTTTCCAGAAAATAATAAATAGAGCAAGCAGAAATATAAAGTATTGGAGTGAATAACAATTAAATGAATGAAAAATACGAAACAAAAAACATTTATGCTAATTTTAAATGCGCGAGGACTACTAAAGCATAAGGACGAAATCGAAAGAATGGTAAATGAATGGAAACCTGAGATTATCTATTTAACAGAAACCCATATAGGCGAAATAATTAATGAATTTCAAATAAATATAACAGATTACAAAGTAGTAAGATGTAATATGAGTAACAGTAGAACAGGGGGACTCATAACGTATATTAAACAGACAATACAGTATGCTGAAGTAACGAATAAAAGTGTGAAGCAAAATATTTGGATAAGTACAATAAAACTAAAGGGGAAAGAAGAGTATAGAGATATCTTAATTAGTAATGTACACCACTCACTGGGTGCCAGAGATGAACAACTCATAGATATAATAACGGAAGAATGCGAAAAAGAGACGGGTTAAACCGTAAGTACCGAAACTGGAGTAAAGAAGGATACATACAGGTACTAAATAAACGATATGATAAATAAACTAGAGTACAATAAAGGTACCGAGGGGGGTATAACATATACATGGGAAACACAGAGTGAAGCGATCATTGCGCTAATAAATAGATCGTTAGAAAAAGGAATATTTCCGGAAAAGTGGAAAACAACGACCAATAGTGCCCATTCAAAAAATAAGTGAATCTTTAAAAGCAGAAGAATATAGGCTCCTCAAAATTCTACCTACATACGAAAAAATAATAAAATTAGTGGTTAAAAATCTATTACTGGATTTCCGTGATACAAATGACATTATTGCAGAAGAACAATCTGGGTTTAGAAAAGGATTATCGTGTGAAGTGGCGCTACAAAAGACACTAATAGAGTGGAGAGATACTTAGATGGTAGTGAAATGATAGGGGTAGTGTTCATTGATTTCAAAAGAGCGTTCGAAACTGTAAATAGAGCAATTTTATTTAAAAAGATAAAGAAATACGGAATTGATGGAATGATATTAAATTAACTAAAAACATATCTTACGGGTAGAAAACAAAAAGTAAAATACCTATTGTTTGAGAAATCCTTGGATGTAGTTGGAACGACCTGTGAATATATCGGAACTTATGAAGCTTCACTCAAGACAGGGTGAAAATAAACCAGACTCGTAGATGGTATTTTGAGAAAGCGGTTTATTACACCTTCCGCATGTCAGTTACATAAATTAGTTTAATTTTGAAAATATAAAGAATATAAAAATAAATACACAATACATTGAAATTGAATTCTGGAGTTTTTGAAAAATCTGAGAAGCACACAATTACATTAATTGAGTGCTGGCATTGTAAAGTGATTGTGTAGCACACAATTGTAGTATTATGTGCGCAACTAAGTTCCCGCTGTTTTTCAAGAGATGGCTCTAGTAGTAAGTGCTGGTCGATTGGGACATAACCAAAACGTCATGAACCAAGCTTAGACATATGGTAAACAAACCGCTTTGACACATTAGTGATTTAGTTTTTGCGTCATATACTTTTGGTTGTGTGAAAATGTCTGATTTTGTGCCAAATAATCGTCATTTGCGGGAAGTGTTGCTTTTTTTCTTTCATTCGAAGAAAACGGCGGCTGAAATGCATCGAGAACTCTAAAAAGTTTACGGAGATGCTGCTCTAAGTGAAACAACACGCCGTGATTGGTTCCGTCGCTTCAAAGACGGTGATTTTGATGTTGACGACCGTTCGCGTCAAGGAAGGCCAAAAACCTTCGAAGACGCTGAATTCGAGGCATTGCTCGATGAGGATCCGTGCCAAACGCAAAAACAGCTTGCTTCAGCATTAAGAGTTACTCGCTAAGCCATTTCCAAGCGATTGCATGCGTTGGGAATGATTAAAAAACAAGGAACTTGGGTTCCTTATGATTTGAAGCCAAGAAACGTTGAGCGTCCTTTTTTCGCCTGTGAACAACTGCTCCAGCGGCAAAAAAAGAAGGGTTTTCTTCATCGCATCGTTACGGGTGATGAAAAATGGATTCATTACAGCAACCCAAAGAGAACAAAATCATGGGGACTGCCCGGTCATGCTTCTACGTCGTCGGCTCGGCCGAATATTCACGCTGCGAAGATTTTGCTGTGTATTTGGTGGAACCAGGGCGGTGTTATTTATTATGAGCTGTTGAAACCAAACGAAACCATTACTCGGGAACGGTATCGAACTCAATTGATGCGATTGAGCCGAGCACTGCGCGAAAAGCGGCCACAATACGAGCAGAGGCACGAAAAAGTGATTCTACAGTATGACAACGCTCGGCCTCACGTTGACAAACCCGTTAAAACCTACTTAGAAACGCTCAAATAAGAAGTCCTACCCCACCCGCCATATTCCCCAGATATTGCGCCGTCCGATTATTACTTGTTCCGTTCGATGGCACATGGTCTGGCTAATCAGCAGTTCAGCTCTTATGAAGACATCTCAAAATGGCTTGATTCGTGGATAGCCTCAAAAGACGAACACTTCTACCGTGACGGTATTCGAGCTCTGCCAGAAAGATGGGAAAAAGTTGTCGCTAGCGATAGGCAATATTTTGAATGATTCATTTGCAAACATTTTTTTCACAATAAAGTTGCATTTTCATAAAAAAAAAAAAAAACAGCAGGAACTTAGTTGCGCACCTAATAATTGTATGCTGTGTCTAATGAGTGGCATGTACGCAGTGCAGCCAGCGCTGCGGAGCATGCCACGCAATGAGATAGATGAGTGCGCAGACAAATTCAATGCCGGTCTGCAAATACTCAATGAGATAGTGAATTGAAATTTACCGAGTATGAGTGCTAGCACATGCAAAACTGACCACTGAGTTTAATTCTATTGTGACAGGCTGTGAAGCAGTCTACGCCACAGAGCATAGTAATGCTCGCTTGAGGATGCACAAAATGATCTGACTGAATTCACAATACTTTCCCAGCAAGTTTGATTGGAAAGTACAGTGAATTGGTAAAACACACGCAATTATATTAACCGAGTGTGCTACAGGTTGAGTGAAAACGTGGTGCGGCCCATGCTGCAGAGCACGCCACGGGGTGAGACTTTTTATGATGATGTAGCGATATATGAATCTCCTCACCGTCAGTGAATTATGTTAAATTATGACGGTGTACTCTTACCTTAATTTGAGTCCTGATGAGCAAGAAAGAGTTGAGAAGATCCAGTTGAGAGATGTGAAAATTGTCCGAGCCTTGCAAATGCGTGCGCTGTTCGATGCGGGTTTTCACGTAAATGCCGAAATATCCAACATGGCTGCGGGATATGGAAGCGTCGTTGGGCGCTGAAGTCAATTGAGAGAGATAGCCGGCGAACGAAGCCGAAGTCAAGCGAGAGAGTCATCCTCTCGCTTAACGCGGCATGCCTACGAGGCACAGCCTCGGCTCCGCGAAGTCCTACCTCGGCTATCTCCGGCCCAACCGAACGCAGCGTGCTAGAGCACAGCAACAGGTCGACGCACGAGGAATATCGATCGCCGTGCGCCAGCTGATTATCCAACACCTATATACAAGAGATGGCAGAAGAACGAACCTTAAGGCATGGGGTAACTCAAGGGTCAGTACTTAGGCCACTACTGTTTATACTGTACTGTAACATAGTTACATGCGTTAGAGCGATATTGTAATTTCGGACGGCTAGAAGAGCCCGAGTATATTTAAGAGATATAAAAACACCTAAGCGGAAGACTTGGTACAGAAGTACCGAGTTTTGCGGGCAATAGGCCATTGCCCCGATATAAGAACTAGAGCTGTCGCCTCTCCGAAATTCCCTCGCTGACGTAAACAGCAGGTCAGCGACCAGCTGGCCTTGCTGGGAGGCGAGGGGAAGGCGGTGAGCGCGGCAGCGGGGTACCGAAGAAGTCGCTGAAAATGCCTTCGATTTTAAAATTATGATGAAGAATTGGCAGAGGGGACTGAGGCGAGGGGAGGCCTATAAAAGGCCGGTGCGGGGAGAGAGGAGCTCTCTTGGCTCAAAAGGCTAAACTAGAAAGGATAAAAGAAAAAGAACAGTAAAGAGTAAAAATTGAAAAGTGGAAATTCGAAAAGAAAAAGAAAGATACGAAAAGTAGAGTCTGTGTGCATCTCAAACAGTGGAGCGAGTGAGGGACCCTCCGAGATCCGGAAGGAAAGAGGACACAATCAGGCGAGCGATAGAAATCTAATTAGAAATAGCCAGTTAAATCTTATATAACGCATGCGATCATAGAAATCTAGCTTGTACATGAGTCGTCTAGTAGAAGATCATTAGAAATAGATTCGGGCGAATAAGCAGGTAGTTTTTAAGGGAATAGGATTAAGAAGATAGATCGAAGTGTATAGAATAAGTGCATCAAGGTAGGCGTACAGATCCCGGAAATAAAATTAATAAATTGTGTCTTTAAACCGACGAGAG
Source organism: Cylloceria caligata (assembly GCA_963942595.1). Taxonomy (NCBI): domain Eukaryota; kingdom Metazoa; phylum Arthropoda; class Insecta; order Hymenoptera; family Ichneumonidae; genus Cylloceria; species Cylloceria caligata. The sequence goes on from OZ012703.1 coordinate 65,044,845, forward strand.
AATCAAGAAACGAAAATCGCATAAGTGGAAAGGAGACAGAGTGCGAGTAAGACGGGAGAGAAAGAGCAAAGAATTGTACATAGAGTTTCTACACTCTATACAAGTAGTGCGGTGTGTCTGTGTGTGTGAGGCGACAATACCGAGGCGTCGTCCCGTAACCGTAGCTCGAGCCCCGAAATACCAAGAAGTTGTGCTCGAATAAGCAGAAATAATAATAACTAAAATCGAGGGAATTCCCTAATTTTCGAGACCGAAAAGATAGAATTAAGAAATATAGAAGATAGGATAATTGTAATTCAATATAGAATAAGTAGCATTAACACATAGGATAAATAAGTACGAGTGAATGAGCGAAAGAAGTGTGAGAGCAAAAGAATTGTGAATAGGGTTCCTACACCCTATAAAAAGAGAAAATGCGAAGTATCATAACCAGAAAGCGAAATCTTGGTGCGACAAATATCCGATAATACCGTGTAACACCGAGCGAGAAGGGAGCACCATTAGAGTCAGAGCGAAAGAATCAGAAAAGAGAGCTGAGACGCTTGACCAAAGGAGTGAGTGCGAGGAAAGATAGCGAGATGTGCGGTATGGATATAGCGGCGTATTGAACATAGGTATAGTGAAACTGTGCTACGAACCATAACAGACTCCCGAGTAATACCGAGAAATCGCGCATCACAAGTAAGATAATAAATTGCGGAAATAATCGGTTGCATACCGAGTGTAAAGGAAGATCCTCGAAAATTTAAATGAATGTAATTAAAAAAGTGATGTTTGGTTATAAATGATTTGTCTTAAATAAAGCATCACTGTCAACCACCTTGAAGTCTACATTAATTAGTTATGTGTCGAGCCTAAAACCCCACGAAAAATAAAAATATGTGAACGGGAGAAAAATACCGTTACAGTACATAAACATTATAATAAAAGAATTTTAATTCACTAAGTACAACATGTTTGCAGACAATATGATATTATACACAAATAACGGAAATCCGATGAAATATCAGGGGTACAAATTGAAAATGCGGGTTTGATAACAGATGGCGTTACTAACGCTATACGCATCAGGCAGTACTGTGACTATGTTCATGTCAAAGCTACGTCTTATAGCTTTAATTTTCAGTATGTGTCAATTTGTCGCAGTGTCAAATTCATAGTTTTTTTGAGCTCTCAATATGTCGAGTTTCGTGCCAACAAAACAGCATTTGCGGGAAGTTTTAATTTACTTCTTTAATTTGAAGAAAAGTGCTGCTGAAGCACATCGATTGGTCTCCGAGGCTTATCCGAGTCATGTTCCATCGGTTTCAACGTGCGAGAGATGGTTTGTGCGGTTTAGAAGTGGTGATTTTGACGTTGAGGACAAAGAGCGGCCGGGCCAAGTGAAAAAGTTTGAGAATGCTGAATTGGAGGCAATACTCAATGAAGACTCGTGTCAAACTCAACAAGAGCTCGCAGATTCATTGGGAGTGACACAACAAGCCATTTCCCATCGTATAAAAGCCCTCGGAATGATCCAAAAGCAAGGACATTGGGTGCCGTATGAGCTGAAGCCGAGAGACGTCGAGCGCCGTTTTTTTGCATGCGAACTGCTGCTCGAACGGCAAAAACGGAAGGGTTTTTTGCATCGCATTGTCACTGGTGATGAAAAGTGGATCCATTACGATAACCCGAAGCGCAAAAAATCATATGGTTACCCCGGCCATGCATCATCATCGACGGCCAAACCAAATATTCACGGCGCCAAGCTCATGCTCTGTATTTGGTGGGACCAGCTGGGTGTGGTGTATTATGAGCTATTGAAATCGAACGAAACCATCACAGGAGCACTATACCGAACTCAATTGATGCGTTTGAGCCGCGCACTCAAAGAAAAACGGCCACAATACGAGCAAAGACACGACAAAGTAATTTTGCAACATGACAACGCTCGGCCACATGTTGCAGCGCCGGTCAAAACATACCTACAAACGCTGAAATGGGAAGTCTTACCCCACCCGCCGTATAGCCCAGATATTGCTCCTTCCGATTACCACCTTTTCCGATCGATGACACATGGCCTAGCTGACCAGCGCTTCCATTCTTACGAAGAAGCCCAAAAATGGGTCGATGACTGGATAGCAGCCAAGCCGGCCGAATTTTTTCGCGACGGTATCCGTAAATTGCCAGAAAGATGGGAAAAAGTTGTGGCTAGCGATGGACAATACTTTGAATAATTCATTTGTTACCATTTTTTCAGAATAAACGTTCAAAAATAGAAAAAAATCCCGCATTTTCAATTTGTACTCCTGATAGGATACAACATTAATCACGATCTAAAGAAAGTAATTACATGGTTAAAACGAAAATCATTAAAGATAAATGTAAAGAAAACGAATTTTATGTTCGTAAGAGACGCGCATAGAAAAGTGATTAGGAGTAGGTGCAATATTTTTATAGAAAATGACAAAATTGATGAAATAGCGGAAACGAAATATTGAGGGATAGTGATAGACGAAAACTTGACATTTAATAAGTAAGCAGAATATGTAGCGAAAAAAGTAGCGAAGAAAGTACATTTTTGTACCGAATAAGTAAACATGTATCATTGTACACTAGAGTAACGCTATACAAAGCGATAATAGCACCACACTAGGAGTACTGCAGAACATTAATGTTGAACAAGAGTGGGCATAGTATGCGAATGTTACAACGAGGCCGAAATAGAGGTATGGGTGCAATATTGAATTGCGACAGATACACATCTGATAAGCATGCTGGATGCCTTACTCTTTATGAGTGTAAAGGAAAGAATAGTGTATAACGTATGTGTGATGATATACAAAATGGAGAATGGGATTGGCCCAAATTATTTGAAAAGTTAATGAAAAGAAAACAAATGGAACACACGTACAATACAAGAGAAAAAATGGAAATAAACGTGCAATACTGTCGGACGGAAACGACGGAGAAGTCGCTAATGCAAAGTGGAATAAAAATGTACAACAAATTACCAGCAGAGTTAAGAGAAACATTAGCATCATTCGAACGACGAGTAAGGAAATATGTAAAAAGTAATGTAGAAATATAAGAGTAATATAAAAGTAACATAATAATGTAAGAGCAGGAAAAAAGAATGTAGGAAGCGCATAATCGACGTTTAAAGTAGCAATATTGCTAAATAAAGAATATCATCATCATCCAACTTATTAATCAATCGGTCATGTATATGTTATCATTAAATTCTGAATTTATGCGACAATTCCCGACCACTTGTTAAGATGGAAATTTCGGTAAATCGCAACTCGGGGTGTGAGTCAGCGTTACCTAGATTCCTGCGTTATCGATCTTTCTTGGTCGAAAGATCTCAAACAATCGAATCCCTAATTTTTGTCAACTCTGATTGCGTCACTCATTCGTTAAGAATTAATGAAGCAACCACAATAAACGGTTTTTAATTTCTAAAGAAATCATGAAAAAATATCACCACAGCCCGGGATCGAACCGGGAACTCCAGAATTCTAGCCTGGTACGTTACCAATTACGCCACCGTGGCTCTGGTGACATCAATTCACGATCTCTATTTTAATGTCAGTAATCAAGCAACTTATTAATCAATCGGTCGTGTATATGTTATTATTAAATTCTGAATTTATGCGACAATTCCCGACCACTTGTTAAGATGGAAATTTCGGTAAATCGCAACTCGGGGTGTGAGTCAGCGTTACCTAGATTCCTGCGTTATAGATCTTTCTTGGTCGAAAGATCTCAAACAATCGAATCCCTAATTTTTGTCAACTCTGATTGCCTCGCTCATTCGTTAAGAATTAATGAAGCAACCACAATTGAGAAAGAAATCGATTTCTTTAAAAATTAAAAACCGTCAATTGTGGTTGCTTCATTAATTCTTAACGAATGAGTGAGGCAATCAGAGTTGACAAAAATTAGGGATTCGATTGTTTGAGATCTTTCGACCAAGAAAGATCGATAACGCAGGAATCTAGGTAACGCTGACTCACACCCCGAGTTGCGATTTACCGAAATTTCCATCTCAACAAGTGGTCGGGAATTGTCGCATAAATTCAGAATTTAATAATATCATCATCATCTCCATGGCGATTAAGTGACCCTATATCTCTCTCTTGAACTTATGCTACACACTTATGCACATATACTGGCGCTAGCGCTCATTCACACTCTCGCATATACCAGGTGTACAAGTATAAAATGCGAATTGTTTTTCTAAAAAAACATGTTAAATTCGGAAGAATGACAAAAAGTGCTTTATTCAAAGTATGCTCCATCGCTTGTTATACATTTTTCCCATCTTTCGGGCAATTTGGAAATACCACGCTAGTAAAAATCTTCCCCTTTTGCTGCAAACCATTCATGGAGCCATTTTTTCACATCTTCGTACGAACCAAAGCGCTGCTCAGAAAGTGCGTCACCCATCGATGCAAACAAGTGGTAATTGGTAGAAGCCAAGTCTGGTGAGTAAGCCGCATGGGGTAGAACTTCCCAGCTCTGTGCTTCCAACGTGTCGCGAACCGGTTTTGCCGTATGTGATGGAGCATTGTCATGAAGAAAAATGACTTTGTGTTGCCTCTTTCGGTATTCTGGCCTTTTTCAAGCAGCGAACGGTTCAAATCGGTCAATTGTTGTTGCTAGCTTTTAGTATTAACCGTTTCTCCAGGTTTTAACAGCTTATAATAGACCACTCCCCTCTGGTCCCACCAAACACAGAGCATCGTGTTTCTGCAAAGCGATTCGGTCTTGCGGTCGATGTGGATGGTGCGCCTAGGTCTACGCATCATTTTTTACGCTTAGGATTCTCAAAAGAAATTCACTTTTCATCCCCTGTAACTATACGATGCAAAAACGACTTCCTTTTGTACCAAGCGAGCAAAATGTCACATGTGTTTTTGCGCTTTTCCATTTATCTGTCGTTCAACTCATGTGGTACCCATCTACCGGTCTTCTGAATCTTTCCCATCTCTCGTAGCCGTTTGAAAACAGCTTGCTGTCTAACGCCCAATTGCTCGGCGAGTTGATTTTGTGTTTGCGAATCATCTTCGTCTAACAATGCTTGCAATTCCACACCTTCGTAGTTTTTGGGCGACTTTCCACGTTCCTTGTCTGCAACATTGAAGTCACTACTTTTGAAACGCCGAAACCATCGTTCACACGTATCTTGCAATGGAGCATATTCACCATAAGCTTCTCGAAATAATCGGTTTGATTCAGCAGCAGTTTGGTTCAAATGAAAACAAAAAATTAATGCTTTCCGCGAATGCTCTTTGTTCGGTATAAATTTCGACATATTGAACACAACACTATGCACACACTTTTCCAATTTATCCCTCGTGCGCGTCTGACACTTGTTGATGATACAACAAAATAGCGCAGTGTCAAATCTTTATAGCACAAACTGCATTCGTGCACCATCTGTTGTCTGAAATCCGCATTTCATACTTGTACACCTGGTACATTTTACAAATCACTCAATAGAAAATTCACGTTTTTATTTATATTGAATTTACTTGTAATACATTTTTCATATCAGTACGTAATATAACTTTTAAATTATTTGTCACTGGGGACGTTGATATCACAGCGTACTTCTGAAAAAAAGAATGAAATAAGTATTTAATTGTTCGCACGGATCAATATAAACAACGTACACAGAACAGTCAGTACTGTCTTACCTGATATGCCTCTGGTGACGCTTTGATTTCCTAAAACTACATCTAGCTATGCCGTGTATGTATCTTTCTCTCGTTTTCCATAACACAAATAACGGGTCTTCCGTGTCGGCTTATTAGAGGAGGCAGCTTTCTCTACAAAAAAATTATTTTTTATAACTAAATATAAATAATTAAATCTGAATATATATGCTTTTAAATTACGATTTTTTTACTTACCAAGTTCCGCTGCTTCGCTGTGAATCGATATTGGTATGTATTCCATGACTTGCTGTGTTAATGAAACAAGGACGAGAGCTCCTTCATCTTTCTATCGCAGACCTTTGCTGACGCTTTGGTTACAGGACTGTGCCAGCTCACATTTCTTTTTCTTTCTATGACTATCCACAGCGTATATTTCATAATATCTCAAGCAAAATTTACACTATATACAAATATTTACATCGGTGCATTTATTACAAATAGCTGCACTCACGGTGAATTATTGCGTTTGCGACAGAACCTCCGGTGCATTTCTAGCAATATGAGCACGGCATAGCACAATTATCTCGGACAAAATAATTTTCATAAGAACCGTATCCTTCGGCACCAGCAAGGTCGTGATATACTCGAGCGCTTCTTACAAAAATTCCATGGAACCGGTGATCACATACGCTGTTGCACGAGGTGTATCACTGGCACCTATCTTTTCGTGGACATACGATACCACCTCATTAGTACACTGCCGAATCATTTCACATTCACGCTCTAGCGCTTGCATGTGAATCTTAATTCGTCTACTTATTTCGACGAGCATATCAAATGTCGTTGATGCAGTGCTTTGGTCGTGTAGATAATAGGTGTGGAGGAGCTTCGGCACTGAACGACCTTGAAGAAATTTAATCCTCCTTTACGTTTCGACTCTTCTAATCTACAATAACAAACAGGTGATATCGATCAGCAACAACTACATACTGTATGTATCGATTTCGCACGACGGACAGAAGAACCACAAACTCTACAAACTCTAACGCAATGTAAATGTAAATAAAACATTTTTGAGGAGGGTCCCGACCAAAGGGCCGAAACGTAAAGGAGGATTAAAGTTCACGAAGGTTGTTCAGTGCCGAAGCTCCCCCACACCCATATCAAATGTTGGCAGTTGCAAAATGATATATGGAGAAAATTTTCGGAAGCGTTTCCGTTTCGGTTCTCCAGATTGCTCTTGATTCTCGTATTCCTTATTAGCACTACCACTTATTTTACCAAAAGGGACAGCTCTGTCCTGGTAATACGAGGTTAGAATTGTGTAACGCGCTATGTGCCCTATGTGAGTATTACACATTTACTCGGCGTCAGCTCCATGAGCTTCGAAATATTATTGTACGTGAGAGAAATCACTTTTGAACACTCCCCACTCGTCCGCACTGGTGAGTGTAATTCCGGTAAAAGTATTCGACATTATTTTCACCACTGGAATAAGACTCGCAGAGTTCAACTGGAGACCAGCCACATCGTATAATGCGTATCTTCGTTGTTTGCCATTGTAATGCTTTTTCGTAGACTGCAACATTTCATACAGAAATCTCCCACCGTCTAATTGCAACGCCACTACTTTTAATACTGTAAATCATACGACTAAAAATGCTTCACCAACATCCTTTGATATCTGTCGCATTCACCTTAACAGCCCAATAACAGTAGCAGCAAATATATCTCAAATCACTTGCATACTCTTGCTCACGTATGCGCATACTCACACCTTGACATACCGACAAGATGTGGCACGAAAAGTGAATAATATTCGTCGACGAAATTTGATGATTTTCTTCATGACCGTGGGCCTTGAGATCAGATGAAAACAATACGACGATCGTCGGCGAAATTTGATAATGTAGTACGTAATAGGGTCTTACATTTACGTCACCATCGATAAATATTTCCACGGATCTAGTTTTTGTAAAGAGATCGTGTGAGGCTTCTTCTTGGTTTGTTGTATTCATTGCATCGCTGCAGTATATGCAAATAGAAATAGAGAAAGAGTGTATTAAACCAATATATATAAAAGCGTGTCGCTTTGGAAAATCTTTAGTTAATTGTCAGATTCATTGCGACTGCTACTACTCTAACAGCACAATCATGGTCAGGATGGTTAAACGCTCATTGATGAGAAAATTGATAGAATTTATATTGAAGCGAAAGCCATCGTCGAGTTCGCGAAGGGGGAGAATCAATTTACAGATCACACTATGGGACTTCCGACGCAAGCGGTTGCTCGTAAGATTCACGATATAGTGTATGAGTGTCAACAGCGCGATATAGTAGACGCGTGCAGTATTGGACTGTTTGATAATCAAATAATTATTGATTCGGTGGTTCGTGTTATTCGTCGACGCGGGTAGCTGTATAAGTCTGCTATGCAACCCATACTCAGTGAAAGATGTTAGTAATGTACTGCGTTATTTACTTTCATTTTATTTTTTTAATTTTCCTATGATTTCAATGAGGAGGGTAGAATCGATTCATATTATCATAGCAAGAATAACAATGGTAACAACGCTGCAGGGAATCGTTGGATATATTTTACTTAGCCGTTCTACGGATATAAGCCAACAAACGGTCTTTTCATGGTCGGTCCTACGGAAGACCCAGATAGAGCCATCGCAGGTCCGTCGCTACTATACAATTTAAACGACGATACCGATAGCCATACAGACGAGGAGGAGGAGGAGAAGGAGAAGACGGAGGAAGAAAAAGAAAAAAAAAGAAGAAGAAGCACCGGTGAAAGAGGAAGGGGAGGAGGAAGATCCGGCAGATTCACTTGTAATAACACAATTACAATCGCAAAATAAAAATAATTACGGGAAATAATAGCATCAAAAATTGAAAAATAGGGTACGAGTCGGACCCAAACGTTTTTCGCTTTGCACGATTCACTATGCCGAGACCGCCGACGATCGAGTTGATTGACAAAATGCGTCGGCGGTTCCCGAGAGCATTCGAGGGGCTTAAGGACTAGAAGCAAATATAAATTCATAATTCATAAAATACACAAGTATTTATGTACACGGTATATATATATATATATCAGCAAAATAAGTAATTCTAAGAAATTGTTTAATTATGCTTTCAGGTTGCCAGACTGGCGACGGAAGGACTGCGATACAGGAAGGCGATATGTTACCCCTTGGTGAACGCTACGTTATACACAATGGGAACAGGCGATATTTTCCACGCTTTAGGATGCAGGGACGCGAGACAGATTCTTATTTTCGCCAACCACCGGACAGTACTGATCATCTGACTTGGTTCGAGGGCCGTGGCCGAGATGATCTTTTTCATCTTACAGAATCGTGCGGGGGTCATGATTATTTGGATATGACTCTGAATTATTAGTGTAATTCATAGCACGTGTAAATTTCGAATAGACGATGGTAATGACGACGTGTATAGTGCTTACGCACGAGTCTAGAGCAAAAAAGTCGATTTTACGCATAAGTAATAGTAATAATTGATGTCTACAACGTTTCCTTGTCACAACCCGAGCGCATGCCGTACGTGGTCAAATTCGTACGGGTGTGTTATGCAGATGATGGTGTCAAATTCGAAACGGACTCTGTGGAGCGCAATCTACAGCAACGATAGAACTCACATATAATGCGGGAGAAACGACGCCGTTCTAGAAAAGCGGGGTGCGCGAGATTTAATCCTTTCAGGAGTACTTGGTTCACGAGAGTATAGCGATCGGTGTTTATGAATTTCTCACCTTCGGAAAACGCGGCTCTATACGACGGGTGAAAATCCGTACTCTCGGCAATAGGCACAATTAATCATACGCTCTTTATCCTCTATTACGTGCATTCTTACTACGACTAGCCAATATTAAATATCGCTGGTGCACTAGGTAGTCGGGGATTCTGCACAGAGTGTAACTCTAGGTATATGCGAGCACTCGAGCATCGCTGTAGTTATCAATGTGCTCGGTGTAAATCCACTTATTGTAACGGCAATAGAGACTCTCAGCCTGAGTACTGCGCAGATTGTAATCACTCGTTCTTTGCCGTCTTTTGCCTGGCTCATAACAAGAATGAGGGTTCTGCAGGTTTTACGTCCCATACATATAAATGGTACAGTTACTGTAAAATATTGAAAATTTGTAGAGGCTACTCGCGTTCGATTGAAACCATGAATGAAAACATGCATGTATTCGATATATCGTTTTTTATTACATACAGACAAACTCGACTAATTACTCATGCGTGTTTTATAGCACCTCTTAAGAAACTAGAGGCGCCAAAGGTAAGGAAAAAGAATTAGCTTTCGACAAGATTTTTGTTTTATGATTTTGAGATACAGAAGCACCCACAATTACGCGATGATAAATCGACACGAACTCGTGAAATTGGCATTGTAACAAGAATTTAAAAATACCATCTGTATTGCTCATAATGCAAGAGAATTCGACGCGCAGTTCATTCTACTGTATCTAATCAAAGTGCAATAAACACAGCTGCCCTCTCTGATTATGAACGGTCCGAAGATTGTCTCGATAAGATTGACAATGTCATTTTTTTCGAGAGTCAACTATTTATCCATGGCTCTCGGCGCTGCACTTAAGGCCCTCGGATTCGCGGATGAGGTGGCAAGAGGTACATTTTCGCATTTATTCTACACGTCAGAATATCGGAATTACCAGGTCATCTATCGGCTCTGCATTTTTATTCACCGCGACACGATCTTCCCAGCGGAACGCGAGCGAATCTTAAAATTGTATGAGGAAGAATCGAATCGCGTCGATTATAAATTCGATTTTGTGACGGAATCTGTGCAATATTGTCGTACAGATGTTACGGTTTGGAGACGCGCGTGTCTAGCTTTTCACGAGTTACTTATACATTACGGAAGTGTACGCCCCTTTACAGACGCATGAACGATGGCATCGGCATATATGAGAGTATTTCGAAAGAATTTTCTATAGAAGGATCGCATTGCGTTGTTACCACCAGGGGAGTACCGCTGGAGTGATAAGCTGTCGCGCTAAACCGTCGCATGGCTCAAGCGCGATCACAACTGCGTTATCGCTCATGCACGAGAGAGTATCGCCCTCCGACCGACCTACCGGCGGTCAATGGATACTACGTGGAGGCAGGGGTCCATCGCGTGCTTTAATTTCACGGCTGCTTTTGGTATGGATGTCCGCGATGTTATCGCGTGAATATTGATGCTCGAACGAAATTCAGTGATACAATGAATGAGCTATACGAGCGTACCGTACTTGTTTCTGGGCGAATCAGATGGAAAGGGAAGAACACTCTAAGTGAAATATGGGAATGCGATTTTGACAGATTACTCGAGAATAAGGAGGAAATGTCGTTATACGTGAAATACCTCGCCTTGGGCAAGCAGGAGCCGCTCGTACCCCGGATATAAAAGTCTCGATTGCCGAACGTTTTAATAGTACGATACAAGAGCGTATGTGGCGCTACTTTACATACACGCGAAATTAGCGTTACATCGATGTTTTACAAAAATTTTGACCCTAGAAAAAGCCTCTAACGCCAGAGAAAATCTAGCTCGGTTTTACGAGCGTAACGTGAAAAAAAATTCTAAAACCTAAATACAGTGTCGGTAACTTGGTGCGTATCAATACAGCTACAGCAGCATTCGCGAAAGGATATGAGCGCGGTTGGAGTTGTGAGTTAGTCAAGATTCAACGAATATCGCTGAATCGAAAACGATTCGTGTATATTTAACACGTATAATAGGACGTAACTACCGTGTCAAATATGTTTGTATGGAGAATGGTCTGTTTCTCTTGTGGAAATTACTTATCCGATAACTCTTTTACATGTTCCTACTGTAGGAAATCTCGTATCTTTTGAGGATTGTGATTATGATTTATCCAGTTTAATTCTTTTAACGCGGAGATGCTTAGATAGAGATCAAGTACCATCTCGTATATATCGCTCTATAGACGTTCTTTTGGAAAGTATAAATAAGTTACTCCACGTGGCTGGTCATCTGCGCTTTAAATCGCTTCTGAGCGGGCAGGTTGAAGTGGCGTGCGTATGCGACGATCTACGATACCACGATTTTCGCGTATTGTCCGCTATCGCAAGACTATTCGGATTCTCGAAAGAGGCCTGTAGGTCTGTTATCATATAACTGCATTGTGAATACCGGGGTTCGAGGCCTGCATCTCTCACCGGTGCCATACCAGGCAGCATGTCTATACACCGATATCTGCGAGAGTTATATTACAGGCGGTGTACAAACACCCCTCTTATGAGCTGTTCCCATTGATGCTGACGACTTTCAGTATGATTCGAGAAAAATTAAATCGTTCCCGGCGCCACGATATATACCTCTCTTGCGCAATAATTTACACACTATCGAGATGGATAGAAGAGACGAGTTTCGAAATCCTATACCATTCGAACAGGGGACGTTGACTGTGACATTAAATTTTAAAAAGCTCCACGATTGGTTACTATGCTATCGATGATATTGATGGCGAGCAGCAGGGATAGGGCCGTCGCGGGTACGGCGGTATTGGCCATGTTTATATCGGAACGCCTAGTCAACGAGAACATGGTATCAGTAGCTTTCTCGGGGGCCGGCTTTATCGAGTATTACCACTTTTAAATAAGGGTGCTAAAGCAGCTGGAAAAGCGGCATTGCGTGCTAGTGTAAACGTAGCCGGCGATATCCTCGATAGGAATATAGTTGTGAAATATGCTATTCGCGAGAGAGCGCGAGAATCCGGCAGTAATATTAAACGCAAGGCCTTTGAAAAAGTTGACACTCTCTGAGTGAACGAACGTAAATCGCGATTTATCTCCTGCAAAAATAAAAGCGTGATAAAGACAAAAGTAAGAAAGAAGAAGGATAATAATAAGCAGAATACTCGTTAACGAACGGTTGCAGATATGTTTGGATGGTTGAATGTAGCTGGGTTTTGTACCTGCACACTCGTGAGAGTGCCTTGAATGGAAGCTATAAATATTTTCACTACCACCGACGCAAACAACTATCAAAGACTCCATTTAGGTGTATTATAAACCAATTTTTTCGCTAACAGATGATTCAACCATCGAATTTGCTATTCTAGCGCAGAGTGATGAGTATATCCATCTTGCGCTTATTATGCTTATCCGGAGAATGGAAATAACATCTTCTACGGAAATTGCTACGCTTAATCAGGTGGATGTATACTTGAATCAAAATTCAGTTTCATCGCCAAATATTGCCTACGCTTATCGACCGTGCTTAGAAACACTTTTGAATTACGGTCCAGCTGCCATGAATTCACATCTCACAAGTGTTTTCACGTACGATGATACTCCCAGATAAATGGATGATATACATCAGGAACTGCGAGTTTTTGTAAAGAGAAACCAATTTACAATGTTGTGAAATATATTTTTTTATGGGAAATCCTGTGGGAGTTCTCCTTTGATATTATTAAAATACAATAGATGGCTTGGAGCAGGCTGTAAAAATAACGACACGAACGCACATATAATATTAATAAACTGTGTATATATTCCACAGAGTCTCAAACATTGGCTTATGTCATAGATTGATATTGGTTCAAACTCTCAGGCATTCCTTATTCTCGATACGTGCTCTGCAGCACTGGCTGCAGCACGCACACCGCTCTCAGTACCTACAGCACACAATTAATATAATTGTATGCTGGTTCTCAGTCCAGATATTCAGCTCAATTTATTTGTTCATACAGTTCAATTCTTTGACTTTTTGGTGCAATTATTTTATATCAATTTTGTTGTTTTCCAAATTTAACTTTTTTTGACATTTAACATTTTTTCCAAATTATAACCAAAATTGTATTTTGTATGAGAACTGACGGAAAGTGGAATAAACCGCTTTCTCAAGATAACAACACTGTGTCTGGTTTATTTATCACCCTGTATCGAGTGAGGCTTCATTACTTTCAATATCTCCACAAATCTGTTAAGCCACATCAGACGGATTCTCAACATATACAGTACGTTTTTCTTCACAGTTGGAGTGATTGTATACAAGTATATTGAACGTGAACCTGCATCAGACAATGCAATTAATAAGATAAAAAGATCGGTGTCATTTTCGACACCGTACACGTCACGGTCTGTGGATCGATAATACTCAATTGCTGTCTGAACTATTAGAGCATCTACATCTTCCCGCGCACCTTTGACAATAATACCATAGATATTCAAATAACCAGAGAGCATCTCCATGAATTTCAACTTATTCTTATAATTAGATAAGAATTTCGTTTGACCCAGAGTTACAAGTGTATTCTCCGTAAAATGTTTATCAGGTGCTATGTTTCTCTCACGCCGACGGTACCTCTCATAAGATTTTATGCTCAAATATTCGTCGCTGTATCCATCGAAAACTACTATCGCGGTGCCTTTGTCACAGTGCGCAGAATGTTATCCATTCAAAAAGAGAAAGGTTTGAAAACTTTGTAGTGCTCCGACTTCAGAGTTTTTCTCATGAAACCAAGTTCGTCGAAGAAAGCTAGTGGAAATGGAGAGAGCTCGTACTCAAATGCTTTCCCTGTTCGTTGTTCATCGCCCGGAATACAACTAAAATTCGTTGGAATAGTAACGAAGAATCAACTGAATGAGAAAGGTCGTTGTCAATGTGAAGTCCCTTTTTGTCGGCCCCCGAAAATCTTCACTTTATACGTTGCAGGCATTGAAATTTTTCCTGCTGACTGCCCCAACATCCATGTCATTGCTTTGCGCCCTTTTTTTACCGCTACATGACAGTTCGTGAAAATATCAACGACCATTCCAGTTAACAAGAACATTAATGAAGTCTTTGGTCGAAAAACTACTAGGTGCTCACTAGTGTTACTCATTAGAGAACGAAGTGATGCCGCAGTATTCCTCTAAAAATTCCACAATTTAAAATGACGATGGCATATCTGGCTGACAAATATCTGATGATGCTTGATGTGACACCTCTCCCGTATTTGAGGTCTGTACCGAAAAACCGTTTAAGGTTTGTTCAATGGTCATTTCTGTCCATACATCCGACCATGGTTTATTCGATCTCCGCGCTGTAAACAAGCTATCCGTGGTAAATGCCACGAATCCATCGTGAGGCATTATCGATTCCAAGTTCGCCATATCTTGTAGATAAATTTCAATGCTTTCTGCATAACTAAAGTGGCCTGCAGCGTGACAAATCGGTAGCACTTTCTGAACACTTTAGAGGTGCAAATGCCAATTTACTAGTCATTCAGTCTCAACAAACTAGGGGGCTAGAACTATGCATTCAAAGTATTGAATCCATAATTGTGTTGTTGGCCCACGATACTGCAAATCATTCAATTGCGTAATGAAAGCCTCCGTCTTTTCAATGTTTGTAAGTTGAACTTGACAATCACCTAATTGCGGCGGATCACTATCCCACTCATTTGGAAACGATGAAATAAATTCATCGAACATTTTGCGCTTATCGCTCGCAAGTTCACGACATATAAAAATACCAATAGCAGTTAATGTCAGTATATGAGCTCGCATTGCATATAAGCATGTCCACTGATCATCGGCTTTATTGAATCAGGAGCATATGTAACCGCACAGACGTTCTCTAGTCCGCTGCCAGTCATTATACTGATATATATACTGATAATATAGCTGATAGCGCCTAAATACGACATGAGCATATAAAACTCACCCAAGCGTATGGTAACATCTTTCAATGCTCCCTCCGATGCTTCAACAATGCTTCGAGCTTTATAATACAACGACTGGTCAAAAGTAACAAAACATGTTTTTTAAATTAATCGTTTGACTTCTTCTAGTGCTTTGTGTGGAGCTGTATCAATGTTGGTAAGGTTGAAGGAGGTCCGTTGATGAAAAGCAAGGAAATAACTCTAGAGACGTTAAAATAATTAAAACGAGATAAAACCTCCATAAATCCTTTTCAGCTCGGTACGATCTTTTGTTTGCAATGTTTTGCTTATAAATATGTCAAATATGTTGCTGGCAATGTATCTGACTCGTTACTTAATAACTTGTCCGTATCCACGAATTTAATATTGTCCAGTCCATTTGATTTGTCAACGATTGGTACGTTCCGCATGACGTTTTTTTTTTTTTTTTTTTTTTTTTTTTTTATACAAGGAGTTGCGGAATCCTTTTTACGGATATCCTCCAGTCTTTTGAACTGGGGGGGGTATGTGGGACTCCCAAAAAAATAGGCCTACCCACTAAACCGCCCTCTCCTTGTTGTCCTCCCCCAGACCAGGAACTATTTTGGTATTACTTCTGGCTGGGGGTTCTGTCCGTGTTCGTCCGTTCGTCTTGCTGTCTGTAACCTGTCGCGTCACGTCAGTCTGTCTGCTCGGTTAGGTGAGGCAGCCGTCTACGTTTTTTCGTCGCAGTATCGTCTCTGTATAGGTGGCAACTAGTTGCCACCACTCTGTCGAGTGGAGCATCACCTGAACAATGTTGTCCGGGGTGATGCTGCCAACAATCGTCTCCAGTTCCAGTCGGAGTCCTGTCCAGCGGTCGCACACAAAAAATGTGTGTTCCGCGTCGTCTCGTTCGTGTCCACAGTACTTACAGTCTGGCGTCCGTACTCTGTCCATGTTATAAAGGTACCGTCTAAAGTAACCGTGTCCCGTCAGGAACTGGGTGATGTAAAAATTTACGTCCCCAAAATCCCTTTCGATCCACGGTCTCAGGTCCTTTATTAGTCGTCTTGTCCAGTTGCCTGTCGCTCTTTCTGTCCATTGTTCGTGCCAAGTCTGTATCGTCTTGTCACGTTCCGCGACTGCCGCATCCTCCCGTCTTATGTCCTCCGCATGACGTTACGTGCTTCTATCATCGTAGCATTTACTTTTGAGACATCTTTCAACTTTTTTGTGTGTCCTTCATAAGTGACTCCGAACTCGGGTGCATAAATCGCTATTCCTTCTAAGCAGTGATACGTTCTATGACCGTCCGATGTTGCAACATTGTGATCAGCATTGTCTAAAATATGCTGGACTTGAGCTTCACCTCCGATGGTACATTTCGAAGAATTCTTGATGACAGATGCCTTATAATGCTGCAGATGATAATATGAAGAGCCTAATTTATGGAGGAGATCAATAATTAATCTGGATCCGGGTTTTCTATAAATATATATTCCAATCGCTAACTGCAGATTGGATGTAAAAATTGTTGATCTGACAGCGGATGAAATGGAATGTGCGATGGCATCACGTTGAACCAACCGGTCATTGTTTCTGTGTGTCTTGTGCACAATAAGTTTATACAGAAATCCACGGAGAAGCGAAGGAACATTGTTGTGAACAGTATTAAGAAAATTAGCGACAGGATTATATGAGTCAGATTAAAAATGACAATTTTCAATTTGTTTGTGGATCAAATCTACTGCAACGTCAACGATCGTCTGTTGTTGCTTTTGATTCAGAGACATAGAGTCGCGAAACCAACCTCTGCATAGTTTTGAAGCATTTATACAAAATTAAAGTTCCCGCACCTTGCTGTTGTGAAATATGAATGTCACATCCGTATTTTTCATTCAATTTTCGATACAAAACTTTAGTTGGTGAAACCTTCTTGCCCATTGCTTTGCTTAATTCTGACAGTTTTAATTTTCATACGTTTAAGACTTCAATATAGTCAGAAACAAATTTAAACGTTGCATCTATTCGATATTTCTTGTCTCATTTTCGAGCTTCTTGGGCAGACTGAAGAAATTTCTCCAAAAGTCTGAGTGATATCTTGCAGTTACATTGACCAAAGATTGAACGCCTTCTAACCGACATATTGTATCCATTTCTAAGGACTCATCTCATTTATCAGCTACGCCGAGTACTCTCTTTTTTATGTACTCATGTTGTACCAAGCTGCCTTGCCTATTTTTACGATCGCATGGTTTTGCACATATTAATCACAACTCACGGAAATCGAAATAATTTTCGGTTGGGTCATATCCGGAAACCTTTGGTGGACAAGGGATGGTGAGCCATCACAAGCGTTCGCGAAGCCGGGATTGACGGCGAAAAAGGTGATGCTGTGTGTGTGGTGGGACTGGAAGGGAATCGTCCACCATCAGCTACTTCCAGTTGGTCAGACAATTGATTCTCAACTCTACTGTAGACAACTAGAGAGATTACGCCACTTGTTTCATGACCCGTCAAAAATTGCGAGAGCTTGGTTGGGAAGTTTCGATGCATCGACCGTACAGTCCACACATAGCACCCTCTGACTATCATTTATTCCGATCTCTGCAGAACTCTCTCAATGGAATTAAGCTGCTTTCAAAAGAAGCCTGTGAAAACCACTTGATTCAGTTTTTCAACCAGAAACCACAGAAGTTCTTCACCGATGGCATCATGGCTCTACCCGAAAAATGGCGGAACATTGTCGATAATAATGGAGCATATTTAGTTTAAATTAATTAATTTTCACACTATAAGAAAACCAGTTGAATTTAACTAAAAAAGACGCCAGGAACTTTATTCCAGACCCAATATTTAGCTGATCTATTTGAGTGTTACGTCAAAATCGCGGCCCATTTTACCAAATCCACGAATTTAACATAGGTGCACGTTTCGACGGATGTTTTCCGTCCCTTGATCAAGGAAAATAAATCCTCCCTTTACCACACCTGGCGAGAAAATACCGAAGACGCAAGCCCGTTTTTGAGTCTAACCTTGCCAAAAATCACTCGGGATAGGACTGGAGTGCGTTTGTTCTCTGTTGGTGACTATCATTTGGCATCTAATTATGCAGACGAACGACAGTTTCACGTAGAAATATATTTAAAAAATTTCAATTTACTTATAACAAAAATATAATAGTACTTACGGTTGATTATTCGGTGGTTGTTGTTGTTGTTGAATAAAGTTGGTTGGACGAAGATAGGCGAAGTCGAACAAACTCAGGATTGTGCGTGTACGATGGTGTTGGATAATCAGCTGGTGCACGGCGATCGATATTCGTCGTGCGCCTACCTGTTGCGATGCTCTAGCACACGTCGTTCGGTTGAGCCGAAGATAGCCGAGGCGGGGCTACGCGAAGCCGAGGATGTGCCTCGTTGGCATGCCGCGTCGAGCGAGAGGATGTCTCTCTCGCTTGACTTCGGTTTCGCTCACCGGCTATCTCGCTCAACTGACTTCAGCGCCCAACGACGCTTTCGTACTCGCAGCCATATTGCATTTTTGGACACTTTCGCAACAGCATCGAGGATCAGCACACACGGAACTTTCTTGGACTTTTCTCGTTGGCTTCTGACTCTGGATTCACTCATCACTTTCAACAGGACTCAAAATAAGGTACGAGTACGTTGTTATAATTTACCGTAAATTCAATGGCAACGAGGAGTTGGATGCTCATCGGTACATCAGCATTTTGGTCTCACTTTTTGGCGGCATTGCAGCACATGTCACGCCACGTTTTTCTCAACATAATTTGCCGGTATAATTAATATAATTATGCAGGTGTACTATATTCACTGTACTTTTCCCCAGGACATCTGCTGGAAGAGTACAGCGATTACACACTGCTCATTTTGTGCATCCTCATTATGTGTTGTATTGTGCTACGCAGTGCTGCCTGCGTAGCTAGTCTCATGTGTGTAGAGCACTCAAGCAATTTCAATTGCAAGTGCTCTCATCTATTCACTGCAACTTCTTTTCAATAAATCTACTGAGAGCTTGCAGTGAATAATTCACACATCTTATGCACTCATATTTCTCTTAGCGTGGCGTTCTACGCAGCACTGACAGCTACACACGCACCACTCTCAGTGCTCACAGAACACAATTAATATAATTGTGTTCTGGTTCTCAGCTCATAAATCAAAATCAACTAACTTATTTAAATTCAATTGTTTATTCTCAGTTTTTTGGTGCATTTATTTAGATTATCTTGTATTTTTTCTAAATTTGGTCTTTCTTATATCTATTCTCACTTTTAGTGTTTTATTCAAAATTATGTGATTTATTGTAGTTATGCGGAAGGTGTAATAAACCACTTTCTCTAATTTAACATCTATGTGTCTGGTTTATTCTCACCCTGTCATCGAGTGAAGCTTTATTAGTTTCAATATATTTCAGATCTGTCAAATACCATCATCGGACGGAATCTCAAACAGATGGTGTACATTAATAAATATTCATTTGAAATAAAAACCACACAGTTTCGCTAGTTAGGCGTTGCACGTTCGGTATTCCCGATTTCGCACGCGTCTATAGTAATAGGTACTTTTTGGTTTACAACGGTATAATTAAAAAATATTTATGAGAAAAATGATTAAAAATGAAAGCCCACCAAATACGTACAAAGTTGAAATTAACTCGACTGACTTGTAACAATAAAAATAGTTAAAGTGTTTTAATTAGAATTCAACTATACTAGAAGGTGAAAAAAAATAAAGTTAAATCGAAATCCTTTGAAGTCAGAACATTGAAAGATACAAAAATGAGTTTGATTCGGATTACTTCTAAGGCCATGGTTAAAACATGAAAAATGAAATTAATTTGGATTTCTTCTAAGTCCGAAGTTTAAAACCATGTAAGAATTGGTCGAATCATCGGCCCTATTATGTAAGTCAATTGACCTCCCATATTGATAAATAACCGCTCGCGCGAGGAAAATGTATTAGTAATGCTACGCGCGGTAAGCCGCATTAGTAAACGAAATAGGTCATTAGCTATCCTCTCAGGTGTTGCGTATGTCTATGATACAGACGATCGTCGTAAGCGAGCACCGCCAACACCTCAACCCAATCGCCCGTTAACGGTCAGGCAGACCACACGCAGACGACGCTCTCTAGTACTCGAAAAATAAAAGCGCGTGAAGTATCGCAAAATATCTTGTCCATCCGGCCGCATTTTATTGTAAATATTGGCGAACCATCGAGAGCGAATAATTATCGGTAAGCGTTTTAAGATATTTTCTTACTATTCGTGAATCTAGTAAACGTAAAGTTAATACAACCGGACCTCGTGAAAAATAGAACGATTGGGCCAGCATACGAAGCTCCGGCATACGAAGTTTTGGCATACGAAGATCGAATTTGTTGAACGACAAATGGTCTCACCGGCGATAGAACGCTGGAAAATACGGACAAATTGTATCTGCCGACAGAGATAAATTTCTATTCATCGGATCCTCCTTGGGAGTCAAAAAACCCACGTATGCACATTTCGACGCCGGTTCAAGGAAATTGCCGGTTTCTTGGTTGGTTTAGCACCACGACCAACCCCCATGGAATCATTAAAGTGCTGTTAGCACAGTACATCGGGAGAATTACTCGTGGCCGTAAATTTGAATTTACTGCAGTGGAGACGCCGCTGAATCCTTCCCGTGACGTCACTTGATCACAATCGCCCACCACTAGCGGCGCCTATGCCAAGGAATCCGCCATCTTGTACGGTACCTTCAGGTTTGGCTGCACCGAGTTGCCGTCAACGCAGATTCAGATAAGTCCCCGTTTGTTTTATCATGCATCCGGTCGCGAGTATTATGTAATAATTATTGGACCGTGAGTCGAGTCACGCGTAACAAGCGGTAAAGTTTAGACAACACAGGGCGTAATATTTGTTTCTCTGTGAGAGAAAATAGTTTCCAAACAGCGCGTGCGAAAAATGTCAGGTATGGTTATCTTGTGCGGTTTATATCGTATGTTGAATGATTTCGAAGATAAATGTAAGCTATAATTTGTCATTAAGTCGCGGGAATCGCGCTCTAGAAATTTATCGCCTGTTTAGGCGCTCGAATCTCTGTCAATGGAAAGAAATGAAAAGTTAAGGTTATGTCGTTTAATTGATCTGGTTATGTGACAATTGTGAATTTTAGCCATGTATAATGTATAATGTGACAATTGAGCTGTGTGAATCGCGAGTTATTCTTATCGCCTGTTTAGGCAATCGAATTTCTGTTCGCTCGAAGGAAATGAAAGCTATAATCTATCAGTGAGCGGTTGAATTCGCAAGCTAATATATTATTGTGTAGAGGTTATGTCGTATCAATGATATTACGATGTGCAAAGGGTGAATGTGTACTCTCGATAAATGTTAGGTTAGGTTCTGTACGTTTACATTACAAGCATTGTGCACTCCCAGGAGTAAAGTTATAATTATTCATACATTCAATCACCTGGTCATCTTTAGCGAGGGTCAACATGGTTAACGGCGTGTACTTTCACTGCGAATTCTTTGTCTCTCTGTTCATATTCTAAGAAAGATCGCTGCCAAATCAAAAGCTTTATGCACTTCCAGGAGTAAAGTAATAATTTATTTATTGCAAATTTCAATCATCTGGCCAACTGTTGCAAGTATTAACGTAGTTCACGGAGTGTACATTGAATGGTAATTTGTTGTATCCCTCGAAACAATTTTTTTAAAATATCTGTTCCCATTCTCAAATTTGGCAGGCGCTTTGATCTGATGTCGACCTTGTTGATATCCGGTTTGGATTTCAAGATTCTTATTTGAAATTTCGTACTTTAAGGGTGGATATTGTTTTCTTTTAAATATAAATTGAGTGTTTGATAGCATTCAAAAAAGACGGCTTCGTAGTTTTCAAGATTGGTTTTGACATAGATATTCTAATATGTTAGATGAGTACACACCAGAAAGATGTCTACTTTTCGAGCCTCGCCTTTGTGAAAGTAGAACTACATGAAAATTCTGCTGCTTCCATACATGCAACACTCTTATAGTCCTATAGTGCTAGTACGGCTCTTGAGACGGCAATCACATTACGATATATACAACATATGCAGATGTATATCTCTGTTTCTGAGGAGTATCACATATATGGCCTACCTAAAAGCTGCTTCTTAGTCCTGCTGAAGGACACTGAATCTATATGCAGTCAGCTGCACATGGAGCACGCTGTATCTGTAGTGTAGCCAGTTGAACACAGAGCACGGTGAATATGTAGTGCGGCTAAATTCCTTTTCGACAGAGTTTGGACACAGTACTTTTGACTGCCATTTTCGCTCATCAAACTGGCAGTGTATAGTGTTTATCGACTGTAACCAATTTTCCCAACTCCTACACTTTGAGCTCGCACGGTTGGTTACGAAAGTCCGTGTTCCTGCGTGCTGGGCGCCAGTCTCGGGAAACATATTATTTCGCAAGACGAATTTAATTTTGCACGCCGAATACACGGGGCCGGCTCGGCTTCGCTGCAGCCTTGGTGATTGGTAGAGGGGATGGGTAAGTCAGAGGTGTCTCGCGAAGAAAATATCAACACGGTGGGTAGGGAATCAAAAATAAAATAATTACTTTATAAATGTCGGTTAGATTAACCGTGAGCCAAGTTGTTACGCTCGAAAGCACGGTCGGAAAGCGACAAGTTGCAGTGTGTTAGATTCCCGTTCAGCCAATGTTTCTTAACAATAATAACAAAAGAACATTACAGACTGGTGACAACAATAAAACACTAAAATTACTCTCCACACACACACACATACACACTTGCCCTATCTGGTCCGGCCTGGTCGGCTAAGCTTAATCAAGTATGGTATGCTAACTCGCAGTCAAAAATTAAAACAAAACGAAAATAAATAAAAGATCATAAAACGAATAAATAATGTCCGAAAATTAGAACAAAGTCAAAAACACAATAAATATGATAAATAACAACCAGTCCAAAATTAAAACAAAAGTCAAATATGTTGTGCCGCGGGATATTCCACTTCACGGTATTCTCTGGAATATTCTTTAGCTGACACAGAATTCTAAGACTAAGAATTCATTCGAGACGGAAATAAGGTAGACGCCGATGCAGCATGAGGCGACTCGCTAGGCGATCTACGATAGGCTAAAGCAAAAGCTGCCAACTAACGGATTTTCGCAAACGCAGTTAGCAACTGCTTTACGAAAATCAGTGATAAACTAGACTGAACGGAGAACGGATTGGTTCCTCGCCAAATACTCGAAACAACGAATTATTGTACATTCTTGCATTGACTTTTAAATAGACAACGTAAAGTTACCGCTGCCTATAATAAATACTTCCATTTATATAAATTCGCGTTTTCATCAATTACTCGAGATCCATCTCCTAATCGGCAAACGATCCCAAAAAATAATAACTTTTTAATATTATACCGAATACCGAATAATCCAATTACGCAGTACTGGCATAACATTTGGTGGCAGCGGTGGGATCTGCTGAAGTTAAGTGATACGTGATTTATTTGGACAAAAAGTGCTTTGGACAAAGTAAATAAGAGTGACTCTGAAGTGACGACTACGACTCGTGCAAAGGACGCCAGTGTAGTTCGTGAAAACCTGATTAAGCTAACACGAAGGCGCGAAGTGTACGTCGGTGCGGTGCGACATATCGGTCAACCGTTTAAACTCCCGATTGACGCTGTTACGTCAAGTCGCGGAAAAACGCACAAAGTGTGCAACCAAATACTCGAAGAAGCCGTCGTGCAACCATTGGCGACGCGCTAAGGACGAGCGCAGGAACCAGCGAAGAAACGGGTCAACGGTACCAAGAAGGACGTCCGGACTATCTACAAAGAGGAACTGCAGGAAACCAAGTCGACAGCACCCGAGAACATCGCCATGAAGAGGACCATCTACAAGATCATCCTTCTGTAAGTGGCGGTTACATTATACTAATACATATTGCCGTATAAACCAAAGCCAGTTAGATCAGATATTAGAAGAAAAAAAAACATATATTCCACCAGAGATATTTCTTTCGAGATATTTTGGGTATATTTTAGAGTATTGTTCACTGCGAAGTTAGCATCATGCCGGGATTTACGGGAGCAAAACCGAAACGTAGAGGCAATTCGTTAGAAACTACGATTCCCGGCGAGGAGGTAGATTCTGCAGCGGGTTTAGCTGCGGCTGTCAGGGACATCATGTGCGAAGCGCGCAGCGCGTTATCAGAGCTCACGCCACCTGGACGAATCCCCGCAGGCAAGCGGCCCTCGCAGGCCGCCTGACAACCCAGCTCGGCGTAAACCCACTCAGGGGTGCGTCATTTCGGGATCATAGTAGTATCGATAGCGACGACGTGTTCAATAGAGCTACTGGTGAATGAACGCCAGAACACATCCCCGACGATATGGTCGAGCGAGAAATCGAAAATTTGCGAACGTTAGATCGTGTAGGTTTCCAGGCAGCTACCGGTACGATGACGCGGTCACCACTGCTGGAACGAGTCAGGCAACGATTCGAAGCGGTCGAAAGGAGTCACCGTGAGTACGAGCGGGCTCAGCGAGCGCCCGAGCTGAAGCTTAGGCTCCAAGGCCGCGACACGCCATCGGCACGGCGAAACCTCGCGGACACACTCAACGAGGTAGGTGCAGACGAGTTCGAACTCATCCGGTCCCTACGGAAGCAAAATGCCGAGTTATTGCGGAGGCTGGAAGGAACAGGGTTGGAAGAACGCCCGATACCACATCCGCGGTCGAGACAAACACGATTTGAGCAGCCGGAGTACCTGTTGCGGATTCCGTGTTCCAACGGGAGCAATCGCGGGTACCAGAAACCCGGGGTCGGACGCACGACCTGGGGCTGACCTTGAAAAATATAAAGCATTTCGACGGCAGCAACGCTGACGAGCTGGACGCCTTCATGCGGTCCTGTGAAACCGTTTTCAATCGAGCTGCCCAGTGACCACGAGGTCCTGTTGGAATTGGTACTAAGCAGCAAGCTTGAAGGTAGGGCGGCCGGAGACATGAAACATAAAGTCATTCTCTCGGTAGCGAAGCTTAAGACCGAGCTGGAGGCCACGTACGGGAAGCGAAAGTCGCTGCCCGCGTTACAGGTAGAATTCAACTCCCTCCGTCAGGGCTAGGGCGAGGATATCGCGGTATACGCCGCCAGGACAGAGCGTATCACTGGCGATATTATAGAAAAGCTCTGCGAGGAAGCCGTCTCGATGTCGGAAATGCGTATCATCGAGAAGATAACACGGAAGAGCGCCCATGCCAACTTCGAGAATGGACTGCATGGTCAGGTCCAAATTCTGGTCAGATCCCGTAACTACAACACTCTCCACGAGTCAGTAACGGGAGCGATCGAAATAACCAATATGGTACAGCCAAAGGGAGGGGTAGGTGGAGCATTAAGCCACCTCAGAAGGTCGCAAGGCGTATCATCCCGGCAGGGAGAGAATTGTTTCACCTGCGGAAAAACTGGACACATGGCTCGAGACTGCACCCGGGATACGGGACGTAAGCCTACCAGTACCCAGTGAAAACAAGTCAATCCACAACGTGGAAACAACCTGCAATTACTGCCAGAAGAAGGGCCACATGTGGAAGGACTGCCGAAAGAGACTGTCGCAGAATAAAAGCAAACCGACGCAGCCGCCCGACAGCCAAGAAATGTAGGCTACGAAGATGCAAGAAATACGGTAACCGCGGGGCCAGATCCAGCCACTGCAGGCGTTAACACGCTGGGCGCACTGAGGCTGAATACGCTAACTGTCCAGCAGAGACCTGCGTGCAAGCAAAAGAAAACAACGCTGCAGCTCCTACAAGTAACGCTGCCGGCGTCGAGTGCCACCGCCAGCGACTTCGATATCGATGTACCGTTGGCCACGACCGGGGTACTCACCCTCAAGGCGGACACCGGAGCGCAGGGCAGCATAATCAAGGAAGGCTGTCTCAAACCAGAGACCATGGTAAACGACTGCACCGTAGAGTTGCAGGGGGTGGCGGGCGAAAAATTCACCCCCCCTCGGGATAGCTAAAATTGTGCTCGAGATACCGGCTTTAAATGCAGAGCATTGGTTCTACATCGTTCGGAACAATGTGTGGTTGATGGTCAACGGACTACTTGGCATGGACTTTATCAAGCAGCATAAAGCGGATATCCTGCATGGCGAGATGCTTAAGTTGTATTGGCACTGCATGTCGCTACAGGACGGCGCGACGAGGATATATTCGTCACCACGCAGTAGAACTGCCGCCACAGGCAAGTACATAGGCGTGCTCACAAAGATAAATCTTCCTTCCGGAAACGGGTCTAACATGGATGCGGCCAAGGAAAATAAATTTGTCAGACTACCAATAAGGAGCGGAATCAGCCGAGGCAAAGTAGTGAGATTCCGTGTCACACCGTCAAAAACGAATAGAATGAGTTTAAATGTTTCTAAGCACGACGGGGAAGTGCAACAGCGGACGGCGACACTCGAGTCGTAGGAGATAGCGAAGGCTGTACGTAGCCGACAGGTCAAGACACTGCGCGTAAGCTCAGAGAGCACGGGGAAGAAGGCCAAACACTTTGTGCATCAACAACGGAAGCCCGACTTGGTTCCCCCTAGCAGCGAAAAGCAAGCAGCTCACGCAGGAATAATGTGCGAATACAAGCGTGTATTCCATCTACGAGGGAACAAGCGACAGCGCACGCACGAGGTGCAGTTTCGCGCACCTTTTAAGGTCGGATCGAAGGACCTAGGATCGCAACCCTTGCCTGGGAGAAACGTAAAATCGGGGCATGGGTCCGGTAAAATGCAGAAAGCCGGAAAAAGAAATACTGATGCAGATGCTCTGAGTCGCATATACGCGACCACACGAGCCCAAGTGGGACAGGAAAGAAAGTCCCACAAGAAAGAGAAAGATAGCGCAGTTCGGGTATACGAACAGTCGCACAAAGTGGAAAGTCGAAGATACCCAAGGCAACCACAATAACTCGTCAAAGCGAGAGGCTAAACTCGCCCACGAGAAAGAGACGTGGAGAGGCCGACAGACAAAATGCGAGCGGAAGGAATAGTCCAGCCCAGCAAAAGTCAATGGAACGCGCCGCTGATGGTCGTGGCTTAGAAACCCGATACCGCCGGAGTGAGGAAAATGCGCGGAGTGGTGGGCTTCCGGAAGTTGAACGAAGCTATCATCGGTGACTCGTGCCTACTGCCCAATATAACCGAAATATTGGACCTGTTGGGACAAACCCGATATTACATGACGTTGAACCTTGCCTCTGGATTTCACCAAATCTCGATGGCACAAAAAGACATGGAAAAACGGCATTTTCCACTCCGCGGGGTCATTTTGATTATAACTGCATGCCATTCGGATTGAGGAACGCGCCACCGACTTTCCAGCGGCTAATGAACTCCGCGTTAGCAGGACTAAAGGGCGTCAAATGCTACGTGTACCTCGACGACATAGTAACACACGGAGTAAGAGCTACTAGCGATAATTTGGGCTCTTGCTCAATTTCGGCCACATATTTATGATACTCGCTGCACTCGGTCGTGACAGACCACCAACCGCTCACCTGACTGTTCAGAGTAAAGGACCCAGGTTCGAGACTAATGCGTTGGAAAATCAAATTGGTGGAAAATGAGTTTAATGTCGAATATAAGGCATGAAAGCGTAATACAAATGCAGATGCGCTAAGCCGTATATTTCTTACTACGAGGGCCCAAACGAGAGCAGAGAACGTAGTCTGTGAGTCGGCAAAGGACAGCACTACGGGACAAGCAGGCACAGCGAATGACCGCACAATGCGGAGGGCCGAAGATACCCCACATAGCCGTGGTAGCTCGCTGGAGCGAGGGGTCGAGCTCGCCCACGAGACAGAAAAGGACGGAGCACTCCCAGGTACAGACAGCCGCACAAAGCGGAGAGCCGAGAATACCACGGGCCAGCCCAGCAACGCGGCAGAGCGAGAAGCATCGCCTGCCTATGCAACAGAGAAGGATAGAGAGATCCGCAGCGTGCATGCAGGTCGCTCTACTGAACCTCACAGCCCCGCCGCGAAGCCGTGCGGTCGGAGAAGGGGCAGACCACGCACGCTGACAGAGAAAAGCACTGGTAAGACTGCGAGCATCGCTTACAAAGACAGGGCGAGACCAGCACAGCATTGCGGGCCCGCGAGGCGCAGAAGACCGCGAAAAGCAAACGTTGCAAGGCCGCTCGAGATAGAGAGCGATCCAACGGCGGAGCTACCGGTGGGCACACCGAGTGACGGAACTGCGGACAGAGCACTGCAAAGGCCTGCTGAGGAAACGAGGCATGGCGGGGCCCGTAGCCCGCAAACTTCCAGCAGCGCGAACGAAGACAGCGCTACAAAAAATTATAGCGACTGCCGCAGTAGCGTAGCCATTCCCTCTATCGATGACCGTCTAAAAATAATAAAAGAATATCACGACACCCCCATAGGAGGGCATCAGGGTATCAGGCGTACGTTACATCGGATCGGGACCAAGCACGACTGGCCCGGTCTAAGAAGGGACTTGGAGAAGTACATATCGTCCTGCGAATCCTGTCAAAAGAACAAAATTAGGAAAAGGGAACGAGTGCCGATGGTGGTAACAGACACCCCATCAAGGTCATTTGAGAAAGTAGCGGTCGATATCGTAGGACCGCTACCTGAAAGCGCATCTGGAAAATAATATATACTTAATATCCAGGACGCGCTTACAAAGTACAGTGCTGCGATACCACTGCCGAATCAGGAAGCATCGACAGTCGAAGAATTAATTAGTTGGCACGGAACGCCGGAAATAATATTATCGGATCAGGGTACGAACTTCCTCAGCTCGACCTTCAAAGAAATGGGTCGACTGCTGCGAATTAAGAAGGTACAAACAACGGCCTATCATCCCGAATCGAACGGCGCATTAAAGAGGTCGCATCGCACTCTCGCAGAATATCTGAAAAATGTCGAAAAAAAATGTAAGCGAGTATCAGCGAAATTGGGACGAGTGGCTGCCGTACGCAATATTTACGTACAATACCACTCTACATACGGGGACCGGACTGTCTCCCCACGTGTTGGTGTATGGACGCGAGGCTGAATTGCCGACCGCCGTGAAACAGGAGCCTAGCAGCACCTATGCCTACGATGATTACGTCCACGAGTTACGCGAGTGATTACGCGCCGCATGAACAGTAGCACGCGACAACCTGGAAGTCGCGAAAAGACGGTCGAAGAATGCATACGATCACGGTGCACAGGGGGCGGTCAGCCAAGCTGACCTTGAAGTGGACGGGACCTCACGAAATAGTAGAGAAGAGGCCCCCCGTCAATTACGTCGTCCCAAAGGGCCGGAAAACTCAGGCAGTGTATGCAAACCGCCTGAACCTCTTTATAGAGCACAAGAACGAAATACAAACTAAATAAAGGAGGGTAGGGAGCTTTTCAAAAAGAAAGCCGTTTTGGATTAGAATAACGATATAATAATCAGCAAAATCCAAAAAAGAGAAACACGAGCTTGAATGTCTCCAATCCCTATTTCAGGTTGATTACTGCAACTAACGTAGCAACGGAGACCACATTACACCCGCCAGACTACAGCATGAGTACCTTCGACAACAACCCAGGCATCTACTTCGAGGACATCGGAAGCCTCGCGGTAGTACAATTTACCTGGCGGCTGGCTGTCAGATTAGATATCACAGCATTATTGCACCGAGAAGCCGACGCAAGCAAAAACCTGGAACGTCTACTGGAACTATGCAACCAGGACGTCCACGGAAATGATTTATGCTCCGTCATTGCCGACTCGGTCTTGAGAATGCAAAGAAAAATCGACATAGGAGTGGTGACTATATTCGACCTCCTTGGTACGCGCCCCCTTAGGGAGCGCAGAGGACTGATCAACGACTGGGAAGCATCGTTAAAGCCATAACCGGGATGCTGATGATGCGCAGAAGTTGCACGAGGAAATAACCCGCCTACAAACCTCGCAACAGACTCTCCGAGATAGACTGAAAAAACAGGTGCAGGTGGTAAGGACCACCCTGAGCATGTTCGACGAGAGCTCGCATGACATCCAGGCCAACGCGCAAGCCCTGCTGACTCAGGTTATGCGCATCAACCACACACTCAACAACCAGCTGTACGGCGTGGAGAGATGCCAACGCCTGGACGAAAGGTTGACCGCAATCGGCATAGCTGTAAATGCATTACTAAGCGATGTTCAAGAGTTTCTGCACTTGGTAACCAAAATAGCCGAAGGCAACGCAGGAGGAATACCCCTGCTACCGAGAACGCTTACACGATACCTCGCGATCGCTGCGACACACCTGCCGCCAAGCACGAGTTTCCCTTTCTGTAGAACACAGCCAAGCGTCAGCACTTATGCGACTGCCTGACCTAAAGGCCTACAGCGAAGGTGACGCAATTGTACTCGTGCTCGACTTACTGTTGATCAGACAACAACGGTATAGCGTACAGAAGGCCTACTCCATACCGACGAAAGCGAGTAATGGAAAATACTACTACATGGAAACAACGGGAAATCCAGTAGTAATCAATGCAGAAAGCTATAATTATCTGCAAATGTCTAAGGAAGACCTGCAAAATTGTAAGAACCTCAATAAGTTATGCATCTGCCCGTCAAGACACCCCTCTATTTTGCTTCTGGAAGATACCCCCTGCGGAGTGTTGATTTACGCGAAACGCACTTAGGATAACGGCGAGAGCTGCGTCAAACGTGAAATTC
The DNA here is from genome assembly GCA_963942595.1 of Cylloceria caligata. Classification (NCBI taxonomy): domain Eukaryota; kingdom Metazoa; phylum Arthropoda; class Insecta; order Hymenoptera; family Ichneumonidae; genus Cylloceria; species Cylloceria caligata. The sequence goes on from OZ012703.1 coordinate 65,075,929, forward strand.
GGCTGATTCGTACCCTCCTCATCCCTTGCAACAGCGGGGGCGATGGATATACGTCACGCCGACCTCAGAGGCCGTCGGTATCACTTGCGACGAAAAACCCATGCGACATGAAATTTTGCGTAAGACGGGAATGCTGGCTTTGACAGGCGTATGTATCGTAACCGCCCCAACTTTCAGCGTGAAAACGACAGGGCAAACATCCGAGATCATCCAGAAGAATTACCTTCCCCCATACGACCTGAATTTCCGGGAAATAGAGGCTCAGACGCCTCCTACTCAGATTACAGAGGAAATTACGCTAGCAAGCATACTGCAAAATCCGAACGAGCTGCAAAACCTCGAAGATCAAGCAGAAAAAACGTTAGAAACCCTCGACATCGTCGGAGGCGGGGCGCCGCATCCCCATATCATAAGCCTCTACTCGCTAAGTGCAATAGCACCAATAGCCTTGGTCGGCTTCCTTCTGTTTAAATGTTATAGGTACATACGGAACCAGACGTCGACAAGGACAACCGAGGCAGCGACCCTGGCAGCAGCCGAGGTGTATATTAATTTCGAGCCACTCGGACGATAACAGCCACAGGATCGACCGCGATCCGAGCGGGCCAGGGCCTGGGAAACTCGCCCCGTAAGCCGAGTGCGATGGCCAGATCGACCATGAAGAAAAAATAGCAAAAGGAAAAATTGTGAAACCATGATAAAGATTGTATTGTCTGTTATGTTGTCCGATATATAAAATATCATTGTAAAGGGAAATACGGGAAACCAATCGAAGAAAAAATTGTTACAGAATTTTTTTTTCTCTTCAAGGGGGGAGGAATGTTGTGCCGCGAACTAATTCTTTGAATATTATTTCGCCATTGTCATCCTTTGCGTGAGGCCCACTCACCAAAGTAGAAAAATGTGCAAACGTAAGCAACGAGCTGCGAGCAATGACTGCTACAAGGTCGAGCTAAGACTTGCTGGAATTTGCAAGCGATGATTACTGTGAAATTCATTGCGACATTCGATTTCGGTCAAAGGAGTGAATAACTGCTTTGCCAAAATCAGTCAAAAGTTTAACATCAACCTGAACGGTTGATCACGGGTCGGACTCGACCGAAATATCAGATTCTATTAGTAGATTCAAACGCGAGAGGTTGGTTCCTGGTACGGACTCAAAACCACGATTTATTGTTCTACACTTTTATTGACTTTTAAATAGACAACGGAACGTTACCGTTGCCTTTAATACACACTTCCATTTTTACATAAATTGACGTTTACACGAATTACTCGAGTTTTATCTTCTAATCGGCAAACGATCCCAAAATAATAACTTTTAATACTATACCGTTTACCGAGTTATCCAATTACGCGGTACCGGCATAACAATGTGAAGTGTGCAAAATTTCTTATTGACTAGCTTTGTACACTCGTTCTTCGATTATTATTTTAACTGTGTTAAAGGGGCTTTAACGCGTACTTGGTCCACATATTTGGCTAGCTCTTTAGCGAGAATATGGATAAGTAATTTAGCACATACGAATTTCAATACTGTTTTTCAAATAAGTTGCGTAGCGCTAGAGAAGTCTGAAGAGCACCTCGGCACACACTGTTACGACACATATCCCGTCAAACGATTCCTTCTGCATTACTATAGCCGACGAATATTCGTGCTTGGCGTCAGCATCATCATGCACTACGGTCCAGAACGACGACAGCGACCACGCTCAATGTCGATCGTATCGTCTGACGGTGGCGCAAGCACGCTGGATTACTCCGGCGACGACGATTTCGGCATGATGGAGGCCAGGGACAACGACGTAGATGCTGACAAAGTATGGAAGATGACGACGACACCAATGATGACAACGATGGCAACGTTAGCTGTCCTTTGAATTCGACGCAAGACCCGCAGGATGTAGAAGAGCCAGCGATGGTTAAGAAAATAAATTTTCTGAACATTATATCTGTAGTGTATTAAAGTAAATTAATAACATTTATTTTTTTTAATTCAAGGGTGCATGTTCACCGTCAAGATATCGTACAGACTATCGTTCGGGGAGTGGACATCCCCGAAAGTCCGAAGTCACCACCGCCTCGCGAACAAGGCTTTTAGATGCTTGAAGATGCGGTGGTAACCCACCGTACGGTCCCGTATAATAACGTGCATGGTACCATTAGCCATGATTCGGATTCCTACGACGAGGATGACGATCTTATAGCTGTACGCGTGGAGGAGGCGTGGAGCGGATCCCCCGAAGGGTGAGCGTAAATCCCTTAAATGTGGCATTGTTACAGTTTACTGACCTGTCATCGATACCGTCGCTGTCTTCTTCATCATCATCGTCATCATCGTACTCATCGTGTTCGTCCTGTTCAACGTGTTCGTCATCATCGTCATCACCATCGTCATCAGCTTCACATTCGTCATTGCATTCGCTCGAGGTATTTACTAATGCTGAATCATCATATCAAATAGGCGATGAGTTGATTTATAAGGGAGACAATAATCGTGGTTGCGCGGTAGTAAACATTGAAAGTCACGAAATTAATAACACGGGTATCGCGATTAATAATGCCGAAAACACTGATAATGAGTTTATCGTAGAGGATAGTGATGATATTTTACGGCCGGAAAATCGTTTTGTCCTCGCCTGAGCGGAACGGTATAAATATTTATGCCGTTATTAGGTTTCAGCTCGTTAGGTAGATTTCGCGATAGTACTGTCTCCTACATCTATAAATCCGGTCACGTGGATCTGTAACTCCATCAGGGACATTCATAATTATTTTGAGAAATATCGGGATGATACGGAATTGATACGTGTGGGATTCGTCACTGACGAGATGACTGACGATGGAGCGGGGATATTGCTGCATCCGGATAACCAAACTCTTAAGAATTTGCCCCATTTTTGACGTTAGCTATGGCTAATTGATCAGGAATCCGGGCTAACGAATTCGGTAGTTTATTTATATTTGCTTTAAAGCGGTTTAGCGGGCTCCACGCCTTTGTTTCCCCATGAGAGGTGATCAGATACCACAAGAAGGGAATGTGAATGCAAGGTCCGCGGTGGGCCGCGTTACTTTCTGGGTCAGAAAGTTGGGATGGTGAGTCAGCGGTGGTCCGCGTTACTCTTCGTGTTAGATGGTTGGGAATGTGAGAGTCCGCGATGGGCCGCGTTATTCACTGGTACATGATTCGAGGTTGATCACTTAAAAATCAAGGATCTCTTCTTATTTACTATTTGTACTGACTGATTTACACTGACTAAAAGAGCCACATTTCGGCCTTTTTATACTGATCCAATACCCCCTTAGATATATGCAGGGGTTGGATAGGGCAGGCTCCTGTGAAGGTTTCTTACAAGGAGTCTGTCCTTAATATATTATAATATTTCTTATTTTTTATGTGAACAGGGGTTGGAAAGGGCAAGTTCCTACGGCCGGTTGGCTAAATCCTGCCATCTCCCACACGCCCGATAGCCTAGAAGGAGCTTTTTACGTCTAATCTCAAGCGAGCAGGGGGCCTGATTCCTCTCTGACTTATCTTGAGTGTCTACTGCAGTGGCCCATCGGCTAAGCCATGCAGGGACGTCTTGAGGATTACATTTTTGGGAATACAATACCCAGAGAGGTGTAGATGAAATGTCGGCGAAGAAAAAATGCTATAAAGGTGACATTTGATGAAAGGTTGAAATGATATATAAAGCAAGTAGAATATCTTAGTTAATTGAAGTTTGGCAATGAATTCCGTATTTTGGATAAAATCTAAGAGGGTTCCAAAAATATCTTGTTCTGATAAAAAGATATCTCGAACGTTTTCGACGTAGCTGATCTTGGAGACTGCTTAGCTCCTTAATGAAAAGGTCCTGGTGGTTTGTACTGTTGTTGGCTAGTCTTCGTCTTGGGTGGCTGGTACACGAATTTGAGTGAGTTGTTATGGATTTGCAATGTCATTTTCTCCAGTTGAATTTCCATTTGCGTTTGTCCTCAAGTGTAGAAGGAGATGCGTGACTGAATCCTAGATTGCCCTCAGTAGAAATAAGGACCATCCGTATACGGTATATAAAGCATAATCATTACTATACCGAACGATGCGTACTTAATGGTAATACGGTCGCAGGTACAATATTCAATGAAAAGTTAGTAATTGGGATTGTTTGCCGTGGAGGTTGCAATAAACAAATGAAATAGTTTTTTACTATAACTTACGGTTATAGGCCGTAATATTATTATACGTTTGCAAGTTTCTATAGATAAGTATGAATAACGAGATTTCTGTTCTTGAGTCCTTAACGGGAACCATGCGATCTATTTCGAATGTAGTTTAAGACGGTCTGTCGTAAATTCAATTGCTCGCTGCACATGCTCAAACTGATGAATTGCAAACCGAGCGGGTCGTTGATCGCTACTCGGCTCGCGCGTTAGCGCATTCGTTTATCGCGAGCGAGCAATCTCGAGCAGCAATCAAGCGATGGCGAAAATTCTAGACCACAACGTGATGAATAATTGTATCTACGATGAGTTTGATTATTCTGTTATCGCGCGAAATTTCATCTTTTTATTTTGCAATGAAATCCCATTATTGTTTATCGTTATATTCGCTCGATCGCGAAACCGATTACTCGTGAGTGAGAAAAATAATCTAATGCGCGAAGTGGGTCACGTTTGGGTCACCCACATTAAAAAGCCACTCATCAATTTTGGCGAATGCAGTAAGTAACTGCATCCACGAAATCGTCTAAATTTTCCTATCAACCTGAACGGTTGATCCCAGGTCGGACTCATCCAAAATATTAAAGTCTACATCTAAAAGTATAACTGAACGATTGGTTTTTTGTCAAGGACTCAAAACTGATTGTCAAGAATTATTCACTGTATTTGCGTTTAAAATAATTTGACGGTTATCGACCGCAAATTCATTTTGTTGTTTAATACTATATTCACGTTTTACTTTCGTTCACGTGAGTACCAAGCCCTTAACGGCAATAGATTCCAAATACAACTTTAAAAATTAAATATTATCCCTTCAACCGTATTATTACAAAATACGCGGCGAACGGCATAACATTTCGGTGGCAGCGGTGGGATACTGCCTAAGTTAATATTGACATTGACAGTTCAGTGCAATTTGGTCGGTAAAAAATTGATCAAAGTTCAGTACGACGTAGTACGTCGGAACGCAAACAAAATCGCACAAATTTGCGAGCAAGTGCCGTGACTGCAATTGTTGAAGCCGTCGTGTAAGTGTTGGCGATGCAAGGATAAGGAACCAAGGACAGCCTATTCAGGAGGCCAACGACGGAGTAGAATGTCGACGACTAGCCCCGGAGGACAACACGGCGACGAAAATTCTTCACCACAGTAACGACAGCGCCATGGCCAGAACCGACTACAAGAACGTCATCCTGTAAGTAGCAGTTACCTAAATACATTATACATAACCAGTAAGTCAAAGCCAGTAGGTCGCATTAGTTTAACCGGGGAAACATTTTTACCTAAATTCCTTTCGTGGGGTACACCAGTCGAAAATTTTCTCGCAAGATTCTGTTTAAAATTCGTGCTTAGAAATTGAGAACTTGCAAACCATAGACCGCGTAGGGTACCCGACGGCCACTGGTACGACAACGCGCCCACTGCCGGATCGGCCGCGAGATCTGTACGAGGCGTTTGACAGGATTCAATGCGATGTTGAGAGAGTTCGGTGCAAGCTCGAAAGGGTGCAGCGGGAACAGAAACGACTGCAGCGCGAACACGAACAGATGCAGCGCGTACACGAGTACGGCCAGCGTGAGCTCAAGCTGCAGCTCAGGCTCCAGGGTGATGACGCTCCGTCGATGAGGAGCAATCTGCCCGATACGCTGAATGAGGTGGGAGAGGATGAGTATGAACTCTTCCGGTACCTCAGAGAGCGCAACGTAGAATTTCACTGACTTCATTGACTGCTCTACAGGTCGAATTTAACTCCCTCCGGCAAGGTCAAGGTGAAGATATCGCGCTGTACGCTGCAAGGGCGGAACGTATCACCGTCGATATCATCGAGAAGCTCAGCAAAGATGCCACATCGGAAGCAGAGATAAGAACTATCGAGAGGATAACGCGAAAGAGTGCTCAGGTCAACTTTGAAAATGGACTGCATGGGCCGACCCAAATCCTGGTGAGGTTACGTAATTACACCACTCTCCATGAGTTCATAACGGGGGCCATCGAGATAACAAATATGGTGCGACCCACGGTAGGAATGGCAAGCGGGCAGAGCCACAGCCGGAGATCAGAGAGTGCACCAACGCAGGCAGACAAGAACTGTTTCGTCTACGGGAAGGCAGAGCACATGGCACGGAACTGCACTCGAAAATCAGGTCGACTGAGTCTCACGATGCCAAGCCAAACGAAGGTCATAAACGATATGGCCATTGTTTGCAATTTGTGCAAACGAAAGGGGCACCTGTGGAAGGATTGCCGAAAGAGGTTGCATGGAGGAAAGAACGGTGAGCTGCTATGTCGCGTCGCAAAGCGAAGAGCACCGGCAGGTGCACCACGAAGATGGTGGCTGGAGCAGCTTCGGGCACTGTCAACCCAGGCCAACGTACGCTGGGTGCGATGCAGCTGTACACCCTCACCTTGTAACACAAGCCAGAAAACTCAGAGGAATATACATCAGCGAAGCCAACGCTGTGAATAATGCAGGTAACACTACCTGCGTTAAGCGCTACTGCAAGCGATTTCGACACCACTTTACCGCTATCGGTCAACGGGGTCTTAACACTGAAGGCAGATACGGGAGCCGAGTGCAGCGTGATAAATGTTGGTTGCCTTAAATCAGAGACCATCGTCGAGGACGGCGACGTGGAAATGCAGGGCGCAGCGGGGTGGGGGGAATAGTTCGCCTCCCTATCTAAAGCCAAGGTTACACTAGAGACACCAGTTCTATTTATAGAGCATTGGTTTCACGTCGTATCAGACGACGTGCCGCTAGGGGTCCATGGGCTGCTTGGAATGAAATTCATAAGGAAAAACAAGGCGGACACCCTCAGCGGCGAGGTTTTGAAAATGTACGGGCATAGTATGCCACTACTGGAAGAGACTACTAGGATCTTTCTGCCGCCGCAGAGTAAAACAATTACGTACGCGGCAACAAAAAGTAAATTCGTCGGACAAAGTGTCGGACAAAGTCTCCAAAGTGAAACTAGGTAAAGGAGTGATCATGGGATCATACTTGACACCGCCACGAGGTAACAGTTGTGTAGTAAGCCTCGTAAATACCACAAAGCACGTGGTAGAGGTGCAACATCCCACTCTGACTCCTGAGCCGCTCGAGATAGCAGTAGTGGGTCACGGCGACGAGACCGTGGCTGCCGAAGTATGCACCGTCAGCGCAGAGAGAGGGGTCTACCGCCTCGCACGACTGCGAGGGACGCTCGATACCGTATATCTGAATAAGGAGGAACGCACAGCGCTGGAGTAAATCACCAATGAATACGAGGACGTATCTGCTGGGGGACATATTGCAGGTGCACTCACATGGTGGAGCACCGCATACCCCTCAGAACGGGGATGTAGCCAATGAAGGAGCACCCCTACCATTTACCGGAGACCCACAAAAAAGAAGTGGAGAGACAAACAGTAGAAATGTTAAAAGACGGAATAATTCAGCCAAGCAGGAGTCAGTGGAATGCGCCCTTGTTGATAGTGGCCAATAAAACCCGATGGAGGGGGGATGAGAGTTGTGGTGGACTTTCGGAAGCTGGATGAGGTCACGATCGGTGATTCATACCCACTGCCTAATAACACGGAAATATTAGACCAGTTGGGAAAAGTACAGTATTATTCCACGTTAGATCTTGCCTCGGGATTCCATCAAATTCCAATGGCAGAGGATGACAAGGAGAAAACCGCTTTTTCCAACCCCCCCCCCCCCCCAAAGGACATTTTGAACATAACCGAATGTCCTACGGTTTAAAGAACGCACCATCCACCTTCCAAAGACTGATAAATTCCGTCTTAGCAGGGTTGCAAGGGGTAAAATGCTACGTGTACTTGAACGACATCGTGGTACACGGAAAAAAGTGTTTGTGCGTAACGCAAACGCCGATGCTTTAAGCCGTATATTCACCACTACGAGAGCCTAAGCGAGAGGGAAGTCTGTGGTTATTGGGGTAGAGGAGGATAACGTGTCGGGGCAAGTATTCGAAGCGAACGACAGCACAAAGCGGAGCACCGAGGAGACGGAGAGCGACGAGAAGAGGGACACCGATGCCATGCTGCCAGGCCCGCGTAGGAAGAGGGAGCGCCCAGCTAAAGCGCGAAAGGCGCAGCCGGTAGAGCGAGAGAACGAGGCAATGGCGCAGCAAGTGGTGGGCAGCTCGAGGCATGAAGTCTGGACTAGCCTGCAACATAAGCGTGCTGAGAAAGCAAGGCAAGCTGAGAAGAGGCCTGTAGGTCTGTAATGATAGAACCGCATTGCGAATACACGGGGTCGAGCCCTGCATCTCTCACCAGTGCTACACCAGACAACATATTTCTATACACTTATATCTGCAAGAATTATATTACAGGCAATGTACAAACACCGCTCGTACGAATTGTTCCCATTGATGCTGACGACCTTCAGTATGATTTGATAAAAAATAAATGGTTTCCGTCACCATGATATATACATCTCTTGCGCAACAATTTACACACTATCGAGATCGATATAAGAGACGAGTTTGGAAATCATATACCATTCGAACAGGGAGAGTTGACTGTGGCACTACATTTTAAAAGGTCCCACGATTGATTACGCCACTATGGATGATATTGACAGTGTGCAGCACGGATAGGTCCATCGCAGGTACGGCGGTATTAGTCATGTTTATATCGAAACGCCTAATCAACGTGGGCCCGGTATCGGCAGCTTTCTCGGGGCCTGTTTCGTCGAGTGTTACCACTTTTAAAGAACGGTGCTAAAGCAGTTGGAAAAGAGACATTGCGAGCTGGTGTAAATGTAGCTGGTGATATCCTCGATAGAAATATAGCTGTGAAAGATGGTATTCGCGAGAGAGCGCGAGAATCCGGTAGTAAACTGAAACGCAAAGCCTATGAAAAAATTGACACTCTCGTGCCGGAGTCCGATTATAAAAAGCGCAAAATTTTGCGAACAGCTTATTCATCGAACGAACGTAAACTACGACGTATCTACCGTAAAAAGAAAAGTGTAATATAGATAAAAGTAATAAAGAAGAAGAAGGAGAAGGATAAGATCAATAAGAAGACGAAGAAGACTTGTCAACGAACGGTTGCTGATATTTTTGGATAGCTGAAACAAGATGGCTTTTTTACATGCGCACGAGTGCGAGTGCCTTAAATCGGAACTTGAATTATTTTCACTTCCACCAAACTACTATCGAAGGCTCCAATTGAGTGTATTATGAGCCAATTTCTTCGTTAACACATGATTCACCTATTGAATTTGTTATTCCTGGACAGGGTGATGAGTATATCGATTTGGCACATACTATGCTTAGTCTGAGAGTGAAAATAACATCTCTTTCTACGAAAATTGCCTCGGGTGCAGCGCCGAAAGTAAGTACCGGCCCTGTAAACATTCTCTTGCATTCTATGTTTAATCAGGTGGACGTATACCTGAATGAAAAACTAGTTTCACCTCCAAACAATGCCTACGCTTATTGAGCGTCCACAGAAACACTTTTGAATTACGGTCCAGCTACCAAAAATTCACATCTCACGAGCGTTCTCTGGTACGATGATAACCCCAGAAAAATGGATGATATAACATCGGAAAATGCGGATCTTGTAAAGAGAAAACAATTTTTACATGACAAACTGTAAACTTGCTCGGCCATTTGCATTGCGATATATTCCTCCAGGAACGGTTTCTATTAAACGGTGTCGAGATGCAACTACGACTGGTGCGGTCTAGAGATTAATTTTGTCTTGTGGGCGATACAAAGAATGGTCAATGCGGCTTAAAGATGCTCGAGGCATCGCTTCTCGTTTGTAGAACAAAAATAGCTACTGGTATGCTGCTCTCGCATGCTAGAACTCTGGCAAAATATACGGCTAAATTTCCTCTTACGAGAGTCGAGGTAAAGGCCGTTTCAATACACTCCGGTGTTCATGGAGAGAGGATCGATAATATCGTGCTAGGTCAATTACCGAAGCGTATAGTTGTCGGTTTTGTTGATAACAAAGCGTTTAACGGTGACTTCAGTATGAATCCATTTAATTTCCAAAATTACAACATAAATTATTCCTCGTTGTATGTAGATGGTGCTTAAATACCTTCGAATCCGTTACAACCTGGTTTCACGAAAAAACATCTGTATGTGGATGCTTTTCAAACGTTGTTTTCGGGAAATGGCATACATTTCTTGCACGATGGTAATTCGATGGATCGCAATAATTATCGCGATGGATACTGTCTGTTTGCTTTTGATTCACACCCGATCTTTCGGCGAATAGCAATTCACATTGGAATTTAAAAAAGCACGCTAGCGTGAGAATAGAGGTACGATTTGAGGATGCGCTTGCTTCAACGGTAAATTGTGTTGTCTACGCGGAATATGATAATGTCTATGAAATCGATGCATCTCGGCAAGTAATGGTGGATTGTACCGGATAAGCGAAAAAATGTGCTGATGTCGGAATTAAATTGTCTCGTTTTAAGAGACGTAGAAGCGTCTTTGTGAGTAACTAATCAATCGAACTTGAGCATCTGCACATATTAGACGTGAAAATGGATATCGTCGTGGATATACAGGGATTGCGTGGAAAAAACTAGTAATTTATTCCGAAAGAAATTGCGTGGTTGCAGTGGATAGACCGTACTCTGCTCATTGGATTATCGCACCACCGTGTCACTTTGCTAAATCACCGCAGAATTCGAGAAGCCGGCCTTTGTGTGTTTTGTTTCCTCGACGCTTCTATGTTTTGAGTGTGAGCGGACCAGCGTAGTCAACTCCTGTACGGGTGGATGGGCGCGTGGGTGTAACTCGGAAAAGAGATAGCTGACCCATCAATTGGTGAGCTTGAATATCCCTCTGCCGAACACACACCGCACAACGCAATATGAAAGTTTTGCCAGGAGCACTTCCGCCGATGACCCAATGAGTTAGCCGCACGTGAGATAATGTGAGCTGAGTGCCTCCATGAAGAGTCCGGCAATGAACTGGATCGATGATGAGAGTTGCGAGCTGAGCATGACGAGGCAGAATTGCGGGATGACTTCCTTCGTACGTGCGTGAAGATTGAACGAGACGACCTCCCACTCTTATAACACCCTCCTGGTTGATGAAAGCTGTAAGTCGCCTAAAGGAATGTGAGGACGGTAGTAGAAAGCCAGACTGCATTACTTGCAGTGGGTGCTTGGAAAAAGCAGCTTGAGCTGCCTACGCCCATAAGATGTTTGCCGTAGCTATTTTTCATGCAGAGAGTGGAGCAGTTCCAATCGACTAATGCCTCCTTCTCATCCTGGCCAGTACTCTGAAACATATTTATGTGAGCCGACATAGATTGGAGAGCGAGGAATAATGGTACATAAGGTCCCAGTGATACTCAGGCCTTAGAGTGGCAGCGAAGAGGGCTACCCCAGGTCGAGCTTCCAAGTCGCTCAGAGTATTGTGAGTGGCGGTTGATGCTGGCCAAGATTCTTCTGGCTCTACCATCCACCCACCACCACAGTTGGTGAGAAGCCAGTTGAGATGTTGTGATTCCCCGAGAAGCACAGTCGGCTGGATTGCTGGTACCTGAAACATGATGCCAGTGAACATTAGGGGTATGTTCTTGAATTTTATCTACTCGAGTCCGGACATAATCCTTCCACCGTGATGGATGAGCCTTTGATCTACGCGAGTGTTACCATAGAGTCCGTTCACAGGTGAGTTGATGAGATTCTAACAGTGAAAGTGGCTTGAACGTATGCAACCAGCTTTGCAAGCAAACGCGCTGTAGTCAGTTCGAGCCGTGGTATTGTGAGTTTCTTGAGTGGTGCTACCGGGTTTTGGAGCAGACCAGTGAAGCCACCTTTCCTATGGATGATGAGTTGACAGTGATGTAAATAACTGCAACCATGGCTAATTGAGATGCATCAGAGAAGCCGTGAAGTTCCACTGTTGAGTTGTCTATGTGTTAAGCCACCGTGGAATTGAGAGCTTGCCAAGGCTGGTGAGATCTGCTCTGATGGAAATCCTACGAGATGAGACTTGGAATGGCAGTGGATCATCCGATTTGAGCTTGTGAAGCCAGAGCTCTTGTAAAAGTATTTTGGCTCTGATCACAACAGGTGAGACAAAATTGAGTGGATCAAACAGTTGTGCCACCTCTGAAAGAACCAGGCGTTTGATGAGATTTCCTGAAGTTGAGTTGAACCGTCAAAAGAATGTAAACCAAGTCAAACCGAGAATCTTGGTTTCGCAGTCGTCCATTGAGATATATAACCTCGACGTTGATTTGAAACCGCCCGCACAGTTGTTAGATGGTATGGTACTGCGTTGAGTTGATCATCTTTCCACAAAATCCGTTGAAGAGTCCAGTCTTCATGATGAATGCGGATTTGACGATACATTTTAGTAACGTCCATGGCAAAGATGTGTCTGTTGTGGCGGATCCAAATGAGTATATTTGAGCTGTTGAACAACAGGTTGGGGCCAGTGTGCATGATGTCATTGAGAGACTGCCCAGATGAGTTGGACTTGAGTCATTGAATACCACTCGTAGTTTGGTGGTGGTTCTGTCTGGCCTGAGAATGCCATGACGAGGCAGGTAATAACGTGCCTCTCCTGATGTTGTTGTTGCAGGCTTTACCGTGTGCGCTAGTTGCTCATACTCCTCCGTGAACTGAGCGTAGAGTTAACCGTACTCCATGTCCTTTGAGATTCTCCTAATGATATGCTGCAGGCACCGGTGAGCTTTTGAGTATGAGCTGCCCAGATTTGCAGGCGATGATGGAGAGGGAGCCGAACGATGTATCTTCCAGTAGAATCATGCTGGTGCGTGCTACGGAAGTGATCCTCGCAAATCTGTTCCTCTGGTGTGAGTTGATCGACCTTGTCCTTTAGTGACTCTTCTTGAACCCAAAACTTGGTGATCACCTCTTGCAATGCTTGGTCATCATGCTGTATGGCAGCGTGATAGGTGGTGAGTGCATCCGACTGGAGTACATTGACAGGTCCAATAATGAGTCATCCAAATATCGATAATTGTGCACTGGGCGCTGATGTTATGCCCTTGATATTGTTGGGCTTGAAACTTGTCTGTAAATATCTACACCAATGACGATATCGATTGGCCGAGGTTTGAGAAAGTCTGGATTTAGTTTCACGATGTGAGACCATGTTTATGCTGGAGACTTCAATGATGGTAAATAAGTGATTACAGCTCTGAGTACATGGGCCTGACTACATGAACCACGACTTTCTCCTTGGTGTGAACAGAGCATATAGTGAGTTGGACCGATCCGCGTGTCTGCGATGAGTGTCTTCCATCAATCCTCGTGATCGAAATTAATGAGTGCTTGCGGGGTGTATTGAGTTGACGAACGAGATGAGAGAACGACTGCACGAACACCCTACTGTGTTGATGACTGTGCGGCGGTTTCTTGAGTTGTTCCTGGTGATTTGGCTGTAGCTGTTAAGTGAAGCATGGTATGATGTTTCCCAGCGCACTCCTTGCAAGTGTGTGTTGACTTGTATGATGATGCATTATATCTTCCTAGACATAATGCATGAGCGGGGTTGACAGGTGTGGACCTCCTCGATCGGACAAGAGTCCTTCCTCGAGGCGATTCAACAGGGCAATTATGTAGCGTGTGATGACGATAGCAATTAATTTCGTGTTCTTTTTGTTTTTTTTTTTATAGTTACACTCCCGAGCGGGCGGCGTTCCTATCGCTGTACTGCAAGCATCAACGAGAACGTCTGCCGCGGGAGCATGAAGGAAACTGTCTTATTGACGAGAGTAAAGATCTCGGGTATCAGCAGTCGTCATGGGGGAGGCCGTAGCGACAACGATCACGTCAGCGCTCTATGCAGGATGAGAGTGAGGTCATCGAGAGCATTATATCGTGTGAAAGCGAGGCGTCTGTGACTTTGGAGAAGATCGGTGGAGACTAATTGTTTCTCGTTTAAATTGTTGGGTGTGAGTAGTTGCGTGTGCGTCCACCGTAGGAATCGGCTACGGGATTATTCGTGTCATTTATTCAACTGTTCCTGTTTCCTTTATTCGGATTTATTTAGTCTGTTTTATGCATTCTGTTTTATTTATTCTCTTTTATTTAGTCTGATTTATTTATTCTGTTTTAGTCATTCTGATTTATTTATTCGGATTTATGTATTTTGGTTCATTTATTCGGTTCTAGTTATTTATTGATTATTCTTTTCCGAGAATTTGGTTATTAATTATATGTTATTTTCATCTTGCTTCGGGTGTACCATGCCGATAGTAAGGAGCGAGCGACTGTGTGTGGAGTTTTGTGTGATAGGATGTATGGTTGTCACCAGTCCAAAATATCTTGTTAAATATTGTGAGGAAAATTGAATTGACGGGAACTCAGCACGTTGCCATTCGTCACTTCACGGCTGTGCTACCGGAAGTGCTGCGTTGGCTCTTTACCAAAAATTAATTAATTAATTATTAAGTGTACAAATAAGTTTCCGCCGTTTGACAAAAGATGGCGCCACCAGAAAGTTATTGTTAAAATTATCAGATGTAAACGTCATTATCGTAAGGTTGGACATCAGGCAACAACATAACCTTAAAATATTAGTGATTTTTTATCAGTATAATATATTCTTTTGTGTGCGAAAAAGTCGAGTTTTGAGCCGAATAAGCGTCATTTGCGGGAACTTTTGATTTACTTCTTCAATTTGAAGAAATCTGCAACTGAGGCGTATCGATTGCTTGTAGAAGCATATGGTGAGGCTGCCTTAAGTGAGAGAAGTTGTCGTGAGTGGTTTCAAAAGTTTAAGAACGGTGAATTTGACATCGAAGACAAAGAACGTAGCGGAAGGCCGAAAGTGTACGAAGACGCGGAATTGGAAGCATTATTGGATCAAGATTCGTGCCAAACGTAAGAAGAACTTGTACTTACATTAGGAGTGACTCAATAAGCAATTTCACATCGGTTAAAATCATCGGGAATGATTAAAAAACAAGGAAATTGGGTTCCATATGAACTGACGCCGAGAAACGTTGAACGCGGATTTTTCACATGTGAAATGCTATTTGCCAGGCATAAACGAAAGGGTTTTCTGCACCGTATAGTCACTGGTGATGAAAAATGGATCCACTATTGTTATGATAATGAGTGTGAGTGAATTATAACTGTTTGATAATGTTCCAACAAAAGTATTAAAAACCTTTAAGATAGACACTAACTGATGCGGCAAGGCACTATGAGATGAATTAACAAGTGCGCAGAGTAAGCGCCTATTGAGACTGAGTACAACATAATAAATAACAATGAATATAGTGCTCTGCACAGTGAAACTGTACTAATTGAATATTACTACGCTGTCGACGGATAGTAGGTCGATGCATTCGCACTTAGTAAGTCGAGTGACAGCTGCGAATGTTAATATTAAGGATCCTGGTGACAAGTATGCTAAATTAAATGCACTCAATATTTAACAAGAATAAATCAATATTTATTGAATCATTTAACAATATTTAAATAATAACTTGTGAGTAAAAAGAGTAATATACAATTGATTAGATCTGGCCTGTGTGTTGATGTACTGTTGGTGATTGGGTCTCAGGCCTGTGAGTTGCCTTGGTGATTCCGTGTGGTTGATCCTGATGATAAGGTCTGACTGTAGAGCTCGAAAAATGCCACACGGCAGTCTGATGAGGGTCCTGACGCCGATGATCGGTGCTGAGCAGAATGGCGTCTGTGCAGCCAACGCGCGAACCACGCCGTTGACGTTTATGTGATTGGCTCTGTGGTTCTGATGATCTGCTATGAGTTTCACTAACACTGAGTTTAAACACGGGTGATTTGAGCAAGAATGTATTACACTACAGAAATGAATCCGCACTAGAGTGATTAGAACAAGAGAATATCTCCGTGAGCTTTACGCGGGAACGTGTATAGCGAGCGACTCGAGTGAGAACAATGCCACATCCGTCGACCACGCGGCAGAGTATCAAGAAGACGGACGTGCGTCACAGCTTGCTTGTGATTTGCTGTCAGCGATGGAAGGCGAGACTTATGAGTGGTCTTGCCGATGGGGCCACGCTAACAGCGTTGGCCGCTTGAGTGAGCTTCGATCGAGGATGTGAGCAGATGGACAATATGCATGAGTGCGCGGTCGATAAATCGATATAGCATACCTGCGAGCTATACCATATGACGCGAGGCGTCAGATGATTGTGACTGTAGCGTGTGCATGAGTTGAGTGTGTCTGGTAAGCGTGAAAACTGAACATTCCGCCCGCCATCAGCAACGGTGTTGATGATTAAATGTGATCTGTTCTTCATTCAGTTTGAGCTGGTAAGATGGCGAGCTTGGTGATTGGTCGAACGAGTGTTGTTGTTGCAGTTTTAAGTGACACTACCCTGGTCAGTCCATCCTTTCCTGGATGGAGTTGAGTGACTCTGGCGAGAGGCCATTTTGATGGTGGAGACCTCTCATCAGTGATCAGTACTAATGAACCGACCTTGATGGTGTTCGATGGATGATGCCATTTCGATGTAGACAGTTGGCGCTGGAGATATTGAGTTGACCATTTGGACCAAAAATATTGAAGCCTTTGTTGTATTAGTTGCCATCGTGATAGTCTAGTAACGTTCAGATCTGTGAGTGATGGCTCTGGTATGGCTGTGAGCGGCTCTCCGATGAGAAAGTGAGCTGGTGTGAGTGCTGAAGTATCTTCAGGGTCTTCTGTGAGTGGTTCCAATGGTCGTGAGTTGAGCGTTGCTTCGATCTGGATGAGCAACGTAGTTAATTCCTCGAACGTGAGTGCGATGTCTCCTACTGTTCGGTTCAGGTGATATTTTACTGATTTGACTGCTGCTTCCCATTTTCCTCCCATATGTGGAGCTGCTGGTGGGTTGAACTTCCATGTAGTTCCATCACTGGTGAGTGAGCAATGCAGTGAGAGTGATTCTGTTGTACCTTGAGTGAAGAGTTTGGTGAGTATGGCATCTGCTCCTATGAAGTTTGTGCCGCAATCACTATAGAGAGTGTTGCAGATGCCTCTGCGTCCAGTGAACCGTCTGAATGCAGCGATGAATGAGTCAGTTGAGTAGTCACTCACGGCCTCCAGATGCAAGGCCGAGGTGACGAAGCACACGAAAATGCACAGCCATCCTTTATGTTGTTTGGCGCCTCTACCTTTCCAGGTTTTGATGGTCAGTGGACCAGCGTAGTCCACACCTGAATAGAAGAATGGTCGTGCTGGGGTGACTCTCTTGGTTGGTAATTGACCCATGAGTTGTTGTGCTCTGACGCCACGTTGTCGAGCACATTTCATGCAGCTGAGTATATGCGACCGTACAGGAGCTCTACCACCAATAATCCAGTACGATTGCCTTGTGTAGTTCAGGGTGAGTTGCGTGCCTCCATGCATGGTTTTGTGATGTGCATCTGCTATGATGAGTGTGGTGAAGTGAGAATGTCGTGGGAGTATTGCTGGGTGAATTGCCTCAAGTTCCAGTTGTGAGTTGGTCAATCTTCCTCCAACCCGAATGATGCCTTGAGTGTCGAGATAGGCAGTCAGGCGATTGAAGGGATGAGCTGTTGGTAGTTGAGCTATGGTGATCAATTTGAGCTCTGTTGAGAAATATGCTGCTTGAGTTGCTTTGATCCAAAATACTCTTGCTCTCTCAATATCTTGTGGCGAGAGAGGGTTAAAGAGCGTTGAGTTTGGCAATTTCTTGATGAGTTGACTTACTCGAAAGCATATTGCGGTTACTCTGAGCAGTCTAGTGAGAGAAGAGTGTCTGTATATCATCTCCCAATGATATACGGCTTGATTTGTTGCCACTGTGAATGCGAGCCCCGGTCGCTCTTCCTGATGAGTCTGTGAGTCTTGTTGATAGTGTTGAGTTGGCCATGAACATTGATCGCCTGTGAGCCACTGTGGTCCTGTCCACCACAGGAGGTGCTTCTGGAGCTGGGAGATACTGATGCCCCTTGAAGCACAATCGGCTGGATTGTCTTTGCCAGGAACAAATTTCCATACGCTGTTTGGAGTTAGTTCTTGAATTGCTGACACTCGGTTCCTGACAAAGTCCTTCCACCGTGATGGGTGTGAGTTAATCCAGGTGAGCGTTACTGAGGAATCAGTCCACAGGAACGTTTGAGTGTTGGTGAGTTCCAAGGTTGTTTGCACGTACTTCATGAGCTTTGCTAAGATCAATGCTGCTGTGAGCTCGAGTCGAGGGATGGAGGGTCGCTTGAGTGGTGTTACTTTTGATTTCGCGCAGATGAGTGTAACCTTGGTTTCTTCTCCTGGAGTTGTTGTTTTGATATAGATAGCAGCCGCCATTGCTATTTGAGATGCGTCGGAGAATCCGTGCAACTCCACAAGTGTTGAGCTTGTGAGTTGAATCCATCGTGGAATTGAGATTTCATCGACTTGAGTGAGCTCTTGTCTGAGCAACGTCCACTTGGTGTGTATCTGATCTGAAACTTGATCGTCCCAGCTGAGTTTCTCCAGCCATAATTCTTGTAATAATGATTTGGCCTTGATGATGAATGGTGAGAGAAACCCGAGTGGATCGTAGAGTTGTGCTGTTTCAGACAAGATGATTCTCTTGGTGAGCTTGGAACTTGAGCATGGAGGCTTTGCGTGGAACTTGAATACGTCTTCACGAGGTATCCATGACAGGCCGAGTAACTACGTACTGCTATCTTCGAATGAGTGTGAGTTTGATGGTGAGTGGTGGTCGATATGCTCGATGAATTGCTCGGTGTTGCTGTGCCATTTTGCTAGAGGCAACCCGCCCGCCATGCAGAGCTGGGTGACTTGATTTGATATTTCGATGAGTGTGTCAAGCTGATCAGCTCCTCCAAATATGTCATCAACATATCTGCCTTTCATGAGTGGTTCAATTGCGAGCGGAAAGCGATGACCTTCGTCTTCAACTAGTTGAAGTAATGATCTGATTGCTAAGAATGGTGCTGAGCGAGTCCCATACGTCACTGTTGTTAGGTGATATGGCACCATATTGAGTTGGTCATCTCGCCATATGATTCGTTGCAAATCCCAATCGTCCGGGTGGACTTTGATTTGTCTGTACATCTTTGTGATGTCTGTTGAAAAGATGAGTTTGTGCTGTCGGATCCATAAGAGCACGTCTGAGATGTCACGTTGACATTTTGCTCCAACATGCTGGATGTCGTTGAGTGATACTTGCGACGTCGTTGGGCTGGATCCGTTGAAAACAACTCTCAACTTTGTTGTGATTCGATCTTCTTTCAGTACACCATGATGAGGAAGATAATATGGAGGATGAGCGTAAGTTTGTTCTGACAATTGATCTTCCGAGACCCTCAACCCTCCTGATGCTACAGCATCATGTGCCAAGGTCGTCTCGGTTTCACAATAGTCATGAACAGAGTCGCTCATTTGAGTTGACTGGTGGTAGGATGGTACACGTATCATGTGACCACAATCTTCATACTCTTTCATGAATGAGTTGTATAAGTTGGTGTATGAATGATTTGTTGAGAGTTTCTTCATGAGTCGTTGTAGACATCGCTGAGCAGTGAGTTTTGAGTCTCCTAGACTCGATGGTGATGATTTGAGCGGGATTCGCACGATGTATCGTCCTTCTTCGTCTCGAGTGTGAGTCGTTTGAAAATACTTTTCACACGCTTCTTCGTCTGGGGTGAGCTTGTGATCTATTGTCGATGGTGTTTCTTCTTGAACCCAGAACTGCGTGAGAAGATCTTGAATTTCCTTGTTTGATGATTCTACTGCGATGTGGTATGAGTTGCTTGGTGTTGAATAATTCTCTGGGACTGGACCAAGAATAATCCACCCAAAGATTGTTGATTGTGCAATCGGTAAGAAGTCCGAGTGTTTCTTGATGCCAGGCTGGATGATAAGCCCGTATGAATCAGCCCCGACGATGATATCTACTGGCCGTGGTGTTAAGAAGTCAGGGTCTGCCAATTGCAGTGATGAAATGTGTGGCCACTCCTGTGGTTGCGTGTGTACTGATGGCAATGTACTCGTCAACTTATTGAGTATGTGAGCTGCGATGGTAACACCACGTGATGAATGAATTGATCGTAATGTTAATGTGGTGGTACCTCTGGTTTGTGTTGATCTCGTGTTTCCAATGCCAATGACTGGAATTGATGAGTGTTGACGAGTAAGCCCATGATCGGATACAAGTTGTTCTGAGACGAAGGTGAGTTCTGATCCTGGATCAATGAGTAATCTGACTTGGTGAGTGTCGAAAGATGTGATGAGTAATGCTTGACACGTTGCTAGTAGAACTGCTGTTCTACCGGATGAGTTGATGAGTTGGCAAGATGGCACGTCAATTTCTCATTGACGTGAACTGGTGCTTGGATGAGCTGTGGCAGGTGTAGCTGAGGTGCTTGGTTGATTTGACTTTGGTGTGGTTCTTGCGGAGGATGGCAAATGAATCATCGTGTGGTGTTTGGCACCGCACGTCTTGCAGTTGATGGTTGATTGGCACGAGTGGAGGTTGTGATGACCAAAGCAGTTGAAACACAGTCGGTGTTCAGTCACAACTTTGTGGCGATCTGCAGGTTGTAGCTCTCTGAATTTAGCACAGCTCACTATGTAATGCGAACCACCACAGTGATCGCATGGATACTGGTGTGTCCTCGGTTGAGTGGACGCATGGTGAGCCGGTCTTGCTGGCAGAAGTGCAGATTTTGTTGAGTGTTTTGAGATGTTGCTGGCTCTGTCAGCCGATTGATCAGGGTTGATTGGGATGACTTCTAAAGCCCTCGCTCTGGATTCGATGAATCCCATCAAATCTTCAAACGAGGTTGGCTGCTTGTGCGCACTCCGTTTGTATTCCCATGCTTCACGCATGGATGTATCAAGGCGTTGAGCAACTACGAAAATTAATACATAATTCCACGATTCTGTATCAATTCCGAGAACGTTGAGTGCGTTGATTATTTCCTTCGTTGAGCTAACTAATGTGTTGAGTGCGGCTGCAGATTTTGCCACTGGTCGAGTGTTACTAAGGAGTTTCTCAACATAAGACAGGATGAGTCTTTCCTTGTTGTTGAATCTGTCCTTGATTATTTGCCATGATGAATTGAACGAATCATTGTTGATCGGCACATTGGAGATCAGTTGAGCGGCTGATCCTTTAAGGCTGATCTTTAAATAGTGTAGTTTCTCTACATCACTGATTTGGTCATTGTCGACCACCATTGAGGCAAACAAGTCTCTAAATGCCGGCCATTTTGTAAAATCACCGTCAAATTCCGGCAACGTTATTTTCGGCAATGTTGATCGGTGCTGACTTGGTTGACTCTGTTGATCAGTTCTGCTTGATACGGTCTCTTGAGTTTTTGCGATTGCCTTCTTTCGCAGGATGATTGTGAGTGCCTTGAAGTAACTATCAAAGCCTGATTGGTACACCTTCTCTGTAACATACGGGTGAGTGAGAAAAGCACGTTTACATGTTTCTCCCATTTGATCATGCTCGTTACAAAAACAGTCCCAAGTGCGATTTAAAATCTCTAACTGGCCGTTGAGTTCTTCGGAAACGCTGCCTGGTGAGTTTTGCAGGTGATCGTGTAGCTGGTTGATCATTGCTATCCTCGCATGCTGTGATGCGACCTTATACTCCATGAGGTTAGCTTGATTGGTGTTTGGTGATGGTGATCTGGTGCGTGGTCTCTGTACCGTGGGTGGTACATTGAGTGTCTCGGTAACGACTGTTGCTTCATCGATTGCTTCCACATCACCATCCTGTGAGTCGCCTTCCTGCGAGGATTTGCTTTGGTCTGACTGCGCTTTCTTATCGTCAGCCATGATTTGAACTAGTTGAGCCTGTTGAATGGTTTACAAAAAATGATTAGTGCACTTGGGTGAGTATTTTATTATTATTGAGCACTGTCTTGTATCGATGCATGCTGAGTTGCGCAATCTGTAGTGTATTACATGTGTTGATTGGTGATTCATGTGAGTATCGAGGCATAAAATTATATACTTGACCAGGATCCGGCTCGAAGGACCAAAAAATGTTATGATAATGAGTGTGAGTGAATTATAACTGTTTGATAATGTTCCAACAAAAGTATTAAAAACCTTTAAGATAGACACTAACTGATGCGGCAAGGCACTATGAGATGAATTAACAAGTGCGCAGAGTAAGCGCCTATTGAGACTGAGTACAACATAATAAATAACAATGAATATAGTACTCTGCACAGTGAAACTGTACTAATTGAATATTACTACGCTGTCGACGGATAGTAGGTCGATGCATTCGCACTTAGTAAGTCGAGTGACAGCTGCGAATGTTAATATTAAGGATCCTGGTGACAAGTATGCTAAATTAAATGCACTCAATATTTAACAAGAATAAATCAATATTTATTGAATCATTTAACAATATTTAAATAATAACTTGTGAGTAAAAAGAGTAATATACAATTGATTAGATCTGGCCTGTGTGTTGATGTACTGTTGGTGATTGGGTCTCAGGCCTGTGAGTTGCCTTGGTGATTCCGTGTGGTTGATCCTGATGATAAGGTCTGACTGTAGAGCTCGAAAAATGCCACACGGCAGTCTGATGAGGGTCCTGACGCCGATGATCGGTGCTGAGCAGAATGGCGTCTGTGCAGCCAACGCGCGAACCACGCCGTTGACGTTTATGTGATTGGCTCTGTGGTTCTGATGATCTGCTATGAGTTTCACTAACACTGAGTTTAAACACGGGTGATTTGAGCAAGAATGTATTACACTACAGAAATGAATCCGCACTAGAGTGATTAGAACAAGAGAATATCTCCGTGAGCTTTACGCGGGAACGTGTATAGCGAGCGACTCGAGTGAGAACAATGCCACATCCGTCGACCACGCGGCAGAGTATCAAGAAGACGGACGTGCGTCACAGCTTGCTTGTGATTTGCTGTCAGCGATGGAAGGCGAGACTTATGAGTGGTCTTGCCGATGGGGCCACGCTAACAGCGTTGGCCGCTTGAGTGAGCTTCGATCGAGGATGTGAGCAGATGGACAATATGCATGAGTGCGCGGTCGATAAATCGATATAGCATACCTGCGAGCTATACCATATGACGCGAGGCGTCAGATGATTGTGACTGTAGCGTGTGCATGAGTTGAGTGTGTCTGGTAAGCGTGAAAACTGAACAACTATGATAATCCAAAAAGGAAGAAATCATGGGGACCATCTGGCAATGCTTCAACATCTACGGCTAAGCCAAATATTCATGGAAAAAACTCTTGTTGTGTATTTGGTGGGATCAGCTTGGTGTCGTGTATTATGAGTTGCTCAAACCGAACGAAACCATTACTGGAGCTGTCTACCGAACACAATTGATGAGATTGAGTCGAGCACTCAAGGAAAAGCGAGCCCACTACTACTCCAGACACGACAAAGTTATTCAAAGAAAAGTTACACAAAGAAAAAGAGGACGACGAGGATCTCGAGAGCGTCGGGCCAAGCATTCCTCCGAGAGCATGTGTGTGTGAGTCTCCGGGAAAATGTTGCGAAGGTTATGCAGAATATCCAGTTGAGTACAGATTTGAGTTTTTTAAGTTTTCTAATGAATTTTAGAGTGAGTATTGAATCGGTTTACTATTCGCTAATACCCGTCTTCCTCCCCTTCGACCCGTATTAGTTATAAATTATTACTTCTGAGGATTTACTGCCACGTGTTGCCGGCATCGCTATTTTAGTGTGTCGAGTAGTGAGTATTAGCGCGCGTGGTGATCGGTGATAATTTATTATAGTACCCAGTACTCGACTGGGTGTTTTTCTATCTTACTGGACGAACTTAGGTGGTAATTGATTATTGCGGTAATTATTCGGCTTGGCTTCCTACTACAGCAGGTGTTCCGCAGGGCTCTGTCCTAAGACCTTTTCACACTTTTCATTAACGACATACGATCTGTTTTCCATCACTCTCAGCACATGATATCTGGGGATAATACTCAAATATATTTGAGCTGCTTACCATCACAGTTAGCTGAGGCAATCAGGTCGATATCAGATGATATCCATGCTATATCCGACTATGCGTCAGCCAATGGCCTCAACTTGAACTTAGCGAAGACTAAGGTTCTCTTGCTTGGGAGCAGTTCATATATTAGCTGTATAACTAAGTCTGATCTACCTGTAATTTTTGTGCATGGTGTTGATCTTCCGTACGTTGATAAAGCGCGTAATTTGGGAGTCATGATATCTGGTGACCTCTCTTGGAAGTCTCATATTGCTCGTGTTTCCCAAAAGTCCATTTTGCTCTATATAGATTGAAGTTTCACCGTAATTCTCGTTCCCGTGGATTCGATCAACTTTTGTTTCCTCCCTGATATTTGATAGACTACTGCTGCCTTGTCTACCATGATCTGACTGCCGAAATGAACATTAAGCTCCAGCGACTGATAAATTGAAGTATCAGATTTATCTGATTTATCACATCATGCTATTCAGTTACCAATTACGGTGACTATCAGTGAAGGCGAGACGACTATACTTCTTTGGAATCAGTTTGTACAATATTTCTCGATCAAGAACTCCATCTTATATTCTTGATTTGTTCTCAAGGAATGAAAATATTCTTACGCGATCGCGATGGTGACCGTTACCGGTTTTTATCATACCGACGCATCGCACGTCTACTTTTCCTAATTCGTTCTCTCTCTCTCCGCCATATATTTTTACGATTTACTGCCTCCGCTCATTACATCTGCACCCAGCCTTGATGTATTTAACACTCGTCTATATATACGCATCTTTTTGACAATGTACATACAGGTCAAGTTGTGTTGAGTTTTATGATTGTATCGCACCGCCTCTTTTTCACCTACGACTACATGTACTGATTCATTCCATACTATATTTCATACTATTTATATAAACTATACCATATTTCGTATTTAGTTATGTTAAGTTACTATATTTCACGTTGTATTGCTTAGTATACATCGAAACTGCATGGAATTTCTCTATTAACAATGTTTATTTTATCATTATCTACTATTATATCTTAATGCATAAGGCTTGCCAAGGCATATTATAATAAAGTTAATAAATCAATCTGCGTGTGTGTGTGAGTGTGTAATGAGCTTGCAAAATTGAAATGGCTCTATCTCAAAATCGGGTTGATTGATCTTCGTAAACTGTGCGCACGAATAGGGTCGCAACTCTAACATGTGTCTCATTTTATGGTGATTTGAATTTTTCGGAAAAAAGGTGTGACCTGTCTAGCTTTCGTAAAATTTGAGATATCAAGCTAAAACTTTCTACAAGAATCGGCCAGGGAACAATGTTGTTCGGTATTGAATTTGATATGAATCGATCAAGGCGTTCTTCAGATTTGACAGAATTATGTTCTTTCGTAATTTTTCGAAAAAAAACTTTTTTCGCTCTAACGTTTGAAAATGTTCATCAATCAAACTAAAACTTGGCATACAAATTTGGTAGGATACAAGGATACTTAGTCTTAAATTTAATCAGAATTGATGGAGGGCTTTTGCTTTATGAAATTTGCAATTATACTAAGGTTTTTATTCGATTAAAATCTTTAATAAAATTTCTTCTGTGAGGAAGCCAGAATTCAGATAACCATTAAAGTCCAGGCGGAATGTACATGACTTCTATGCTGGAATAACATACCTTACGATCAAAATGTACGCGGAATTTCTCATTTAAACGAGCCACCCTTGAGATGTTGTCAAGTAAGTGTACTGTATTTTCCGCGATTTTTATCGTAGATATATCATTCACGTTAATTATGTTACATCGTATTGTGAGCAAGTATAGTGTCATCCGACGCGACTTTACAGTGACTGGTGTGAGCGAGGCGCGGTACGACGTTAGCTTCTCGTAATTAGTTCGAACACTTACCGGCTAGAGCTCGAATTTGTGTGGCTCCCTCAAGTAAATTCGTACTATAAGTATATATAGATTTATCAAATTTATTGAATTCAATCTACGCACCGTTAGTTACCGGTCGTACACGAGAAAGGGTAACGTCATATTACACTGTGAATACCCTTATTGCCATTATAGCACGTGCGCGCTGTAAATATTAGGTGCGCAACTAAGTTCCCGCTGTTTTTTTTTTTAATGAAAATGCAACTTTATTGTGAAAAAATGTTTACAAATGAATGATTCAAAATATTGCCCATCGCTAGCGATAACTTTTTCCCATCTTTCTGGCAGAGCTCGAATACCGTCACGGTAGAAGTGTTCGTCTTTTGAGACTATCCACGAATCAAGCCATTTTGAGATGTCTTCATATGAGCTAAACTGCTGATTAGCCAGACCATGTGCCATCGAACGGAACAAGTAATAATCGGACGGCGCAATATCTAGGGAATATGGCGGGTGGGGTAGGACTTCTCATTTGAGCGTTTCTAAGTAGGTTTTAACGGGTTTGTCAACGTAAGGCCGACCGTTGTCATGCTCTAGAATTACTTTTTCGTGCCTCTGCTCGTATTGTGGCCGCTTTCCGCGCAGTGCTCGGCTCAATCGCATCAATTGAGTTCGATACCGTTCCCCAGTGATGGTTTCGTCCGGTTTCAACAGCTCATAATAAATAACATCGCCCTGGTCCCACTAAATACACAGCAAAATCTTCGCAACGTGAATATTCGGCCGAGCCGACGACGTAGAAGCATGACCGGGCAGTCCCCATGATTTTGTTCTCTTTGGGTTGCTGTAATGAATCCATTTTTCGTCACCCGTAACGATGCGATGAAGAAAACCCTTCTTTTTTTGCTGCTGGAGCAGTTGTTCACAGGCGAAAAAATGACGCTCAACGTCTCTTGGCTTCAAATCATAAGGAACCCAAGTTCCTTGTTTTTGAATCATTCCAACGCATACAATCGCTTGGAAATGGCTTGGCGGGTAACTCCTAATGCTGAACAAGCTCTTTTTGCGTTTAGCACGGATCCTCATCAAGCAATGCCTCCAATTTAGCGTCTTCAAAGGTTGGCCTTCGGCCTTCCTTCACGCGAATGGTCGTCAACATCAAAATCACCGTCGTTGAAGCGACGGAACCAATCACGGCATGTTGTTTCACTTAGAGCAGCATCTCCGTAAACTTTTTGGAGTTCTCGATGCGCTTCAGCCGCCGTTTTCTTGGAATGAAAGAAGAAAAGCAACACTTCCCGCAAATGACGATTATTTGGCACATAATCAGACATTTTCACACAACCAAAAGTATATGACGCAAAAACAAAATCACTAATGTGTCAAAGCAATTTGTTTACCATATGTCTAAGCTTGGTTCATGACGTTTTGGTTATGTCCCAATCGACCAGCACTTACTACTAGAGCCATTACTACCAGCCAAACTACCTGAGCACGTCAAGAATGAACCGGAGGTTTCCACGTACCTGCCGTGCCGTTTACATCACAGCACACCAGATTCGACAACGCATATTGACGGTCCAGCACCAGTTCGCAGGAACTGGACAGGATGTCATTATAAATCATCAGTTCCGCGAAAAGGAGACAAGCTTTTCTTATACGTCTGGCAATCCTTTTAAATTTAAGAAAAAAACAGTTTTTATCAAACTTCAAATATTTACCAATGTTTTTACTTACCATAATTATTTTAACTACTTTAAAAGATTCGAAAGATTTTATTTTTGATTAGAGTCAAACAGTGAAAAGCAAAACTTCGGATGTGTAGGACCCAAATCTGTTTATCGGTTATCACCGATAGGACATGACCAGACGCGAATCTTTTTACCGATGACAGGCTACAATCTTCTTTTTCGATGGTAGGTCTCAATCTGTGGTATCGCCTGTAGAACCCAATCTACTCATCGATAGCTGATCCAAATTTACATTACCAACCGTCGAATAGCCACTCTGTTTCACCTGCTGTCGGTAACATACCTCATGTGGACAATTTACAATACATGGCGCATCGGTAACAACGTTCGGTCCAGCGTCCAACAGATGGCGCACGTGTCGCCAATGTGGCGCGTCAGCCAGAGTCTAAGGGCGGGGCAACCTATCCGGTGCAGCGGAGAGGTAGGGGTAAGGAGCTATGTGGGGCCAATCACAAGCCAGCAATGGAAGAGGAGGCCACTCCCACACATCTCGCGATCTTGGGCCTATTCTACTTACGTAGAACAAGAAACACAATGTAAAAGCTGTAGACTTTTAAGATGCTTAATAGATACAAAATATGTCGATTTACGGAGCAGAAAGAAACATCAATTGTTTGAAAATATTTATTTTTCGTCGAACTTTTAGGTACAATAATAATAATTGCGCCTATTGTACGCCAAAAATGAAGCTTGTAAGTGCTCTCTGCAACTTTTATACTTCCGGAGGAAATTCTTTATTAAAGGTTTGTCCTGAAATATACAATACGATCAGTTAGGGATTCGTTTAAAAAGGTTGGAGTATTGTTTCGCAGAGCAGCGTACATTTTTTCGGAGATATTCGCAGTCACGTCGTCATCGCTATCGCTGTTTGAGTCAATATTATATAAGAAGGGATCTGTTTCGTACATCGGGAAGTAGAATTCAGGCTGATTCCATACTCGCGACGGCGGCAATCTTTCATGTTTCTTTTCGCGCATATGATCCAAAACATTTTCTGCTTTTTCATCACAGTAAATACATTTCTTTATGTAGATTTGTCGCCGCACGTAATTTATCAATTTTATCTGCAATTGGCATAGACGGAATTGAATTTCAATAAAATGCATTACAATTTCAATTTACAAAATATAAAGATTTATATCAGAGTTATTTGGACGGAGATCAATGTAACGCACTTGGCTCTTAACACATAAAGTGCAAGTGTAACTATTATATTGCTGCGTTTATTTAATACAATTAATTTAACAGTCAATGAGTAATCGTGAAGCATATTGAATGCAATAGTATTGTTATGTAGATTTTCGTTTTTCTTCTGAGTTTTTGTGTGCGTATTTACCTTCTCATAAAAAATTAAGTCTTCTGTACAGAAATGAAAATCAAAATTATGATCATCCTTCATATGTTGGAGGACCTCGGAAAAGTTATCGTTGGTTGTAGGACAGAAGAGACACGTTACAACGATGCTGTCTCCGTTCCAATCTGCCCACGAACTCTCGTCATCCTGATTATCACTGCCGTTATCCGTCAGAACTTCCGTTTGAATCGATTCCTCTTGCTTCAAACGTAGAGTTCATGGAATTTAAAAATCCTATTTTTTTCTACTTACTCATTACTAAACATGCATTATCAAAGCATGTCATTTCACCTGTCTCTGTCGCCAATTCCTACCCGCTTCTAAATAATTTGTGACATAGTACTTATCGTACGTTTTATTATTAGGATTGATCCTTTTGTGCAATTTTTTTCGCATGTGTTCCTTGAGGACATTGCGGTCTTTGAATATTCTTTCGCAATATATACACGTTAAGCTATTTTAAAAGAATATTTCAATTAGTCCTCATTCAACATAATGATTATTTCTATCAGTAGAACATTTTTTTCCTTAGATCTATTGGGCTGAATTTTATTTGATCTTTTTACCTTTTAATACTTCTTTGAATTCGATCGAGAAGCTGATCAACGAAAATGAGATTCTCAGGCTTTCCCAATTGAACGTTATGCTTCAGCGAAAGATGTTTGAGATATTTGGGGCGTGAGCCAGTAAACTCCATTCTGCAGAAGATACAGTCACGTTTGAAAGTTGCATCCGTTCTTTCCCACACTTGCTGAGATAAGAGCCACTCCTTGGAAACATGAGATATATAATTAATTACCATACATTGAAAAATAATTTATCAATTCATGTATCAATAGATCTACCAGTCTGGCTCTGTGCAATTCGTCTCTGAGGGTTCGATCTTCGGTATTACAATCGGATAGTAAATAATAGACTTCATTTTTACTCGGTTTTCCATCGGGTGTACAATCCATAAAAATTGTAGCGCAAAAAGTAGTTAAGGGCTGTTCCTTAAATTTTATACTCCAATAATGAACGTAACTGAAAGAAGCATGGTAGATAGATGAGGAAACAGTAACGCTTCAATTACGCAATATTTTTAATTATCAATCCTTTTTCATTTTGCAGTTATCATCGAATATTTTGTTATTAATTAAGAATAAGTGTAACAATCGTTCCTCTATATTGAAGTGGTTCACCGATTTCAGTAAAAAAAACCGTGTTACATTTTTTTTATTAGTAAAATATTGTGTCAAAAATCACATACAGTTGATGGTTCGTAACGGCGTTCAGATCATATGAAAAATTCACAGATCTGAATATCGAAATATAAAAAATGGTCCAAGTTCCATTTTTTGTTTCTTCATAGAGAAGCATTGTTTTTATGAAAAATTATTTTTCTAGATTCTTATCATAAAGTATTAAGAATGTCGCAAACAGGTAAAAAATTACAATAAGAAAAAAATGTCTGAACATATGTGTATGTGCGAAAGTGCCTACCTAAAAACAATTCAAACGGCATATCTCGAGAACGCCTTGACCGATCTTACTTAATTTCGCTTAATTACATAAGCAGAGCATCACAATCCCTTTGTTTCGTGTAAGTTTCGACAGAATTACTTTATAAGTTCAGATATTACGAATATTTAAATTTTTAACGAAAAAGAGCGTGCCAGTTCTAACTATCGTGAATCGTCAGCTATCGAGTCAGATAATTCTTTCCATTTGGCTGAACTTGTAAACGAGGATTGGATGTTACGGGATTCTGAATTTTTCGAAGAATTTACGGTATCGCACTTACTTCCGCAAAATTTGAGCTAGCGAGCTAAAAGTTTCCACACAAACGAAACAATATAAAAATCTGTGAAGTGGTTCATATTTGAGTAGATTTTGAATTTTATAATTTGTCACCGCTCTATTTTTAGAAAATATTGGATTCAGCGAGCTAACACTTTATGCACATACCTAATGTCACTGAGATAAGTTTGGTATACAATTTTGCCAAAATCGATAAAGGGTTAGACAGTTATGCGAAATTGTAGTGCTTCCTCATAAAGGAAACTTTGTTTTGGTGAAAAGAAAGTTCAAATTGTCATGTCAGGATGGTCAAAATGAGCTTAAAACATCGAGAAAAGTAGTTTAGAAGAAATGCTTGGATGAATGGGTGTGTGTGTGTGTTTGTGTTGGCGTAACATGTTTTAAAAATTCAAACCTTTATATTTCAAGAACGGCTTCATCAATCGAGGTAAAATTTAGCACGACAGTAGAGCAGTTTTTTACTTCTTTGTCTGTTACAATTGATGCAATAATTGAAACATCTGCTCGGATTTTATATAATTAAACATTTTTTTAAAAGGTGTGATGCTCTAGTTATCGCAAATTTTGAACAGTGGATCTGAAAAGTTCTTTATAAATAAATATAAAAGGGTGGAGGTGATTGAGGAAGTCACTCAGGCCGCTATAAGTAACCACAGTTGAACACGAAGGCAAGGCCGAGACGCTGAGAGTAAGCATAGTAGACGAAGAGAGGAGTGTCGACGGGCTGAACCGGCTGCAGGAAGAGCTGCTCACATGGCTCACCTCAACAGCAAAGAGCGAGGCTCTCGCGAAAATAGCCAGGAAATACGAAGATTTATTCCACGTGTGGGGGGCAAGCTGCCATTTACACATATGGTAGAACACCGCATACGCCTCCAGGATAGCCGACGAAGGTACACACGTACCAATTGCCGGAGCCTGGCAAAAAAACAAGACAGAAAGCAAACGAAGAAAATGTTGGCTGATGGAATAATTTAGTCCAGTAGGAGCCAGCGGTGTGCACCTCTGTTGGTCATGGCTAAGAAACCCGATTGAACAGAGGTACAGCAGATGAGTGTAATGATGGACTTTCGAAAACTTAATTATTCATATTTTTCTCGGCACCAATAATTTTCATACGAGTGAAAGTGATACTGAGGCAATTTATTTTGGAATCTTACTTTTTTTAAAAATATATGGAATATTTCACATAACAGCTTATGGACGACCGTCAGCAATTTTTACACTATTTTTTAAAGTTACGATAAATAATAAATTTTAGAAAATCCAGTCACAGTATCTTTTATACCAATTCAAATTGCGAACTAAATATATAAGACTTTTTAATAAATCTAGAGAAGCGACAAAATTGCGAACCCCGGTCAAAAACCGTTCGGCTTCACGTGAAATAGCTCATATACAGGGTGATTCAAAAAAAGTGACCGACCCGCAGTATGCCGATAGCTGAGGTCATTTTAAGCACAATTACTTAGCGGTTTTCCGAAAATCTCAAAAGTTTATTAATGAGATGCAATTAAAGTCAAATAATAAATGACCAATCAGGAGCACATACGCTTCCCGCGCCGGAAGTCGGCAAATGTTCGATGGAAACCGAGACCTCGGTTTATGGCAACTTCGGACGGGATAGTATAGTAGAATGACGCATGTCATTTGTTCATTCGCATGGGTTTTTTTATGCGCGATCGAAGAAAATAATTGAAAGGTGATGTGCTCGTGATGTGTTCCAAAGTGAAAAAATGGGAATAAAATGTTAATAATACTTCAACCAGATGTAATTATTTATTATGTCTTAACCTTTAAACGTTCCAAATAGTGTTTGTAATTGTGTTTTGTTCTCTTTAAATAAATAATTGTACATTGAAATGTGTGGCACTCTATAACTGTTATCTCTATGATAATAATTAAAATGCAATGAATCTCCAAGGCCATGGTTCATTCAATATAGTATTTAATTATGATAAAAATTATTATGTGTTCATGACACAAATTATAGCGTATAAAAAGTCACAACTAGCGAATGCCTTTCGCCACTAGAAATGAGATATGTAGTAGGTATGCGTGACAAATGTCATATTTCGCACCTGACAATACAACTTGAAGCTTCAAATTATTAACGACAGCTTCATTAATATGAGGAGATGTTTTTACCTTTATAAGAAAAGTTAAGTAACACTTGATACATCGATGCATGGCAGAAGAGACTGCGATGCTACCAAAGGTGCTAAATCTGTCTGAAGCAGCTGCATTAGGACCAGAAGACGCTTCCATCAACATCTATTATCGGTTTTTATCTCAGTCACGCGAGATTCAACTCCTTATGAGCGAACGATTCCAAATAATAACCCTTAAAAATATTATACCGTCAACCGTAATATGCTACGAGTATTTACGTGTTACCGGCATAACATCTTATAACTGGACCGATTTTTTTTTTACTACATTTACAGGGACACCGAAAATTGCCCTTCGTCTTAACTTGCTCTCTCCTTGATCACAAGCTCCTCTCACCTTGATCTCACCTCACTCTCGCCGTCCGCTCACCTTGAATTCACTTTCCTCGCATCTCACTATCATCTCGCTATCACCTTATACTTACTAACCACCAACAATTTGGAGACTCAAGCAGCATCGGCAGGGCAGGGCGATTGATTTTGTCGTGCGTAGCTATAAGAAAAATATAATAGAAAAGTCTTATAGATGTTGATGGAAGCGTCTTCTGGTCCTAATGCAGCTGCTTCAGACAGATTTGGCACCTTTGGTAGCATCGCAGTCTCTTCTGCCATGCATCGATGTATCAAGTGTTACTTAACTTTTCTTATAAAGGTAAAAACATCTCCTCATATTAATGAAGCTGTCGTTAATAATTTGAAGCTTCAAGTTGTATTGTCAGGTGCGAAATATGACATTTGTCACGCATACCTACTACATATCTCATTTCTAGTGGCGAAAGGCATTCGCTAGTTGTGACTTTTTATACGCTATAATTTGTGTCATGAACACATCATAATTTTTATCATAATTAAATACTATATTAAATGAACCAAAGCCTTGGAGATTCATTGCATTTTAATTATTATCATAGAGATAACAGTTATAGAGTGCCACACATTTCAATGTACAATTATTTATTTAAAGAGAACAAAACACAATTACAAACACTATTTGGAACGTTTAAAGATTAAGACATAATAAATAATTACATCTGGTCAAAGTATTATTAACATGTTATTCCCATTTTTTCACTTTGGAACACATCACGAGCACATCATCTTTCAATTATTTTCTTCGATCGCGCATAAAAAAACCCATGCGAATGAACAAATGACATGCGTCATTCTACTATACTATTCCGTCCGACGTTGCCGCAGACCGAGGTCTCGGTTTCCATCGAACATTTGCCGACTTCCGGCGCGGGAAGCGTATGTGCTCCTGATTGGTTATTTATTATTTGACTTTAATTGCATCTCATTAATAAACTTTTGAGATTTTCGGAAAACCGCTAAGTAATTGTGCTTAAAATGACCTCAGCTATCGGCATACTGCGGGTCGGTCACTTTTTCTGAATCACCCTGTATATTATAACTCGATATCTCATAAATAATTTATCTAAAAAATGAGAATTTCAGGAAAAATAATCTAGACTCCTTAAGCTCAATGATGAATTTTTATTCACATTTTTTTGATTATTCGTTTCACAGTTATGTGCAATAAAATTTATAAAGCTACATTACCCAGCCACATGGTTCGGCGGAATACGACTTGGCGCTGAGCCAATGATACTTGAGAATTTGAGGGTTAATCAGGGCGATCAGGCCCGCTCATATAACATGCGCCGTTACTGTAATACATCTAGTCGTACCGACAACCTTTACTTTTCGCTTAATGTATTGATTGAAATACTTGCCGAAGTGGCGCTACCCTTGATTCTGAGTTGGACGCGTGAGCCCGATGAATCTTAAGAGATGTCCTATAATTAAAGGTCGTGTCAAGTGTCAAAGATATACAGAGTATTCTATGTAAAGTATCAGAAATATATAAAGTATTCAATGTCAATCGTCAAAAATATATAAGGCAATCCATGCCATGTGTAACATATTGGGTCTGGGAAAAAGTTCGTGGCGTTTTTCCCGATAGATGGCATCAATTGCAAATTAGTCAGGAAACACAGATCGCAGCGACACCACTAAACGCTCGTTGGAAAGGTGACGCTTCGAGCATTACTTTAAGTGTATAAACATCGACATTGGTGCAGTGGTTGGAAAGTTGTTTGCGTTTGAAAATGGAGAAAAGTAATGAAAAATTGCGCTATATTATGTAATATTATTACTGTTGGATAATCAGCTGGCGCACGGCGATCAATATTCGTCGTGCGCCTACCTGTTGCGGTGCTCCAGCACACAGAGTTCGGTTGAGCCGAAGATAGCCGAGGCAGGGCTTCGCGAAGCCGAGGCTGTGCCTCGTTGGCAGGCCGCGTCGAGCGAGAGGATGTCTCTCTCGCTTGACTTCGGTTTCGCTCACCGGCT
The DNA here is from genome assembly GCA_963942595.1 of Cylloceria caligata. Lineage (NCBI taxonomy): Eukaryota > Metazoa > Arthropoda > Insecta > Hymenoptera > Ichneumonidae > Cylloceria > Cylloceria caligata. The sequence continues at coordinate 65,111,352 of OZ012703.1, forward strand.
ATCTCGCTCAACTGACTTCAGCGCCCAACGACGCTTTCATATCCCGCAGACATGTTGGATATTTTGACACTTACGTGAAAATCCGCGCGGAACAGCGCACGCATTTGGAAGGCTCGGACAATTTTCACATCTCTCAACCGGATCATCTCAACCTTCTTTGCTCATCAGGACTCAAAATCAGGTACGAGTGCATTGTTATAATTTACCATAAATTCAATGGCAATGAGGAGTTGGATTCTCATCGGTACATCAACATTTTTGGTCTCACTTTTTGGCGGCATTGCAGCACGTCACGCCACGTTTTCTCTCAGCATAATTTGCCGGTATAATTAATATAATTATGCAGGTGTACTATAGTCACCGTACTTTTCCCCAGGACATCTGTTGGAAGAGTACAGCGACTATACACTGCTCATTTTGTGCATCCTCATTATATGTTGTATTGTGCTATGCAGTGCTGCCTGCATAGCTTGTCTCATACATGTAGAGCACTCAAGCAATTTCAATTGCAAGTGCTCGCACCTATTCGCTGCAACTTCTCTCAGATAAATCTGCTGAGAGCTTGCAGTGGATGATTGACACATTTTAAACACTCATTTATCTCATAGCGTGGCGTGCTCCGCAGCACTGGCTGCAGCACGCACATCGCTCTCAGTACCTACAGCACACAATTAATATAATTGTGTGCTGGTTCTCAGTCCAGATAGTCAGAATTCAATTCAGTTTGTTTATTTATATATATCTGTCAATTCTCTTTTTTTTTTGGTGTATTTATTTATATCATTTTTATTCTTTCCAAATTTAGCCGATTTTTGCATTTATTCTTAACTTTCATATTTTTCCAAATTATATTATTTTGTAATTGAAGTGCGGAAGGTGTAAATAAACCACTTTCTCTACTAAACATCCTGCAGTCTGGTTTCATTTTCACCCTGTCTTGAGTGAAGCTTCATTAGTTTCAATATATTCCCAGGTCTGTCAAACAACATCAACGGACGGATTCTCAAACAATTACGATAAAGGGAAGAACGCTGCACAGGCTTGTGAAAAAAATTGTGCTGTGTACGGTGAAGGTACTTTATCAAAATCTGCTGTACGGAAATGGTCCGCTCGCTTTCGTTCTGGTAATATTAAAAATTTTATTTAATTAATAATTTGATGTGAAAGTTGAGTCACGCTCTGGTCGTCCAATCACTGAAAAAGCTGATGAAATTCTTAAAAAAGTCCAGCAAGATAAGCATATCAGCAGTGTCAATATTGGTATGGAGCTAGGCGTTGACCGCAAAACTGTTTTAAATCATTTACACAAAGCTGGCTACAAAAAGAAGCTCGATGTATGGGTTCCTCATGAGTTGAGCGCGAAAAACATGATAAACCGAATTAACATCTGCGATGCGCTGCTGAAACGCAATGAAATCGAGCCATTTCTGAAACGTGTCATAACCGGTGATGAAAAATGGATCACGTACGACAATCGGAAGCGTCAAAGATCGTGGACAAGAGATGGTGAGCCGTCACAAGCGTTCGCGAAGCCAGGATTCACGGCGTAGAAGGTGATGCTGTGTGTGTGGTGGGACTGGAAGGAAATCGTCCACCAGGAGCTACTTCCAGTTGGTCAAACGATTGATTCTCAACTCTACTGTGGACAACTAGAGAGATTACGCCAAGCAATTAAAAGAAAACGGCCCGAATTGATCAATAGGAAAGGTGTTATCTTCCATCATGACAACGCCCGACCACACACTTCTTTGATGACCCGTCAAAAATTGCGAGAGCTTAGTTAGTCCAGACCGTATAGTCCAGACATAGCACCCTCTGACTATCACTTATTCCAATTTCTGCAGAATTCTCTCAATGGAATTAAGCTGCTTTCAAAGGAAGCCTGTGAAAACCACTTGATTCAGTTTTTCAACCAGAAACCACAGAAGTTCTTCACCGATGGTATCATGGCTGTACCCGAAAAATGGCGAAACATTGTCGATAATAATGGAGCATATTTGGTTTAAATAAATTCATTTTCACACTATAAGAAAATCGGTTGAATTTTATTAAGAAAACGCCACGAACTTTTTCCCAGACTCAATATATGGAGCATACCATGTCACGTATAAAAAATGCATAAGAGCTTCCATATCGAGTGTCTTGAATGTACTGTGGGTTTTATGTGAAGTGTTAAAAATATATACGGCATTTCATAGGTGTCTAAAATATACAGTGCATTCCGTGTCAAGTGACAAAATCTATAAGGCATACTCTGTGAAGTGTCAAAAGATATTAAATTCAAAATCTCAGGTGGTTTAATGGTATAGCCAGGAGAGGTGCAGTTGTTAGGGCGCGTAGTGCCCGAACCGTACGAAGCCCTTGAGCACATATAAATATTGTATTACTACCAAAAAAAAAAATAGATTTAATAGTATTTTAAGGAAACCCTTGGAGAACTCCACATCGTAGTGAATAGTCATCAGCGTTACAAACAAAAGTTCTTTCTTGTTTTATTTTTATTCTCTTATCTCTGAACGAGAGGTTGGAGAACGACATATTATGCACTTGGAGGCTTATTAGTCATCAGTGTACAGTCACCGAATTGTTAATAAAGTTTATCTCTACCTAATTTTTTCCCAGTCGCATTTCAGCCAGTCGTGATTCGAAAATGGAAAGTGTTTAGTCATTCCTATGTTCGTCCTGGAGGAACACAATACAAAAATTGCGCATCTATCGGTAGGCCATTTGTTGTATTGAGTGCTGTTTTGAAAATAGTATAAGCGAAGTTCATTCATACTTTACACATATTAAAGCAAGGATGCAAAGCGAAACTTTGTGTGTTGCTTCCTCATTATTTTTTGCGTCTGACAGACACCTGTATGAGGAAGTATGTTCGATTTCGGCTTCCTCATAGAAAAATAGCTTTGTCAAAGATGGAGATTAATTTTTTAAAATTAAGTACAATATTTAGTAACACTGCACATTTAATAAAATATAAATCCAAATTAAAAACCGGGTACCCTTGTCCCCTAGCCAATTCGTATACCAAATTTCGGTATAATAGATAAATATTCACAAAAGTTATAGCAGGAATAGTTTTTTTTCGAAAAATTACAAAAACTCACATTCTATAAAATCTTCTTGCCAAGCTCAATACCGAACGACCTTATCCCCTAGCCTATTCGTGTTGTAAACTTTTATCTCAATAGCGCAAATATTTACAAAAGTTAGAGATTACACCCTTTTTTCGAAAAAGTCAAACAATCATAAAATGACACACCCATTAGCGATTTGGGCGAAAATGGCAGCAAACCGAGGAGGATTGCGACTCGACTCGTGTGTCAATTTCAAGGAATATCGATCCACCCGTTCTCGAGATATAGCTATTCCAATTGTTCATGCTCATCGCACATATACGCACACACGCGCGCGCACATACACACAACAGGGGGAATCTTAATTTTAACCTGGCGCATTTCCAGGCGGCGGTGAATAAGGGAACGCTCTCTATATATTGAGGGTAGGACGGGAATAAAATACCACTATTAATCAATCATTGGTCGTGCATATGTTATTATTAAATTCTGAATTTCTGCGACAATTCCGGACCACTTGTCTTGTACTAAGATGGAAATTTGATAACTCGCGACTCGGGGTCTGAGTCAGCGTTACCTAGATTCCTGCGTTATCGATCTTTTTTTGTCGAAAGATCTCAAACAATCGAATCCCTAATTTTTGTCAACTCTGATTGCCTCACTCATTCGTTAAGAATCAATGAAGCAACCACAATTGACGGTTTTTAATTTTTAAAGAAATCGTGAAAAAATATCACCACAGCCCGGGATCGAACCGGGAACTCCATAATTCTAGCCTGGTACGTTACCAATTACGCCACCGTGGCTCTGGTGACATCAATTCACGAACTCTATTTTAATGTTAGTAATCAAGCGACTATTAATCAATCATTGGTCATGCATATGTTATTATTAAATTCTGAATTTTCGAATTGCGATTTACCAAATTTCCATCTTAGTAGAAGACAAGTGGTCGGGAATTGTCGCTACTACTACAGCTCAATCTCAACCATTGTGATGTAGCGCAAGAACTACGCGGTGTATCACGGAGCATAAGACCGATCTTGCCATAATTTCAAAACAATACCAGTACCCTGACACTCAGTCGTGGGGAAGGTATTCTTCTGGCATAGCAGTATTCTGTTTCCACAGTCTGTGGAAAACCTCACCTTGAAGATCGAATGAGCAGGTTGGAGTGGGTTTGTACGGACAAAAATAGCTGGCATACACGTCTATACCACCTTGAACAAAAAGTTTCAGGACCGGCCGCCGTGTGGCGCTGTCAGTCACCCGATTGGAATTTTTTTTTGTTAGGTTACCATATTTGTGATTGACACTTTCCTCCAAATTCAGCATCATAGCTTGACATTTGTAAAAGTTACGCTGTACTGAGTACATCTACCTTTGTGCGTGTTTTCGATTTTTTACAAGTTTGAAAATGGCATCAACTGTGCATCAACGAGTTTGCATTAAATTTGGTGTGAAAAACGGATTTAACGGTCCGCAGACCGTGCAAATGTTGGAGAAGTGTTCCGGCGGCGATACTCTTTCGAGATCAAACGTTTTTCAGTGGCACGAACGCTTCAGAAGTGGTCATGAGTCGGTTGAGGATGACGAACGCAGTGGTAGGCCGTCGATGTCGAAACCCGATGAAAACATCGATAAAATCAAGGAAAGGTTGACCAAGAACAGCAAATTGATCATCAGAGAGCTGGCAGAGTACTTGAACATCGCTTATGGATCCACTCAAGACATTTTAGTTAGTGATTTGGGCCTCAGACGTGTCGCTGTAAAACAGGTTCGGAAAGACCTCAATTTTATGCAAAAAAAGGACCGCGTTGAAATCACGAAAAAAAAAAACATGACTTCAAAGGCCGAATCTAACCCAACATTTATCAAACGGATCATCACTAAAGACGAAACGTGGATTTATGACTATGACACGCAATAAAGATATAAAGTGACTGAATGGGCATGTACCGAATGAGCCGAGACTCAAAAAACCACGTCGTTTTCGGTCAAAAAAGAAACGATGCTCACGGTTTTGATGGATTACAACGGTGTTGTGCATAATGAATTCTTGCTAGAAAAACAGTCAGTCAACAATGAGTATTATTTGGGTGTTATGAGACGTTTGCGTGAAGCAATTTGCCAATAAATACCGGATTTGTGGGAAAACAACTCGTGGATTTTGCACCACGATAACGCACCGTCGCACAATGCGATCCTTATCCGAGAGTTTTTTTACCAAAAACTACACGAATACTATCCAGCAGCCGTCGAATTCACCTGATCTGGCTCCTTGCAACTTTTTCCTGTACAACCGACTTAAAAAACCGCTTCGCGGAACGCATTACAGCACCCGAGAGGATATAATGAAAAAATCGAAGACGACTATGATGGACATACCGAAAATTGAGTACCAGCGGTGTTTCGAGAATTCGATCAAGCGCTGGCACAAGTGCATTGCAGTCGATGGGGAGTACTTTGAAAGGGACCATATCGATTTTTATGAATAAATTTGTATTTTCGATTTTATGAATAAAGTCCTAAAACTTTTTGATCAAGGTGGTAGCTTTTACGCTCCACCGAACGAGCCGATCGACAAACTAAGTAACTTTTTGGATAGATTAGTGCAGGATGCAAAAGACTGTACCTCCGTAATCATAGCCGAGTATTTCAACGCCTGGGCCATAGAATAGGGAAGTATTCAGACCAACAGCCGGGGGCTTGCGCTACTGGAGGCATTCTCGTTACTGAAATTCGTTCTTCTGAATCACGGAACGTCACTGCGGCCTTATCGAACTTTCATGACAAAGCAGAAAGGCGTGCGTCCACAGCCTTCAACCTGTCCCATTTAACAGGATCGTCGAGAGCTTATTGTCTCGACAACAGAAAACAATCTGGGAAGACACTGTATTAACGGATGATGGAGTGATACCATTACTCACAACCAAAAAATTGTTCAAGGTGTGTAGCTAAATTGGGAACTCCAAAGCTCCTGGGCTTGATGGGATTCCAAATATTGCACCCAAAGCAACAATCCGAGCAAAACCAGAAATATCCGTGGACCTCTATAACACCTGCCTAGAAGAGAAAGTATTTCGGCATCGTTGGAAAATGCAGAGGTTAGTAATACTTCTGAAAGGTAAAAATCCCCCATCAGAACCATTGTCTTACCGGCCGCTGTGTATATTAGATACGGCCAGCAAAACCAAATATTTTATTATTTACAACAGGCTGACAAAAGCTATATGACTTTAGGGAAGCTCGCTCAACGGTAGATGTCATCAACATAACATGGCCAGCGATGGAAAAAAATGAGTCGAACAGTAATGTGCGGTAATAATGCTTGACGTTAAAAACGCATTTAATATGGCATGATGGGATTGTATTCGGAATAAGCTACGGAGCTTGGATGTGCCAGAGTAGATTCGGCAGATCCTGGTGAGCTACTTCAATAGAAGAATCGTAAGATACGATACGGACGAAGGTTCCAAAGAGTACATTATCTCCGGTGGTGTCCCACAAGGATCTGAACTTATACTTATACTGCGAAACATCATGTACGACGATATTCTAAGCTTCAAATTCTTGAAATAGCTAAGATCATAGGTTTCACAGACGACATGGCATGAGATATTGTCATGAAATACCTCAAGGAAATCTTCGGAATCGGCAAAGAGACAGTATCGATCATTCAACGATGGCTATTAACAGTTGGACTACAACTAGGGACCCAGAAGATGAAGGCTGTCCTTATCACAAGGAGGAAGAGGTGGTAGACGATTACACACTTAGTGGGGAAATGCGAGATTAAATAGAAACTCGACTCCTTTGTCCATTACACCGCACGTAAGAGGACCGAGGTACACACGAAGGCACCTACCGGCAACATAAGTTGCATCAGTGATGATGTGCACATCACCGGTCTGGCATGATGCTATGAAGGTAGAAATATAAAACAAAGATGCAGACTATCCAACGCTGTGAGCACTGCGACTAATCAGTGCATATCGCACTATTTCACAGAATGCAGGTGTTGAGAATTCCTTCCTTGATAGTGTGAAACGAATCTGAAAGATATTGAAAATAATGAGTCTTCACTCACGGCAGGGTGTGAAATAACCAGACTGACAATTGTTGTTAGAGAAAATGGTTTTATTCTACCTTCAACTACTAATTTACAAAATATATAAAATAATGTAAATAAATATAAGAATGAATTTAATAAAAAATGTGAGCAAAAACACTCAATTACATTACTTGTGTGCTATCAGCTATTATAGTGAACGTGACGCAGCCAGCGCTGCGGAGCACGCCAAGTAATGAGAATTTAAGGATACGCAAATGAGAGAAAACTATTCACAGTACTTTCCCAGCACGCTTAGTTGGGGAAAAGTACTGTGAATGATTGCTAGCACCCACAATTATATTAATTGTGAGCTAAATGTGTGATGTATGAACGCGTGGTGCAGACAGCGCTGCAGCGCACGGCAAAGTGAGAGTTTGAGGATGTACAAATGAGTGGAATGTATTCAGAGCAACTTTAGTTGGGGGAAAGTACAGTGAATTGATAAGCACACGCAATTATATTAATCGAGTGAGCAACGTGAGATGTGATGTGAGGTCCTCACAGATGCAGACCGAGGGATCACGGGATAAAATAAATAGGATCCAGAAAATGCGAAGTAAAGAGATTAAAATGTTTCGAACTGCCAAGCAGCGAGTATGAAACGATCGCGTTATGTAGAAGAACGGGTCGAAAACAGTTTGGTATGAACCGTGAAAGAGTAAGAGAGAAAGAAATAACAGAAGCGAGAGATCCGGGAACACCGGTGTGTTAGACTCGGTACAAGCGTACCGAGAATTGCGGGCATTAGGCCATCGAACTCGGACTTAGCAGAAAAACGAGCTACGTCACACCGCCGGAATTCCCTCGCTGCCAAACACCGCAGGTCGATGACCAGCTGGCCTCGCTTGGCGGTGAGGGGACGGCGGTGAGCGCGGCAGCGGCAAACCGCAAAAGTCTAAAGATTCGTTAGATTTTAAAATTACGATGGAAAAATAGGCAGAGGGAACTGCGGCAAGGGGAAGCCTATAAAAGGTCGGTGCGGGGAGAGAGGAGCTCGCTGAGCGCGGATAACACAAGTGAAATAGTACCAGGCAATCAAAAAACGAAACATTCTAAAATTACGAGTTAGAATAAAAGAGTTATCATCGATTATATTTTGTAAAGATTCGGGTTTCGGTAAATAAAGAAAAATCGAGTCAGTGAAAAACGGAGACAGCAGAAAAAGGAGAGACAGGCGAGTCACTTTCATAATATAAAAAATTCGCATCAGTTCAGTGAATAGATTTAAGGAAATAGTTTGCTAAGCGAATAGAGTAGGTGCGTAGAATTAATTAAATAGGATTAAGCGAATAGCTTTTAAGAGAATAGAATTAAGTAAATAGAGTTAAGTAGAGAAAATCGATGAAATAGAATTAGGTCAGCAACATTTAAGGAAATAAAAGTAGGTCAAAAAGCATTTAACCAGGAAGGATGATCGAGAAGTGTATAATCAAGTGAGAAAGAGATAGACCGGAGTAAAGTGAACTGTGTGAGAGATAGAGAGGGATCGAGACACCAGCGAGACATCGGCTCGGAAAGCGAGGCAGGTGGGTGTGTGTATGTGTGTGTACAACGAGCGTACATCTCAATACCAGCGCCCGTAACAATAACAGATCTTCAAGCCGTGCATACCGAGACTCGAGGTAGAAGAAGAATAAGATAAGAATTGCGAAATAATCGTCGAAATTACCAGATCTGAATGCAATGTACTAGTTATCGGTGCCATCAAAGAACCGACCACTGACAATTGTTATCTGAATTGCCCTAGTTAATAAACCCTACTCTCATACACCTTGAAGTCTACATTAATTAGTCCTGTGATTGAGCCCGAATTCCCACGATAAATAGAAATAATTGTTAACGATAAAAAATTACCGTTACAGTGAATATGTGGTACAGCCTGCGCTGCAGAGCACGCCACATTGTGAGATATTTATGATGATGCATTAATGAGTTTTACACTCCTCACAGTCATTGAATTATGTTAAATTGTAACGATGAACTCTTACCGTTGATTTGAGTCCTGGTGAACACGAGAATGCTGAGTAGATCCGGTGAGATTGGTGAAAATTGTCCTAGTTGAGAGCAGAGGATTCGCTGTTCGAGCGGGTTTTCACAGAAGTGTCGAAATTAGCAATATGGTTGCGCTTTCCAAAAGCGTCGTTGTGCGACGCTGAAGTCAAACGAGTGAGAGCCGATGAGCGATGCCGAAGTCAAACGAGAGAGATAGCCTCTCGCTTCAAGCAGCATGCTTGCGCGGTACTGCCGAGGTTATCTCCGGCATAGCCGAGCGCAGCACGCTACCCAGCAGCAACAGGTTGACGCACGGCAAATATCGATCGCCGTGCGCCAGCTAATTCTTCAACAGCAGGACTATATAGGAATGACACTTTTCGACCCTACATCAGTGGGACGCCAGAAACTATACCAGTTATCGAGTAGTGATCAGCGGGGAATCGTTGAAGCGGAAACGCTTTCAGTAGCAGCGATAGAGTGCAATGGAGAAAGAGCAATTGACCTATCACCTTATTTCAAACATCGAGTCATGGGTGAAGAGAGAGCATTGTGAAGTAGATTTTTACTTGAAACAGATACTCACTGGCCATGTATGCTTTCGAAGATATTTATTTAGGTTTAAGGTCGATGAATCGCCAGACTGTCCAGAATGCGAAGTACCTGAGGATGTGAAACACATGTTCGTTTACTCTGGTCTGTTCTTTTAGGGATGTTCGCAACGATCTAGAGAATGAAGTCAGGACACGTAATTACCCGGAAACTGCAGTGCCGCAGATGCTGATTATTAGGAGCACCTGGATTCGAGTTCGTGCAATCACAGCGGTAATACTGAAAGAGCTTCGATGGGTGGACCAACAACGAAGAAGAAGCTTAGATAAACTGAACGCCAATGATAATCTAAACACTCGGCGTATGAGTATTAGGAATATAGGAACCGGTCAATCAAAATCAGCTAAGACTTTTAACACCTCACGAAGTAATGCCGAATCGATGTCTCGTGGAGGTGATAATGAGGCATAAGGAGGTGGTTTTAGTGAGTAAAAATCGCCACATTGCCAGGAAGTCTTTCTGGTCTATGAAGATTTCCACCTGCCTTCGTAAAGCCACACATACACAAGTACACAGAGGCACTGACAATTTTTGTAAATATGATTTTTCGACTTTTTGGCGACTTTTTAAGTATACTGCCATCGAAAATCTCGAAAGAATTTTTGTTTTCCATGAAATCAAGGCTTCGTCAAAAAGAAATAAAATGTAATAGATACAAAACATACTCCGACGCCATAAATGCGTTATTAACCACTATGGCCATGCAAAACGACCACCGAAGTTTATAGCCCATGACTTGGATCTACGCCATAAAGCAAAAGAGAACGTTAGCAGGTAAAACCTATTCACGAGGTGACTCTGATAAGGTCAAATCTAGTTTGCACTTTGGGACAATACAAAACAACATATGTATATATCAGGGGTACAAATTGAAAATGCGGGTTTGATAACAGATGGCGTTACTAACGCTATACGCATCAGGCAGTACTGTGACTATGTTCATGTCAAAGCTACGTCTTATAGCTTTAATTTTCAGTATGTGTCAATTTGTCGCAGTGTCAAATTCATAGTTTTTTTGAGCTCTCAATATGTCGAGTTTCGTGCCAACAAAACAGCATTTGCGGGAAGTTTTAATTTACTTCTTTAATTTGAAGAAAAGTGCTGCTGAAGCACATCGATTGGTCTCCGAGGCTTATCCGAGTCATGTTCCATCGGTTTCAACGTGCGAGAGATGGTTTGTGCGGTTTAGAAGTGGTGATTTTGACGTTGAGGACAAAGAGCGGCCGGGCCAAGTGAAAAAGTTTGAGAATGCTGAATTGGAGGCAATACTCAATGAAGACTCGTGTCAAACTCAACAAGAGCTCGCAGATTCATTGGGAGTGACACAACAAGCCATTTCCCATCGTATAAAAGCCCTCGGAATGATCCAAAAGCAAGGACATTGGGTGCCGTATGAGCTGAAGCCGAGAGACGTCGAGCGCCGTTTTTTTGCATGCGAACTGCTGCTCGAACGGCAAAAACGGAAGGGTTTTTTGCATCGCATTGTCACTGGTGATGAAAAGTGGATCCATTACGATAACCCGAAGCGCAAAAAATCATATGGTTACCCCGGCCATGCATCATCATCGACGGCCAAACCAAATATTCACGGCGCCAAGCTCATGCTCTGTATTTGGTGGGACCAGCTGGGTGTGGTGTATTATGAGCTATTGAAATCGAACGAAACCATCACAGGAGCACTATACCGAACTCAATTGATGCGTTTGAGCCGCGCACTCAAAGAAAAACGGCCACAATACGAGCAAAGACACGACAAAGTAATTTTGCAACATGACAACGCTCGGCCACATGTTGCAGCGCCGGTCAAAACATACCTACAAACGCTGAAATGGGAAGTCTTACCCCACCCGCCGTATAGCCCAGATATTGCTCCTTCCGATTACCACCTTTTCCGATCGATGACACATGGCCTAGCTGACCAGCGCTTCCATTCTTACGAAGAAGCCCAAAAATGGGTCGATGACTGGATAGCAGCCAAGCCGGCCGAATTTTTTCGCGACGGTATCCGTAAATTGCCAGAAAGATGGGAAAAAGTTGTGGCTAGCGATGGACAATACTTTGAATAATTCATTTGTTACCATTTTTTCAGAATAAACGTTCAAAAATAGAAAAAAATCCCGCATTTTCAATTTGTACTCCTGATATATATATATACAAGTTACAACATATATTTATACGAGGTGTGTTTAAAAAATAACGAGAATGTTCGTTTTTTGGAAAGAATTTTATTTATTCAACTACAACAATGTTACAACAATCCCTTTTAAAATAGTCCCCGTTAGATAGTATACACTTATGCCAGAACTCTTTCTAATTCCCGAAATACTTCTAGTACTCGTTCTTTGGGATAGCTTTTAGCTCTTTCAGTGATGCGTGTATAGTGTATGCTTACAAAACGACGGCCCTTTAGGGTTCTTCATTTTTGGGAACAGAAAAAAGTCCGACGGGGTCATGTCTGGTGAATATGGAGGCTGGGGCATCATTACAGTGTTGTTTTTGGGCAAAAAATCACGAAAAATCAATGAAGTGTGAGCAGGTGCATTATCGTGGTGCAAAAGCCATGAATTGTTTCGCCTCAAATTCGGGGGTTTTTTATTGCTTCACGCAAACGGCGTTGATCTTGGAGGTAGGCAAGGAGAAAGAATGTGTTGATGTACGAAATGAGGCAATTCGTACTCAATCATTCCTTTAATAAATACAAACTCGCCAGAGCTGGTCGGGAGCCACTTGATCGAGATTAGTCTTTGAACAGATTCGAACGCGACAGGTCGGTTCCTCGTCCGTAACTCTAAAACTTATTGAACATTATACTACACTTTTCTTGCCATAAAGTAACTAGTTAACGGGAAGCTAACGTTAACTATAATAAACGACCATCCATTACTTTTATCATAAATTCACGTGTTCATTATTTGCGCGAGATCCATTTCCTAATCGGCAAACGATCTCAAAAATAATAACTTTTAATGTAATCCAGAATACCGTGATATACCAATTAAGCAATACCGGCATAACAGTTTGTAGTCGTGTCTAGTACATTTTTTTTCGTTTGTAGTAACTTCGTTTGGTTTGTAGGTGTTTGTAGTACGAATTTTTTCGTTCGTAGTAGCGTTCTTTCGTTTGTAGTACTGTGTTCAAAAAGTAAGGTGAATTTTTAATTTAAACTTCCCGCGTTAACCGAATCGGACAAATAAATTTTTTTTTCAAGTTGGTAGGACTGTTAGTGACATCTGTGATAAATTACATGTTAATATCATCATTAGTTTTTAGTTTACGCTTGGTTTTGTGAACAAAGAAAAGTGAATTTGGCGATTTTTACGATGTCGAATTTTGTTGAGCAAAGAAGTGCTATTAAATTTTGCTTGCGGTATGAAATTTCCGCCGCTGAAACGTATCGAATGTTACAAAACGCCTTCGGTGACGAGACTATGTCACAGAAAAATGTTTACAAGTGGTACAAAGACTTCAAAGAAGGCAGAGAACGTATTGATGATTTGGAACGCTTTGGACGACCATCGACGTCAATTGATGAGCAACACATCAAGAAAATCAAGGAATTGGTGCTCGAAAATCAAGGAATTGGTGCTCGAAAATCAAGGAATTGGTGCTCGAAAATCGTCGATTAACAATTCGAGACCTTGCCGACATGCTTGCAATATCAATTGGATCAGTGCAAGTAATTTTGAAGGATCATTTGTGCCTCAGAAGTCAAATCGCGTTTGGTGCCAAAATTTCTCAATTTTTTCGAAAAAGAGCGTCGCGTTCAAGCATGTGAATCAATGATTTCTGACTATCAGGACGTCTACAAACAAATTATTACGGGCGATGAGAGTTGGATTTATGCCTATGATCCGGAAACAACCGATCAATCGAGCAAATATCGTGCCAAAGGTGAACCGAGACCGAAAAATCCATGCCAAAGTCGCTCAAAAATCAAGGTCATGTTGACAGTTTTCTTCGATTATCGTGGTGTGGTGCATTACGAATTCCTTCCCACTGGCCAAACTGTCAACAAGGAATATTATTTAAGTGTTATGCGTCGTTTGCGTGAAGCTATTCGCAAGAAAAGGCCAGAATTATGGAAAGACAACACTTGGATTTTGCACCACGATAATGCACCGTCGCACACAGCACTGGTTCTTCGTGAGTTTTTCGCCAAAAACTCCACTCATGTCGCTCCACAACCACCGTATTCGCCTGATTTAGCACCGTGTGACTTCTGGCTGTTCCCAAAGTTCAAGAGACCACTCCGGGGAAGTCGTATTGAGCCGATTGAAGAGATCAAACGTGAATCGCTACGCGCATTGAAGGCTATACCTGAGGACGATTTTTAGCATGCTTCAAAGATTGGAAAAAACGTTGGCATAAGTGTATTGTAGCTAGGGGGGATTATTTTGAGGGGAACGAAATCGATTTGGAAGAATAAATTTAAAAAATTTATTTTAAAACAAAATTCACCTTACTTTTTGAACACAGTAGTAGTTGTTTGTAGTACAATTTTTTTCATTTGTAGTCACTTCGTTTCGTTTGTAGTCGTTTGTAGTAAATTTTTTATCGTTTTTAGTAACTTCGTTTCGTTTGAAGTTGTTTGTAGTAGCATTTTTTTCGTTTGTAGTCGTTTGTAGTCAATTTTTTATCGTTTGTAGTAACCTTGTTCACCTTCTAGTTGTTTATAGTATCGTTTTTTTCGTTTGTAGTAGTTTAGTTTTATTTGTAGAAGCGTTCTTTCGTTTGTAGTAACATTTTTTTCGGTTGTAGTAGGGCAGTTTCGTTTGTAGTAGCGTTCTTTCGTTTGTAGTAGAATTATTTTCGTTTCGTTTGAAGTTGTTTCTACTACAATTTTTTTCGTTTGTAGTAACTTCGTTTTGTTTGTAACTGTTTGTAGTACAATTTATTTCATTTGTATAACTCCGTTTTGTTTGTAGTGGCGCTCTTTCGTTTGTAGTACCTTTTTTTTCGTTTGTAGTAGCTTAGTTTCGTTAGTAGTAGCGGTTTTTTTCGTTTGTAGTAAATTTTTGTTCGTTTGAAGTAACTTCGTTTACCTTCTAGCTGTTTGTAGTACAATTTCTTTCATTTGCAGTAGCTTAGTTTCGTTTGTAGTAGCGTTCTTTCGTTTTTAGTAACATTTTTTTCGTTTGTAGTAACTTTTTTTTGTTTATAAAGAAAATTAATGACAAAAAATGTTTCTCACTTTTTTCCTTCTATTTTTATTATACCAATCCCTCTGGTGCTAAAATTCGAATAGGTTTGGTAATATATCGTCACTTTATTTGAATATTTGGGTTTAACAACTTCGTAAGCACGATGTGTCTCTGTGGCTGACATATGGCTATGTGATCTTGGCACCCGACTTTAGAAAATCGAAATTAAAAAAAAAAAAAATTCTTATAGAGTTTAGTTTGTACCTGTTTGTAGTAACATTTTCTTCGTTTTTAGTAACTTTTTTTTGTTTATAAAAGAAAAAAAAATTAATATAAAAAAAAATGTTTATAACTTAAGATGAATTAATCAATACGCAGTCATACATGTTTCTTTAGAGAGGTGAATCTATGCGACATTGTTTTACCAGATGTTAAGATGGAATTTTTTTGTCAAATCGCAACACGGGGTGTGATTCAGCGCCGCCTGGATTCCTGTGTTATCGATCTCAGAAGGATCTTTAACAATCGAATCATTAATTTTAGTCAGCTCTGATTGTCTCACTCATTCATTAAGAATTAATGAGGCAACCAGTGTGAGTGTATGAGTTTATCTCGAAAGCATCTGTTGTCTTAGTGAGGTATGGTAAAAAGTAGTTATATGACCATCCAAGAATTGTAGAAACACGGTGGACAGATCGGAGTGCTGCATTACGTACGGCTATGAAGGTCACAGGGCCGAAAACTGCACTGCGCATTGTGCAGCGGCAAAGAAGGAAAAGATGCTTGTCAGTACGTTGCCGAAAGCAATAAGTGCGAAAAACCAATACGGCTTCAGGTAATCGACATCGACACTAGTCACCATACGCCACGTGGTCAATAAAGCGAGAGAAGCAACCACGGGCACAATGTGGAATGGAGTAACATCTGCCTCTGTACGACGACCTGCTAAAATTAACACCACCAGAAGAAGCGGCCTTCGCAGATGATGCCGCAGTCGTTATAGACCGGGAGCCCATAACACTTTTTTTTTGTATAATCGCATACAGCTCGCAAGTATCTAAAATTCCATAAATATATGTCCCACATCACGAAGATTGTATCGCCGACCAAGACCCGTGGCTATAAGATGCTGCGCTGGCTCGATCAAAGTGTTTTGCGAGCCAACACCAAACGTGTAGGGTGGATATGGAAGGCACTTGCAACGCATGCTTTTATAAAAAAAAAATTGATGCAAAAAATTGTTATAACTCACTGTTCGGCATTTCGTTAATTTCCCTAATTATTCACTAAAACTCAAAGCAATATGATTGCCGAACATTTTGATTGGCTAGGGGGCTACACCTGCTAACCTCCGTGTTTCTGGTGTTGCTATGTGTGACATCATAGCCTACTTCTTCCAATTTCGATACTAACTTAATACAATGCTAAATATTACGAATATTGCCGAACAAATAGAATTGTTATGCCGGATGCGAAAACATCTGCAAATCGCAGATCTTACGTTTATATAATATAATCACTAACGTTCGGCTCCTATTTCGTTTTACAGATGTTTATTATTAATACGCAATTTATTAGTTTGTATGATAAAATAGTGTTCACAAAAGGAATCAATGAAAAATATAAATTCAACCATTAATTACTATATATGTATATATATATCGTACTCCAAATCGCTTTAAACGCTACAAAATGTTTACGAACTACGCGGAATTCAACCGGACATATTTATATTGTAACATGGTTACATGCAGGAGCAGGGAGAGAATGCGATAACGATTGTATTTGGGGACAACAGAGTGATCTTCTCGAGCATGTAGAGTTATTCCAAACGAAAGAGAGCTCGAACATCGGTGAAAGGGGCAAAAACACCTGAGCAATAGACTCGGTACAAATGTACCGAGGTTCGCGGGCAATAGGCCATCGCCCCGGATAGAAAAAAAAACTAGTGCTGTCGCCGCTCCGAAATTCCCTCGCTGACGGAAACAGCAGGTCAGCGACCGGCTGGCCTTGCTGGGAGGCGAGGGGAAGGCGGTGAGCGCGGCGACGGTAGATCACGAAAACGAAAAGACGCGTTAGGATTTGAATATAATGACGTAGATTTCAGGGGAACGAGGGGAAGGTTATAAAAGGCCGGTGCGGGGAGTGGGAGCTCTCTTGGTTCGTTCGTCTTCATATCGTGAAAAGCCTAAATATTGAAGAATAGAAAATCATTAACGGAAAACTGTAATTAAAAAGTAGAAGTTCGGGAGTCATCTAAAAAAAATTTACTTCTTGTGGAATCTGTGATCACTCGAGAAAGGCAAACAAGTGAGTGATATCCGAAGGCCCTCGAGGAAGGAAAAGACAGGCGAGAAAAAATTATCTAATTATCAATAAACATTCGTGCAGTAGGAAGATAGTCATATAATAAAAATTAAGCTACTATATAAGGTGATAGTGATAGGTATAGGAAATTAAGTGCATAAATTGCGAGTAGTATCTAAGGAAGTAGGGATAGGAGGATAGAGTTAAGCATATAGTATAAGTGCATCGTATTCAGCGAAAAGATTCCGGAAAAGAAGGAAATCGGATCTTTAAACCAGCGAGAGATTTTGCAAGACGCAAAATCACATCAGTAGAACGAGGACAGAGTGCAAGTAAGACGAGAAAGAAAGAGAAAGAATTATAAATAGAGTTTCTACACTCTATACAGGTAGTGCGGTGTGCGTGTAGGTGTGCGGCAACAATACCGAGACGTCGACCCGTCACTGTAGCTCGAGCCCCGAAATTCCCAGAAGTTGTGCTCGAATAAGCCGAAATAATAATAACTAAAATCGAGGGAATTCCCTGATTTTCGAGACCGAAAAGATAGAATTAAGAAATATAGAAGTTAGGATAAATTGTAATTCAACATAGAATAAGTAGTATGAGAACATAGGAAAAATAAGTACGAGCGAATGAGTGAAAGAAGGGTGAGTGACAAAGAATTGTGAATAGGGTTCATACACGCTATAAAAAGAGCGAATGCGAGGCGTAATAGCAAAGAGTGTGAAGAATCTGTGCACCGAGCGTACGATAACGCAACGGCGCGAGAACAATAATAAGCCTACGAGAGTACCGAGAGAGGTGAACATAAAATAAATTAAAATCGTCGAAATAGCTGCAGAAATTACGGAATTAGATGTACATTCTGTAAAATTCGAGTAACCGTAATCAAAAGTGACGTTTTTACAAAATTGTTTTCTTAGAATAAAGGCCTACTGTTAACCACTAAGAAGTCTCAATTAATTAGTCCTGTGATCGAGCCCGAATTCCCACGAAAAATAAAATATATGATAACGTTGAAATTACCGTTACAATATATTGGGTCTGGGAAAAAGTTCGTGACGTTGGTTTAGTAAAATTCAACTGGGTTTCTTATAGTGTGAAAATTAATTAATTTAAATCAAATATGCTCCATTATTATCGACAATGTTTCGCCATTTTTCCGGTGGAGCCATGATAACATCCGTGAAGAACTTCTGTGGTTTCTGGTTGAAAAACTGAATCAAGTGGTTTACACAGGCTTTTTTTGAAATCAGCTCAATTCCATTGAGAAATTTCTGCTGAGATCGGAATAAGTGATGGTCAGAGGGTGCTATGTCTGGACTATACGGTGGATGCATCAAAACTTCCCAACCAAGCTCTCGCAATTTTTGACGGGTCATCAAAAAAGTGTGCGGTCCGGCGTTGTCATGATGGAAGACAACACCTTTCCTATTAATCAATTCGGGCCGTTTTCTTTCAATTGCTTGGCGTAATCTCTCTAGTTGTCCACAGTAGAGTTGAGAATCAATCGTCTGACCAACTGGAAGTAGCTCATGGTGGACGATTCCCTTCCAGTCCCACCACACACACAGCACCACCTTTTTCGCCGTCAATCCTGCTTTCGCGAACGCTTGTGACGGCTCACCATCCCTTGTCCACGATCTTTGACGCTTCCGATTGTCGTACGTGATCCATTTTTCATCTCCGGTTATGACACATTTCAGAAATGGCTCGATTTCATTGCGTTTCAGCAGCGTATCGCAGATGTTAATTCGGTCTATCATGTTATTCGCGTTTAACTCATGAGGAACCCAGACATCGAGCTTCTTTTTGTAGCCAGTTTTGTGTAAATGGTTCAAAATAGTTTTGTGATCAATGCCTAGCTACATACCAATATCGACACTGCTGATATGCTTATCTTGCTGGACTTTTTCAAGAATTTCATCAGCTTTTTCAATGATTAGATGACCAGAGCGTGACTCATCTTTCACATCAAAATTACCAGAACGAAAGCGAGCGAAACATTTCCGCGCAGCAGATTTTGATAAAGTACCTTCATCGTACACAGCACAAATTTTTTCACAAACCTGCGTAGGGTTTTTCCGTTTGTGGTAGTAATATTGCAAAATATAGCGAAATTTTTTGTTACTTTTCTCCATTTTCAAACGCAAACAACTTTCAAACCACTGCACCAATTTCGATGTTTATACACTCAAAGTAACGCTCGAAGTGTCACCTTTCCAACAAGCGTTTAGTGGTGTCGCTGCGATCTGTGTTTCCTGACTTATTTGCAATGGATGCCATCTATCGGGAAAAACGTCACGAACTTTTTCCCAGATCCAATATATTTTATTCAACAATATGTAAATTTTAATAAGTTTGTTGTACATAAAAAATGTCATTAATAACTACAAATTAATGAAAACGAAACGCAATCTTACATGACTGCAAAAATGATGATAAATTATTAAACATGATAACCAATTTATACTTTTCCAATTACCTGTGTTGGTTTAATTCTAAATACAAAAGTGCAAAAATCATTGAGCTATTAAACGAAACAGAGTTATCAAAAATTATTTAGCTATTTCCGTTTTAAAAAATAAAGTAACTATAAAAATATATAGCAATTATGAAAATGGTGTAGAACGTCACATTGAACTAGCTTTAGAGTATGAAAAAAAAAATTTTAACGCCCGACTGCAAATAGCTGTAGTAAACGGGACTTTGACTTTATACAGTTTTCATATTCAAATAAATGTAAAAAGGATTAAATAACTACCGACGTAATTTTAGTTAACATCATATTCAACTATAATAATTCATTTACTGCTGTCGCTACAGTCTGGAGACGTCTCCTAAACATTGCAACCGTTATATATATCAAGAAACATGATGGCATCCCAAATAAAATTATATGCGAAACGGACGTTTTCTAACGCTGAAAAAGACATCTATCTATGACTGTGTCTAATTTTTTTACTAGCCCTAGCCTTCGCTAGGGTTAATATTTATTTAACCCTAGCATAGCCAGTTAATATTTACAAGTTTTATCAAACAAAACGTGATGACGCATTTTGTCCGTGTCTTCTTTTCGAACAATCCCAGCCTTCATCTTAATATGATGTGCTACTTCGATCGGTAAAAAGAACTACAATGTAGATTTGTCTGCTAAAATTAATCTTTCTGTACAATTGTAGAGTTGTAAGACACAATCCACCGATCTTCTTTTATATTCGAAAGAATAATTATAACAGAATAATTCGCGATAGGAAAATTCTGATAACTCTTTCGCATCTTCTAATCGCAAGTTCCTCATGATAATTTGTTTTCATTATAACAATATTTTTGTTAAAATCGAGTTCAACTACAATTAATTCAATTTCATTATTATCTCTTATATATTTATTGTGTTAACCCTTTGCGGACGAGTGTCGGCAAATAGCCGCCCAAGCCTTTTTACCGTTGCGGACGCGTATCGGCATATAACCGCCCAAGTCTGTCGTTCTAAACGATAAGATACGCATGGGTATACCAGTCTAAGAAGTCAAGTTGCCTCTCATTGAAATTAGAGACTTTGTAGTGATGAAGTCTTATCTTTCGTATAGTGTTGCCTCTCAATAAAATTGGAGACTTTGCGGCTCCGTCCGCAAAGGGTTAATAATTGATCACGACCAGAAATTTTTTTTTTGCAGGGAATTCAGACTGTTGGAAAATCAGCTGGCGCAAGGCGAACGATATTCGCCGATAACACCAACGAAGGAATTCTCAACACAAACCAATATAATGAGTATAAATTTCATGTCTTTGCTAACAACATGGCCATGCTCATTTTTCATTCGATGGTGGCTTCTTGCCAGTTAAATATAATATTCTTGTTAATGAGTATGATTTTATTTATTAATTTAAATATATTTGTATTAATATCGTGACTTTTTTTGCATTTTTTTATTACATACTTTTTTAGCAATATACCTCACTTAAAATTGTCTGACTAGTGATTTATCTTACGAATAGTTTTCGCACATTAAAATGAAGAAAATGTTTGATAATTTAATTGCTATAAAATAAGTCCATTTGTTATTAATTAAAAAATGTCTAGCTTTCGGAAATGATTTACAATGATTCAGCCTTTTCATGGTTATTATGTAAGATAACAGCGTAAAGGACAATTTAATCCATTGAGGTGTTGCTCCTCAGTACTGACTTCGTACGGATACAAAAGTGGTAACTTTAGCTAAAAATCATTGTTCTTTCAGGAATTTCAAATTTAGCTTGGATTACATAAATCTAAACTCCATGGACTATAAGTTTAGACCAAGATAAAGGAACCCTGCCAAGGAAAACCACACCAGTTTAACGGTTTCAGAGATGTTAATTCGCATGGACGTATGATGGAGACACATTTAAGAAGGCAAAAATAGTAGACCATCTTCAGAAAGAGCAAGTGCTTAGAAGTAGCAGTTAGTGCAATGAAAAAGGAATTTGTGGAAATAATAAATAGATCCCAAAGGGAGGGCTGTGGCCCAGAGAGCTGGAAAACGTCAACGATCATACCGAACGTGAAGCAGACAAAGCCGAAAACGGAAGTTAATATAGGACAATTAAAATATTGCCATTGTATGAGAAAGTGCTTAAGCTAGTAATGAAGAATCAGATTGAAAAATACTTAGACGTAAATGAAGTCATAACGGAACGTCAGTCAAGTTTTAGGAAAGTATATTTATGAGAAGCGACGATTCAAACTGTTATAGACGAATAGAAATTGGATATTAGTAAAGTAAAAATCATAGAATGGTGGACTACAACGATCTTTTGAGACAGTGGACAGGGAAATGTTAATCGACAATTTCGTCCGGACAAAACACAAATTTTGTATTGACATGCTTAAAGTTTGTGTTGAAACGCAGCACGTCTTCAAAACGCGCTGCACCCCGCGAATCACTTGCTACATTTTTGAAGGTATAACTAAGCAGTGTCTTCAACAAACTATTTAGCATTCATTTTTCCAGCAATTCATCCACGGGGGTTGACTACGAAGGTCGATGACGAAGTGGATTCGGACATTTAAATATTAATCTTTAATTTGTAACTGTGTTACTACCATGTTTTAATATATTGTCGTTACGTGTATAAGTAGACACATTTCGTAAATTATTTATTAACCCGATCACCAGACCCATTCCAATCCTTGAGCGACGCATTTCGTTTTAAAATGGAGAAAATTATATATTATTCCTATGTTGCGTCCCTTTTATAAAACCTAGAACGTATCAGACAAACTACACAGATATGGCATTAAAGGAAGGATATTAGAATAGTTCCGATCGTACTTGAAAAATAGGACATATTATGCCCGAGACTAATCGTGAGTTGTTGTGCCCTAGATTAATCGTCAAATTACATTATTTGTTGCAACATTAAACCTCCTTCGCTCGGCCGCGAGTAGGTAAGTAGGCTGGTCGCGAAGTAGAGCAGCGAAGGAGAAATAATGTGCTGATGGACGAAGTGATGCAATTCGTACTCGATCATTAATGCGTAATCAGTTTCGCCAAAGGCGGTTAGTAGCCACTTGGCCGAAATTAGTCTTCAAACTGATTCGAAGAAAACAGGTCGGTTCCTCGTCAGTAACTCGAGAATTCCTAAATTGTATTCAATGACTTTACGTGTACGGAATATCGCAACTGTAATAAATAACGGAAAGCAGTCGTTATTTATAAAAAACGTCCAATGAACACTTTTATAGTAAATCCACGTATTCATCACTCCCACGCGAGATCCATCTCCTTATCGGCGAACGATCCCAATAAATAACTCTTTAAAAATATTATACCGCCGACAGTAATACTCTATTACGCGTTTCCAGCATAACAGACACAACAAAATCGATTCAATGATGAATGGTCTACAATTATTGCTACAGAATATGGGGTACCGCAAGGGTCTCTACTAGTAGGTATACAAGGGGAGTTCTGACCTAAGGCATCTGCACCGACATTAACCGATGCTTTTTTGCTCAGAAACGAACCATGAATGCTTTGTTGGCATCGTTATGTATACATCCAGTAAATATTGAGGCTGTAATATTTTTAAGCCACGACGCTTGAAGCATATTTCTTAAGGCAACCCGAAAGAATCGTTCCACAATGTAGTATCTGGTGTGTCCTCCCTCGCACTCACGCGATTCCTATTGTGCTACCTTTTTCGCATTTAATCACAGGATACATGTCACGTGATTGAGTTTTACCTTACCTTAACGCGAAGGTAAGATGAATGTAATCGTTGATATATTCAAGGTTTCTAATATTAAATATTCATGAAAATGAACGGATGCAAAGCAGAGAAATATTGCAACGATAGCTTTGATGTGAACCTCCTGCCGATAGACATCAGCCTGTAAAAAATACTATGTGTAACAGTCGATGCTTCAGTATCTCACCCTAGAGGTTTCAAATATTCCGAAGAAAATATGTCGTAGTCGATTTGAAATTAACAAATCCTACGAGACTGTATATTGAATGCTAGTCGAGTATGCAGCGGGGTGAGTGTATGACTCACTTGATGCTATATCTTCAGCGCGGCCGTGTAAGTTTTAAATATCTCGAAGAAAAACAGTCACGGTTGTATACATCGAACTGTTAGGTATAGCACTTGAATCAAGGGTTCTACGAGGCTCTCTCTCTCTCTCTCAACAGCGATCATCCCAATCTTACGATATGCAGTACTGTTATACACAAGAAACCGAATTATCTAAAGTGTCTATTTGTAACTTCCTCAAAGACTAAACTGCGTCCATTTCCTTGATTCCACCTTCGAGGTGCTAAATGTCGAGTATAAGTGACCATTCTATTGCTTCATAAAAGACTGAAAATTGGAATTGTAAAATTACCTCCCTCTATCAACATGTCATTGCAACGGTACGCGTCTTTGAATAAATATACATTTCAGTGTAACTGTTGTATAATATATTTGCTGTTTTGCCTTGCATAAGCCGACATATCGGCAAGATCAGCTTGCCAAGACCATCCAGACCTCGAATGTTCACATGGCGACGGAAATAATTGCGTTCAGCTGGTTCATGTAACTCCTATACTAACGATTCCTTGCGCACGCTTATTATCGCGAACGTTTAGTCTACTGTCCAGATTAGAAATAGCATTGGAGTTTTGAATCGCGAAGTCTTGAATTGTCTCGAAGTTTGCATTTAAAGTTTTACGATATTCTGTATCGTTACCTCAAGGCCTTAAACCAATACTAGATTACTATCATTCGTTTCTTTAGGTAAAATCTTAACAGTATTATGCAATTTACGATGTAAAACATTTAGGGAAACTGCGTCGTTCTGCTATTGTGGACTAGCAACGTTGCACAATCTCTTCTTCCAATCATAATGCCCATTCTCAGTTATTTGAATCCGATACCTGGATTATCAGGAGGCTCATGATTTTTCACAATTTGGCTCTTATCCAACTGCCGTCCGACACGTCAACCCTCATCTTGCGAGTGCTTAAAATTACGATGGACGATGGATTAATATATAATCTGAGCTTCTCATAATTCCTCAATAATGGGCATAATTTCATTTGTATGAGATGAGTTTCCGCCTGCTTGGGATGCTAAGAGCAGGTGATGACGATTCACCAGTTCATTTGGATCATCCCAATAGACATAATCAAACTTGATATATTTTTTCGTTAGCTGATGGTATATTGTGAAATGCCTTTTCCAGTATGCTTAGGATTATTAAACATATTCACAATATAGTTCGTGAATTAAAAACTCTTATTCATGCGGATAGGTTGATCGGCTATGTGATTCTTCCTACGAGCATTCATTCCAATGATAATAACTTGATAATTGGCTATATCTGGTTGCTTTTCAAACCAAAATTCAATGATTCCTATAGTTTTATCATACTCCTATCACCAACATGAATAAAATCGGGGTTAAAAACTATTGATGTATCACCAATCATTGACTCATCATTGGCGAGGTTTCGCACGTCGTATGAAATATTGAAGGTAGTTATTCTATTCGTTTATAACAATGCGAGATACTTTGCAATCACTGCATCTAGTTCAACGTTTGACGTAACAATCCCATCACCATCATCATTGTCATCGATGGCACTAATATCATCATCATCATCATTATCTTCTTTAAAATAATCATCACTACCATATGCTGACTTAAAAAGGGCATCTTGATTATCATTAGGATAGTTGAGTTCATCTTTGAGTTCCTGTTTGATTTAATCTTTAACCTCATTTCGTATTTTATTCTTAACCTCCTTCTTTATTAGAGATCTATCATGATCTTTAGTCGCACGAGAAACATTCACTAATTTTTCGAATGGACCCACTATCTGTTTAAAGAGATCATGCATCGCTTGTTCATTGGCCTCTCTCCCCGACTTTAATGTTCCATGCTTCTTATGAATTGCATAATTGGTTTTAACGATTTGACGTAAAACGTCAATTTCTTTAGAAATTTCGTTCCTCTTCATGTTGTTTACGCTGAGCCTGAGATGCTACTACCACTCGTTTAACAGTTGTGGAATATTTATTACTTATTGATGCTTGCAAAATAGACGAATCCTTTCCTGGACCTACCCTGGTCAAGATCACTATCCTTGTCAATCATGACAAATCCATACTTATTGACTCAACACATTGCCCATAAATTTTTGAATTCAGCATATGGTATATCGGTGTTCACATGATCATCGTATACATGCTTGAGATTCATATCATCCTGCTTAAATAATATTGATAGATTCGTATTATCATGCAAAAGATCTTTGGGAACACGGGCATATGTCTGACAGAGATAGAAACAATCAATGTTTTCATGCCTCCCCATTGAAAGTCGGCTCGAATAATATGATATCTTGATTCTCATAGGCTACATCATCGAAAACAATTTCACCCGGAGATTAATTCGCTCGACGCAGCCTGTGGGGAACACTATATTGCGAATTTGAAAACTCGAGAAAATCTTACCGCTCGAAGCTCTGCAGACAAGGTTTTGGCTGAGCGTACTTGAAAACGTATATCCGCCAACGACGCTACCATAGGTGAGAACGTTTGTACACCCCGCCTGGGTGAAGACTAAAAGGAAATTTGGTATGGGGGTCAAGAAACCGAACAATGGTGTATTCAAGAAGATAATAAAAGCAGCAATGAAAGCAATGGAAGCGCTGATCGAAATGTCGTTATTGAATGAGCTCTAAAGGGTGCACGGGATGCTCTCAAGAAAGTGAGTGGCAAACGAAAATTCCAAACCCCTCGCATTCTGCCTGGACCACGTAAAATAGGTGGGTTTCTGCCATTCTTTGTACCCATTTTTGCGGATCTCAGCGCAGCTGGGGCATTGTCCAGTGGCGCGGCTACTATCGGGAAAGCCATGACTGCTGCGCCTTTGGGAAAAGGTTTACAATTGAAATCCTACAAAAAGGGATTTGGTCTTCATGTAACTGCAAAAAACGGGTAGTAACGCTATTCCGTCGGCCGCTAACTGATAATGATTTATTCAATTATGCTAAGGTTATGAAGATACCTCACTCTCGTGGAGTTTTCATACGAGCTGCACTACCAAAATGCGGACCAAATGTTGATGATAATGACGAACCTGGGACGTATTGGGTTGCATACAAAAAATCTAATAACAAAGTCATTTACTTCGATAGTTTGGATAATCTTCAAACACCATTAGAATTCATCATCAGTTACGCCGATTTGGTAGCGTGAACTATAATTACAAGCGATACCAAGACTATGATACGGTAGAGTGTGGACATTGTTGTCTCAAGTTTCTTTGTAATCAGCTAAGTCGTAAAGAAAAAATCTGTACACTCAGTTATCTCTCAGTTATCACGATGAACGATACTGTTACGTTGACTATATCTGGAACTTCTTCGAATCTTGGTGCGCAATATTTTCTACCTATCGACCTTTCCTCATATAAAAACTATAATCTAGGATGCGATGAATTATTAACTTTTAACTTTATTCCTAACATAGATGTCGGTAATGATAAAATTCACATTAGTGAAAAAGTAATAACTGTTCCCATTGGTTGCTATGAAATCGAGGATATTGAACGTTATTTGAAACAGATTTTGATTGATAAGAACATTGTTATCAATATCAAACCAAATACAATAATAACACTCTACACAGTGAAATTACGTGTATTCGTGACATACCGGACTTCACACCAGTAAATTCTATTGGACAACTGCTAGGGTTCACTCGACGTGTTTTGCATGCTAATAAAAGCTATAAATCTGACCTTCCAGTAGCCATTCTTAAGTAAACGCTTTACGAGTCGAATGCAACCTTACGACTGGTGCTTATACGAGCGAAAAGTACATACGATTCGTGAATTTTTCTCATTTGTACTACCAGGATATCAAATTATCGAGGTACCATCACATGTAATTTATCTTCCTGTCAGCTGCAAGATAATTGATCATATTCAACTGCGAACAGTAGATTCAGACGAGAATTTGGTTAATTTCCGATGAGAAGTTATAACAATACGGCTACATATCAAATCCCAATAACAATACCAATAACAACAACAATAATGATAATAACAATAACGGGCATAGTTTTTAATAGAAGACATAACAATTATACGAGTAATAAGTCATCGCGTATGAATCAAATCAATCACCGACCAGCTCTCAAGGTGTTATCACACCAGAACGTACAGCTTCTAAAGAATCTAGGGTTCAAAGTCGGACGAGGCAGAAAAAAATTGTCAGAAAATATTTAGTCCGCGTACTTTGCATCTGCTGCTGCATACGATATTCAAACCCCCATCATTTTCGATGAATCTATCCTTCACTGCGAGATTCACGCCCATCAACCTTATGCCTCATCGAGTTTTAACGACGGTGATGAAATACGAATTGCGGTTCAACATCAAGATTTTAGCTTACTACCTAGCTAGTTCGCTTCACGGAAGTGGGAAACTCGTCAAAGCAGATGGAACTACGGCTGCTGCTACCACAACCCAAGTCAATAATGCAATTTGTCATTTGTTTGAGGAAACGCGTTATGAGCTGAACGGTATAGAAATCGGCCGAAATAAAAATGTCGGTTGCACAAGTCTCATGAAAGGATATATATATCTTAATACCAGTCACCGTTCATTAATGGGAAATACCGGTCACCAGTGCAGATTACTTCGATATATGCATACCACTGAACCTGATGTTTGATTTCGCGAAAGATTATCATAAGATTGTTGTCAATACCAAACATGAGCTAACATTATCACGATGAAAGAGTGACGTGAATGCAGTCGTCCAATCAGTTGCTGAAAAATTTAAAGTTCTTAAACATAAAGTAGAATGGCTTATACCATACTATAGTATGTAACATCTCTATCCAGCATTGCGAGAAAACACCTGAGTCGATGACGCTTCTCTTCGAACCACCTTGTGCATGGACCACCTTACCGGCGAAATACAAGAGTATCAATGCGTGGCTCGAACGCAACTTTCATGGAATATCCTGGAGTTTTGGCGATATACCACACGAATCAGCTATCATGATAAGTCGAGCTATCGTAAAAAATTTGCGAAAGGTCTCATCATCATCATCCATTGTGGATCTGACAACACTGAACTACCCTTCGTTATGGAATTCGTCTCCACTACTCGCCACCATTAAAAGTCCACATCATTCCAATATATTGGAGTATAACTGTACTGATAGTAACGTAAGATCCCTGAAGAATTGGATCCACGTATACAAGGTTATTTATAAAACCAAGGTCTTGGAAAACAAATAAAGAAATGAAACATGCGACATGTAACTGACTTTTATTTTTTCTCTATAGAAAAATCCTTTTACAATTAGAAAAATCAGCATAGTAATATATTATTATGGTTATGATTAACTACGAAATCTATAGTGTATAACACCATCAAACTGACAAGATTGCCAAAGACATTTTCGATAGTTTGTCATACTACATCAGAAATCTTATTCTTCCAACAATGTTTTGAGTTAAATATTACAATGTACACTATATTTTATACGTATTTTCACTGACGATGGCTATCTGAAATGCAGTACTAACGTTTGATGCAGCAGTTGACTTTATAGTCAGATTGTTTCACAGAGGTTTGAACTCAACACTATTATATTGAGTCTGGGAAAAAGTTCGTGGCGTTTTTCCCGATAGATGGCATCAATTGCAAATAAGTCAGGTAACACAGATCGCAGCGACACAACTAAACGCTCGTTGGAAAGGTGACACTTTGAGTGTATAAACATCGAAATTGGTGCAGTAGTTGGAAAGTTGTTTGCGTTTGAAAATGGAGAAAAGAGAAAACGAAAAATTGCGCTATATTTTGCAATATTATTACGACAAAGGGATGACCGCTGCGCAGGCTTGTGAAAAAATTTGTGCTGTGTACGGTGAAGGTACTTTATCAAAATCTGTTGCACGGAAATGGTGCGCTCGCTTTCGTTCTGGTAATTTTGATGTGAAAGATGAGTCACGCGCCGGTCGTCCAATCACTGAAAAAGCTGATGAAATTCTTGAAAAGCTCCAGCAAGATAAGCATATCAGCAGTGTCGATATTGGTATGGAGCTAGGCATTGACCACAAAACTGTTTTGAACAATTTACACAAAGCTGGCTACAAAAAGAAGCTCGATGTATGGATTCCTTATGAGTTAAGCGCGAAAACATGATAGACCGAATTAACATCTGCGATGCGCTGCTGAAACGCAATGAAATCGAGCCATTTCGGAAACGTGTCATAACCGGTGATGAAAAATGGATGACGTACAACAATCGGAAGCGTCAAAGATCGTGGACAAGGAATGGTGAGCCGTCACAAGCGTTCGCGAAGTCAGGATTGACGGCGAAAAAGGTGATGCTGTGTGTGTGATGGGACTGGAAGGCAATCGTCCACCATGAGCTACTTCCAGTTGGTCAGACGATTGATTCTCAACTCTACTGTGGACAACTAGAGAGATTACGCCAAGCAATTATAAGAAAACGGCCCGAATTGATTAATAAGAAAGGTGTTGTCTTCCATTATGACAACGCCCGATAACACATTTCTTTGATGACCCGTCAAAAATTGCGAGAGCTTGGTTTTGATGCATCCACCGTACAGTCCAGACATAGCACCCTCTGACTATCACTTATTCCGATCTCTGCAGAACACTCCCAATGGAATTAAGCTGCTTTCAAAAGAAGCCTGTGAAAACCACTTGATTCAGTTTTTCAACCAGAAACCACAGAAGTTCTCCACCGATGGCATCATGGCTCTACCCGAAAAATGGCGAAACATTGAGGATAATAATGGAGCATACTTAGTTTAAATAAATTTATTTTCACACTATAAGAAAACCAGTTAAATTTGACTAAAAAAACGCTACGAACTTTTTCCCAGACCCAATAATTTCCACCATAATAGTTCATGTAGAGTTGATCACTGTGCGATGCCTTGATCATGTGTGTTCTTTATCACCATCGAAAGTTTTCACAAGTCTAGCAAGTAAGTAGACGGCGAATTTGTTACCCAAACCAACGACGATTTTCTTTCCGAACGTCATCTGCGCAAATTTAATATCAGTAATAGGATGGTTTTGCTGAAGTTCCAAATCGGCTAGCTTCTTCGTCGGAATGAATTGGGTCATCTTGTCCGCCCTGTCGGTTTCTGACAGATCCATTTTTTTTTTGGGTATTTGAAGAATTTCAAGCCTTTTAATGATAAGGCGTTGATCTGATCTTGTACCAACAAGATTTTTTACTTCTTGAATATTTTTCAAAAGCAGTTCAACTCGTAGTTTTAGTTCATCACGTCTTTCCTGCATTACGTTCTCGACTGATGTGATTGAAACTTGTACCATAAAACTATGTAGCATAGATTTTGCCTGTCTTCACCCCTTCCAAATCCTCATCGACGTAGACTCCACTTTTTTTCTTTGATATATAGAAGTTTATCAACAAGCTTTATACTTCTTCTCCATCAATATTTTTAGAGTCACTCTTTTGACAGTAGCGTGGGATTTGTACATTTGAAATCAACTATGACATATTTACTTAGTGATATTTGAAACTTCTATGGCGAGATACTGACATCGACTGTTACACATAGTATTTCATTACACGCTGACGTCTATCGTCAGGCGGATCACATCTAAGCTAAGGTGTTTGTGTCGTACATTTTGAGATAAGAGGTTTATGGTCTTTCCATCAATACGTATCACAAACGGAATTGAGAGGTTGGGGAGCTGCAGCATCGATACAAGTGTCGCATGGACGTGTGAAGGCTGACGTGAACATAGACGGGGTGCTAGTGCCCGAATTGCCGCTATGCATCGTCACGGATGACGCACAAATGTTTGATGTAATAATCGGCAGAACATACACCGAAAGGCCCTGGGTAAACTACTCGAAGAAGGGAAACGAACTACTATTCTCTACTAACGAAGCAAAATACTTGTTTAAAATTAAAACGGGTGAAGAATAAACAATAACGACAAGCGTGACGAATAACGAAGTGACACTGAATGCCCACTCGATTAACTGTATAGAGGTAAATTACGACGAGAAATTAGCAGCCATACCTCTCGCCAGCACAGGGAACAGTATACGAACAATACGTGCAACACGTTACTCGCCTAGTTCGATGACTCTTTATCACTGTGTTGGTGTGGCTTCTGTATGGCCCAGCGTTACCTCGTTGTTTTCGTTTCGAGTACTCGTCCTTGTCGCTGTCTCACTTCCTTCCATGGTTGCTGTATTCATCGTGTCCTCTTCTATCTTCTGTCCTTTCTGTCTCTGTCCGATACCTCTTAAACATACTCGCGTGAAAATTGCCTCATTCTATCTTATTCTCTAGATCTATGAGTAAATAAGTCGCTAAACCTACGCATTTCTTAATATGGCCCCTCATACAATGGCATAAATTTTGAAGTTAATTGTTTTAATGGGTCTGAAACATTCAGAGCCTTTACCAAAACCAGTTCGCCCTCCTCATAGTTCGTTAATCTATGAGTAGCGTTAAATTTCTCTACGCGACGCCGGCCTTTCTTTTCCATCCTTTCTCTCACAATGTCAAGCTTAATCTCGTATGTCGTGTTGTCGTCCTCGTCCTTCCGTATGCCCATCTGCTTATTCCACTCTCGTAGAGGTTTTTTCTTGCACTGCAGCTCCATTGGTATCAACTCCGTCGTTTCGTGGTAACTCTCATTTATGCAGTCCTCTATTACCTTCACCCACTTAAACCAACCTGCATGGTTCCTGGTCAGGAAAACTTGGAAAAACCTCCCGAATTCTTGATTCACTCGCTCGACGATATTTCCTTGTGGATGGCGTATGGATGAAAATACGGCCATGATCCCCTTGTCCTTGAGCTTTTGCACCCAACTCTTAGCCGTAAATTGCGTTCCATGATCGAATTGAATTCTACGTGGTCCCATACTTCGGGATATAGTCACAAAATATTCGCTTAATTACCGTGGATGTATTCGCTTTCTTCATAGGGTATAGCACCACGTACTTACTGAATGCATCTAGAGTCACCAGGATTTGGTTTACTCCACCTACCGATGCGGGCAAAGGGTCAATAGAAGTCTATGGATACTAAATCCCCCGATTTCTCCGGTATTATATTCTGCATCGCCGCGTAGCTGGTTTGTACTGCAATTTTATTCTTCTGACACGTATCGCAGGTAGCTAGGATACTCCGAGTTATCCTTGCAAGATATGGATATGTAAAATCCTCCTCTAGCATCCGTGAACATTTTCTTGCGCCCAGATGACCATACATGACATGGCACGCTCTTATTATATCTTTAATCATGTTTTTTTGGTATTATAACCCGCCAAATTCCGGTCTTTGGTTTCTTCTGTAATATTCCTTTTTCCAGTCGAAATTTTTGCTCCTCTTCTTCTCCTTCTTTCTCCCCCAGGAGATCCATGATAATCCGTAGATCCTCTTGCTCTCTCTGGACATCTTTTATGTTCCTCAATTTTTTAGCTAATTCGCGTGGAATTTTTTCGGCCAACACCCCGGCAACTACCACAATTCCTTCGTTATCGGTCGAACCCGCATCGTCATCCTCTCTCACTCGGCTTAACGCATCTGCCCCGACATTCGATTTTCCGGCAACATGCTCAACCTGTATATTATAATCCTGGATGGCCCATCTCATCAGCCTTTCGGCTGTAAATCGACATGTTTTTAGGAACACCAAAGCTTTATGGTCAGTTTTGATGAAAATCTGAGCTCCTTTTAAATATGTTCTGAATTTCTGTAATGCCCACACGATTGTTAACAATTCTTTTTCGGTGGTCATATACGCGATCTCTGCCCCTTTCAGTGTTCTACTTGCAAACGTTACCACCTTTACTTCTCCGCCCCCATCTTCTTGCGACAGAATCGCTCCAAGCGCGTATCCACTCGCATCCGTTGTGAGAGTATAGGGTTTCCGTGTATCAGGAAACCTGACCAGTACTTCCTCACAAAATAAATCTTTCATCTTTTTAAATGTCTTCTCCATGGCCTCATCCCACTTTCACTGTATACCTTTTCTCAAAAGATTTAATAACGGTGCAGTCTAATGCGCGTGGCGATTCGTGAATTTAGTGTAAAAATTTATAAGTCCCAGAAATCCTCTTAATTATTTTATCGTACGGGGCCGCGAATATTTATGAATCGCTCTTATTTTCTCGGGGTCCGGTTTCAGTCCTCCAGTCGTGAGAGTATGTCCGAGAAAAATCACTTCTTTTCGAAAAAAAATGTGATTTACTGAATTTCAAAGTCATTCCGTGCTGTTGAAATCTCTCAAATAATTTTCGTAAATGGTTGAGGTGTTCCTTATGTGATGTTGACATGACTAATAAATCATCGACGAAATTAATAACAAAATCCAGACCCTTGAGGACGACGTCGAGGTCTCTTATCAAACTCGCCGTGCTAGTCTTCAAACCGAACGGTGTAACGGTAAATTCATAACACTTCCCATTGTGTTGAAATGCTGTGTATTTTCGCGATTCCGGATGGAGGGGTATCTGCCAGAAACTACTAGTTAAATCTAGCGTTGACATTACTGTATTTCCACCGCACCGTTGGAAAATCTCCTCGATCGGTGGTGCATTATTGTAATTATTGATTAAATAATTATTCAGCTCACGAGCATCCAGACAAAGGCGTACAGAATTATCGCTCTTCATGACTGGCATTAGTGGATTTATATAAATACTCTCCGATTTTTGTATAATTCCCATCCTGAGCATTCTCTCAGTCTCTCTCTGCACTCTCTCCCGTTGCGTTAATGAAACCGGATACGAGCGGTGAAAATACGGCTTCGGATTCTTCAGTAAAAGTCGGTGCTCATATTCTGTCATTCTTCCTGGTAGCTTATCGAAAATCTCTCTCTTCTCTTCGAAGATCTTTTTGAATTTTTGCTTGATTTCCGGCCTCATGTCCTGGCATTCCTCCATCTTATCGTCGAACTCCTCCTCTGTCAGGCTAATCTTTAATTCACCCTCAGGGTTATCCTTCATCTCCACAGCGGCACACATCTTACTCGGTTTAATCGAATGAAAATCCTTCGGGTCTATATGTCGCCACATCCCATCCCTTAATTCTGCAATTACTCTATCTTCGACTGCGAGAATCTTCTGTTGAGCGTCTATCGAGATCTTCAAAGCTAACATACCGTCGATACCGATTAATACTGGTCTTACTATTATAATTTTGGCACGACCAGTACCTGCAAAATACCTCTTGCTCCATACGTTTCCATGTCCACCATAATTTGCTTTTTAATCTGCTCCGTCTCCCCACCAAACGCTCCAACCACCTGCGTTGACGTCACCGGCAGCACGGGGCACTTTTTCAAAATTTCCTCATTTTTCCGGAAAAACTCCCCTGATATACAAGATACCTCGCTTCCACTATCGATGAGACTTACTTCCGAGATTCCAGCAATTTCCACTGGTATTTCCGGATACCTCGGATGCACCTGGTCGTACCACTTGCTTGGCCTCCTCTCCACCTCTTCGTATAAATACTCCCGTGGATTTTCCATAAGTACTGAACATGCCATCTTTTTTTTCTCTTCGCCTCCATCCACCTTTCTCGGTGCTGGCCCTCTGATATCCGGTATCATCCGAACTCTAGCAACGATTTCAGGACATATTCTTTTTTTTTTATTCCTATACGTGCCTTTCTCGTCTTCCTGAACTCGGTATCCCATAGATTCAGCCTGCCCTCGCCGTCCGGTGTCCTCCTCTCGATCCTTCTTAGCTGCCTGTTCACTGCTTCTATATTGTTCCTCCTTTCTTCGCTGATTCCTCGCTTTCTTCTTCTCTCTCTTCTTTGCCTTCATTCTCTGTCTTGTGCTTTTCATTTTTTCGTGTTTTAACGTTGCGCTCCGTTCCTCTATGTTGTTGTTTATTTTTCGTTTCACCTCGGCGCAACGTGCCGCTCCTCTATTAGAATATCCCTGCTGCTCCTCTTTTATGTATCCCCCTGTACGACCTGTCCCTCCCTCTCTTGTAATTTAACCGACCCGCCATGTCCGTACTTTCCAGTAGTTCCAAAAATTCATCTATGTCACTGATTTGGCGGACTCTTACAGCGCACCGCACTTCTTCGTCGAAGTGCTTTGCAAGACGACGTATTATGTCCTCATCGCTCAATTTCTCGCTCAAATCCCGAGCGTTACCGATGACACGAGTCGTATATTCAGCTCGTGTTAACGTCTGACTCTCTGTATAAAACGATCCGAACTCTAAATTTTTCTTGACCTTGTCCTGCATGTCACGAGCCCAGTATCTCCAACGAAATTATTCCTCGAAAGTCTGCAGGTCGTGTACCGCTCCTTCCACCACCAGCCACCAGTCGTTGGCGACTCCCTTTAACGCAGACCCGATGGTATGTAGAATCTCGGTATCCTCAATTCCACCTGCAATACAATACTCTCAAAATTCTTTCAAAAATCTCATCGGTCTCTCCTTCCCATCGCCGTTGTACGTAGGTGGTTTCTGAGCTGTTGTGTATAATCGAGTGACGTTCAACCCCCCTCCAACGGTCTGCCCAAAATTCATAGATGTATTAGTCCTTCGTGTCGACTCTTCTAATCTTTCAATCCTTTTATTTTGGTCCTCGGCAATTTCTTGTGCTGCCCGGATTTCAGCCATCATTTCCTGTGTTCTTCTTTCAAGTTTCTCCACAGTCACCTTCTGACCCGCAACCTGTTTTTGGATGTAATTGTTTGTCACATTTTGATTTTCCTGTATCCTTTCCTGGGCCTCTTTAATTTTTTTATCCGTCCAGCACTTTACCGCCGAAATCTCTTCCTCCAATGCGTCCTTTGTCGATTCTATCAACACTGTTATTCTGTTTATACACTCGTCTCTCATATCTTGCTGCGACTTTATTATTTCGGCGGATTTTCCATCGCATTTTTCCTCCATCTTCTGCTGCGACCTTTTTACTTCAGCGAATTTTCCATCGCTCTTCTCTTCCATCCTCTGCAAAACTGCATTAAATCACCTAAACCAATTAGGTCTGGTGGAATAATCGCTATCCTGTTGATGGGCCTCGGCGTACTGCCGTCTTCACTGTTTATTTGGTTATTTTCCAACTCATCCAATACGCCGTCATTCTCCTCAATTGGCGTAATTTCAGATAGACGTTGTATGTTCCTTCGATCTCTCTGTCGTCGATCATCCAACAAGTGATCAGCTGTTGTCGATTCCCATATATACGCTTGACCTCCTTCAGCACCCTCCTCCTGCCGATGCTGTTCTTCCAGGCTTTCCATCATTCTCAATTCTTCGAGCTCAGTTGAGAGATTCGCTTTCTCGCCTGTGCCTATGCTTTAAATTTCACTGAATTTATTCACGTTACGCGCGCCCTACCTCACCACCGCAGTCTTTCTTAGCTGTGTCGAGCCTCACGTTGGGCGCCAAATGTAACGGTAATTTTTATCTTTCACAATTATTTTTATTTTTTCGTGGGGAATTCGGGCTCGAACACAGGACTAATTAATGTTAGACTTCGAGGTGAGTGAGAGTATGGTTTATTAACACAAGAAACAAGTTTATAAAAGTGTCAGTACTCGGTTTCTGGCCACTGATACCCCGTACAATACACTTCATTTCGGTAATTTCGATGATTATTTTGCAATTCTTATTTTATTTGACATTTACACGGATTCCTGGTATCCCAGGCTCGAATATTTATTGTGATTTTCTTCGTTGGTATTGACCCAGTGACTCTAACAGACACACAGCTTGACGCGTTGAACTCGCTCCTCGAAACGATATCTCACTTATTCTTATAGCACTCTCTCTCTCTCTCTCTCTCTCTCTCTCTCTCTCATACCCATTACACCTCCTCGCTGTCTCTTTTCCACTCGCACGCACGTACAATTCTTGTTTATATTCCAGTTTAAATGCCACACGACCTAATTTTAATTTTCTTAATCACTACTTGCTTAATTCTATCTGATCGATTTCCTACACATTATTCTATCCACTTATCCTATTCGTCTTAGACCTATCTACTCCTAGATCGATCTCACTTTAAACCTATCCACTAATTATCTTCTTTAGTCTATTTAAATGACTCGCCTGTCCAATTCTCCTTCTCCAGTCTGCGTTAACACCGACTCAATTTATTTTCCTAATCCCGGAACCACGGATTTTACTGAGATGTAATTTTTACTTGATTTTCTATTTTTTTATTTCCAAGAATAAACACTTCGTTGTTTTACTGCAGACTTGTGCAAAAATGTGTCCGTTCGCTAAAACTTGTACTAAGAGAGCTTTCCTTGCCGTGCGGGCTCTTTTATGGACTCTCCCCCAACCTGGTCCCCTCTACGTCATCAGTGGCTTCGCTCTTAAAATTTGCCAAATTCTAACGATTTTGCGAGCTACGACGTTGTCGCCCTCCCCCCCCCGTCGCTGACCTGCTGTTTTCGGCAACGAGCGAATTCCGAAGGCGTGACGTCACCTGTTTTTACGCCAGGTCCGGGTTTGGTGGCTTAGCGTCCGCTGTACTCGTCGCCTCCGAATATAATTCCGGCTCTTATAGCCGTTCGGAATAATAAAAATCATCTAGCACATGTAACTATGTTACAGTATTCTCGCGTGAATTATCTCGGTTTCGAGATTGGCGCCGACGGGGTACGCCCAGGTGAACTAAAAACCAAGGCAATATTAGAATATCCCCCTTCATCTACCTTGACAGAGGTGAGACGATTTCTAGGAATAGCAGGATTCTTCCGCCGGTTTGTAGTCCAGTTCGCACATCGAGCGGCCCCGCTATTCGAGTTATTGAAGAAGGGAAACAGTTTCAAATGGACCACCAAAGAACAGCAAACTTTCACAGATCTAAAGGACGCCCTGGCAAGTCAACCAGTTCTACAAACATTTGATCCAAACAAGACAACGGAATTACACACGGATGCAAGCGCCATTGGCATGGGGGTGATGCTACTGCAAAAAGATGACAAAGGAGCATGGAAACTGGTCTATGCTATCAGCCGCAGGACCAGTAGCGTCGAACAAAATTGCCACAGCAGCAAATTAGAACTGTTGGCAATGGATTGGGCAGTGACTCGGTTACGACCAATGATTGCTAACATAAGTTTTACATTGGTTACAGATTGTCAAGCATTATTGTATATCTGCAAACAGCAGACGCAAAATCCACAGATGATAAGGTGGACCAACACCCAAAGTGAATACACCTTTCGTATCGTACATAACGCTGGGGACAAGATGGTTCACGTCGACGCACTTAGTCGTGCGCCGCCGACGAAACGGCAGGAGCCTTCTAATGTGGAAGAGGTTGATCAAGTAATGCGCATCTCCACATTAATAGACGAGGTGGCCGCCTACCAGGAGACTGACGAACTCCTACAGAGGAAAATGGCACTCCTCCAAAAGAACCCAAACGAACTAGATGGGAACGGACGCAGCGAGATCGACGCCTACGAACTACACGACGGTATCATCTACAAGCACGTCGGGAACCAGTTACTATTCGTGGCTCCAAGAGCCATGCGTAAATTGCTGGCAATACGCTACCACGATTTGCAGGGACACCCCGGGGTGAGTCGTACATACGCCAGAATCACGAAACAAATATTTTTCCCAGGGGCCAGTCGCTATCTACGCTCGCATATCGCGGCCTGTTTTGCATGCGCTATGACAAAGGCCAAGACGGGAAAGCAGGAGGGTAGACTTCATCCCATTCCTCCGGGAGAACGACCCTTCCAGGTGATACATCTCGACCATGTGGGTTTATTTGTAACGTCTAACCTAGGGCGTAAGTACATTCTGGTTATAGTGGACAACTTGACCAAATACGTTCACTCGTGCGCTGTCAAAGACACGAGCACGGCGCCTGTGCTGACTGCCCTGAGACAACTCATCGGGGAGCATGGGCCTCCGAGACGCTAAATCACAGACAGAGGAACCGGCTTTACGAGCCATAAATTCGAAAATTAGTGTCAGGAGCACGGAATCAACCACACCTTTAACTCGCCTAGACATCCACAAGCTAATGGACAGGTGGAGAGGGTCAACGGGGAACTAGTCCCGATGCTGAAAAGGTCATTGGGCGACGAGGACGGACGACGCTGGGACCAATACCTCGCAGAGATACAACAAAATCTAAATGAGGCAACTAACACAACAACGGGGAATCGGCATTCAAGGTGCTGTATGGCTACGCGACTGACCGCACAAAAGGATTGGACCGTATCCCCACGGAAGGTACAGACAATTACGAGGCACCAAACACGGTACAAGACCGAGTCAAGAGTAGGATAGCCGAACGGCAAAAGGCATGGTGCGCCTACCACGGGTTGCCAAATACGCTGGGACGAGGCTACCAACCGGGCGTCATCGTGGTAATGCAGACTGTACCCACAACGACAGGAGAGAGTACGAAACTGGCACAACTGGAGAGCACCACTGGCGGTCGTAAAGCAGTGTGCGCCGGATACTTATTTGATGACCGAATTGCGTCATCAGTCCGGACGCAAATATTCGACCACAGCGCACACGTCTCAATTGAAAATATGGAAGCCACGAATGGAACTGGAGCCCAACGAACCAGAAAATGCCGACATCAACTCTGAAAACGACGAACCAGCAAATATCGAAATCGAAACGGAAAACGACGAGCCAGCAAATATCGGCATAAACACTGATAACAACGAACCAGATAATATCGACACCAAAACGGGAAACGACGAGCAAGAAATTATCAACACGGAACCCAGAGACCTCGACACTGGACAACGACGCTGTCCGACACGGATACGGCGTTTACCAGCACGACTACAGGATTTTTGCCTGACTGCCCTCGAGGGCGAGGACAGATACAGAATGGCCGATGTCGTGAACCACGACAATTCGGGCACGAAATACTAGCCGCCGAATTGTCACGACAAGTCCCGAGAAGGCTCGGAGCACTGCGCATGCGCGAGCCCGCGCGACGCGAAGCAAGCAGGACCAGCACGGCAACCGAGGAGGCAGTGAACAACCAACCTACGTGACGCTGAAACATAGTTGACGAGAAACGAGATTCGAGACAAAGAGTAAGCGACGCAGTGGCACGACGGCCATTGTTAGCACAACGGAACGCGACGTACGGCCAAACGTATACCGGCAATTTGTATAACGACGTGCAACGTTAAAGTATCCAAAGTTAACTATAAGTACAATTATTCCTTGCTATGTATATCTAAATAAATGCTAATATCGTTATTTCTTGATAAACCCGACTACACTCTCTAACACAGCAAGTATCGAACGACACGTGATGAACGTATATCATTACCAAGTTTCCCGCTCAATGCCTGACACACATAGTAAGTAGTATCTAAAAATTCATTCACGACATGAGAAAAACGTTTTTCCAAGATGGAGGCTAAAGCATACCCCCCTCCCCCCGGCCAAGTTGCATTTACAATCAGGAGGCACCCCTGAATTATTTCCGAGTAAATAATCGCGTGCATAGAATTTTGTGTTATGAACCCACTTTTTTAACCTGCCTCTTAGACCATTCATAGAGACATAAAAATGAAACTCCGTATTGTAAAAAAGCAAATGTATCTACAATTAAAATATTTTTATGCATGATGAAAAATATACCGTTAAAATGATTCATTAAAGCTTTATGGTTGCATAAGCCGATTCAATTTTTTAATTCATACGATTGTATCTTACATTGAATGCACGCTCATATTCTACCAGATAAGAAATATTGATACCTGTACTAGAAATATTCAGAATTTTGTGCAATTTTTCTGTTAGTTCATTTTATTAATCATCCGTGCCACATTGCCACCCGTGCCACACACAAATTTGATTTCACTACATCTATCTACTGTGCCCTGGAACGGAATTTAAGTTTTTAGTGCAACATTCACGCAGTGAGCCCTACAAATGTAGTAATTTTGTATACGACATTCGCTACAATGTGCGCGGTCGAGAGTAGTACCTAAGGAAGTAAAGGGCGCATCAGTATAAGCGAACAGGAAGTGATGACAAAAGAGTAGTTGAAAAAATCAACCAGATCACGAATACCAAGTTACTCAGGTCGGAAATTCGATAATGAGTACGAACAACGAAGTGAATGATTAATTTCTCGAGGGTGACGTAACCGTAAGAGAACTTGCATTAACAATGGCTGAGGGTGATAAAACGTTATCGGTGCCAAAACATTTTCGGGAATTGACCGACGTATTACCGTTGTTCGATCTGGTAAAAAATTATTAAACTCCGACAGAGTAGATCCAAAAAATAGACGAATATGCAGAAATATATACCAGTGGGATGAAACAGCTACGAGACATTATGCACTATCCAAGTTGACAGGTGTTGCTCGCAAGTGACGTGACAGTTTCCGGACGTCGGCCACGATTCGTACGTGGAAGACGTCGAAGGAATTATTAGAAGAAGCGTTTCCCTGTCATGAGAGTGGGGTGAAACGATGAAAAGAGGCTCAGGATTATAAACGAAAATCTGGTCAGGGTATGGTGGAATATTATTATCAGAAACTCGCAAAGTGCAATGGAGCGAGCATGACAGACAGAGAAGCGATTCAGTGGATAGTATCTGGTGTTAATCACTTGCGCATTTTCGATTACTTGGGATCACTCTCGCGATATACCAAACCGAGTAAGTGGTTGCCGGATCTGAATAGCTTTACGGATCGTGAACGTTTAAGCGTTCCGAGATCGGAAAGTTATCGACAAAGGAAAACAACACTTAACTTTAGCAGAAGGAAAACAACACTTAACCTTAGCAGACGCTAAGGTTATCTGTTTTAATTGCAAGGAGAAACGACTTGCTTCACGAACGTGTATTAAACCGAGAAGTTCGAATTGTTTCAAGTGTGATTATTCTGGACATTTCGAGAATGTAAAATAAAGAACGAAAATAGGTCAATTAAGCCATCAGAACGCGTGCAATCGGTTAGTGCCGAGAGTGTCATCAAAACCGAGGTGATGCATACCAAAGCAGGACAAAACGGAACTGAGATACTTAACGTTTATGTGAACGACTAATATGCCAAGTGTTATGTAGATCTCAGTACTACTTATGTGGCGTTGTGTGACGATATAGCCGAAGAGTTGGGTTTCACCTAACTGGAAGAGAACTCGGAACGTCTCACTGAACAAGATCACGTCGAAATCAGTATGACGAACAAACTGATTATACGTACAAATTACGGAGAACTCGACAAAATAATACAAGTGGAACAAAAGAAGACTGTGGTTCGGGTGAAGAAAGCAACAGTAATTCGAAATAATTAACTTGGTCGTATCGTTGTGAACAGTAGTCTGCAGAATAGTGAACTTTGTGTCGAAGATGGCTTTCGGTAAAACGGTCAGTTGATTCCACGTTGTGTTATTGCGACTGATGACAAAGTAGAGTCGATAGTTCTTGTCTTGAACATGTCTGAAAGCGACATTATCGTCAAACAACGAATGATGTCGCAATAGGCGAGTCGATTTAGAAGAAGAAGAAGAAGAAGCTGACTAAATCCTGCAAGTCCTTAACGACTACAGTAATACTCCGAAGTTACGCCATTGGTCGTTCCGGCATTGACGTTGTACGTCGAAAAAAACGTTAGTCGGGATACACGTTTTATACAACTCTATAATGTACAATACCATATACACACCAGAGGTAATCAAATTTATCACGGCAGGCCTCCAAAGAAAAAGCTATAATAAATACTGTGTATCTTTTGTAGTACAAAATATTTTTGCAACACGTAAATAATTTAGAAGTGGATGGTTTCCAAAATTCAAGCAGTCATCGATGAGACAAAGATTTTT
Source organism: Cylloceria caligata (assembly GCA_963942595.1). Taxonomy (NCBI): domain Eukaryota; kingdom Metazoa; phylum Arthropoda; class Insecta; order Hymenoptera; family Ichneumonidae; genus Cylloceria; species Cylloceria caligata. Next base: position 65,154,936 of record OZ012703.1, read on the forward strand.
TTTCTCGCGCAACATCTCTACATGAAAAGAAACGAGTCATTTAATGCCTTGTATTGCGGTCGAAACACGTTCTTCATTAGAATCTATGTATTCCAAAACACGTATTTCATACTCAATCAGGTCGAGACCCTCCGCCAACTTAGCAATCGTCACCTGTTTTTCTACTGGTACTGACTCTGATTCTTCTAATTCTTCTATAGCGTTTTGCTCTCGAATTTCAATGGCTCATCGACCGTAACCTGGTTATGCAATTCCAACAACTCGGTGATATCTTCTTTGTCAACCTCCAACTCTAATTTTATAGCGAGACTAACAGTTTCTTCTATGGCTTGAGTGAATTCCTCAGCTTCTGGAGCCATGTTCGATGGTCCATTAAAAAAGAACACGGAAAGCATTTTCCACAAGCCATTCATTGTTTTTTCGAATGCTTAATCTCACGAGTCTCCTATGACTCGCACTGCATCTAAAACATTGAATGCTTTCCAACCATCTTTAACAGACAGTTCGTTGTTTAGTTTCATGGCTTCGTTCAAATAAGCAAACGAACGCCGCATGTGGTAACCCTTAAAAGTTTTTATCAAGTCCTGATCCATCGGTTGAATTAAACTTCTCGTGTTTGGAGACAAGATAATAACTTTCATACGAGTATGAAAATCAACTAGAGTTGTTGGAGGTAGGCCTGGAGCGTTGTCGAAAATCAGCATGACTTTTAACGGAAGATTCTGCGAAGAGCTGTAGCGTTCAACTTCAGCTATGAAGTGGTGACCAAACCAATCCTCGAAGATTGAAGCAGTGGCCCAAGCCACTTAGATACGATTAGATTTCCAAATTACGGGCAGTCCAGATTTCAATTCATTTTTCAATGCTCTCGGATTCTCAGAACGATAAATCAAGAACAGCTGCTTTAACTTGCAATCGCCTGCGATCGATCTTTTGCAATCTTTAATCCCGGAAATTTCTTCTCTTCGCGAGCGATAAAGTTCTTTTCAGCATTTTCTTTCAAAAAAGGCCTGTTTCATCTACATTGAATACAGTTTTACCGCAATAACCCTTCTCTTCTATCATTGTCTTCAATTTTGCTGGAAAAGACGTAGCAGCCTCTTGATCAGCACTTGCCGCCTCTCCAGTTGCCACAATGCTATGGTTATTGCAGCGGTTTTTGAAGCGGCTGAACCAACCATTGCTGGCTACAAAAGTTTCACCGTTCGCCATATCACCAGCTTCATCTTTCAATCTTATAAAAATCAGTTTTGCTTCTTTGCATATAGTATTTTCGTCGACTGGGCAATTCTTGGCTTTTACTTGATTATCGCACTATATTTTGAGCAATGTTTCCATTTCAGTGACGATTCCATGACGCTTACCAATTACGCTTGAATTCAATGACTGAGCATTTATTGCAGTCTCAAAAATTCGCTCTTTATCTTCTACAATTGCTCTTATAGTGGTCTGAGGAAGATCGAGCTTGTGCACTATTTCGTAAATTTTCATCCCGTTTTCAAAATTCTGTACAGTGTTTAGTTTTTATTCCAGTCACCGTTTTTTTTTCTTTTTTTGGTTGTTGAACTATCAGGCTATTTTCGTTTTAAGGACATAATGTGAAAGTCTTTTGAATAAGTTGAAAAGGACACAGTCAGAACATAAACGCATTCATGCACGAAGAGCGGCAGCGTTGACGGGCACAGTTTGGTGGCGGGTGAAGGGGGGCGCCAACGGCGTAACTGCGAGTCGGCGTAAATCGAGGTATTACTGTACAACGATCTGGTAGCGAAAAATATGTATCAGGTAGGTCTGACTGATTAAGCAGAAATAAAGATCACATTGATCTCTTCTTTACCTAGTTATTGTCGACACTATCAAGTATCACTACATGAACGAAAACAAATCCAAGAAATAGTTTCAGATCTGAAGGATGCTGATATAATTGAGGACAGCGGTTCACCATTCTTTAGTCCAGTATTATTAGCCCGAAAAACACTGGGAACATGCGAATGTGTGTCAACTATCGTGGGGTAAGCAGCAAGACAATCAAACAACAGTTCCCGATTCCATTGATCGATGACCAATTGAACCGCCTTCGATAAATTAAAATTACACGACGTTGGATCCCAGCAGCAGGTACTATCAGGTACCAATGACGAGTGAATTTAAACAAATCACTGCATTCAGTAAAACGGATGGCCGCTACCACTTCAGTCGTATGCCGTTTGGTTATGCAATGCACCAGGAACGTTTCAGAGGTTTATTAATAAAGTGTTTGGTAGTATGCGATATACAACGGCTATGACCAATCTAAACGATACGATTTGCCGTCCGAAACTTGTGACGAAGGGATAATTAAACTCAAGCAAGTGTTATACGCATTAAGATCTGCAAATATTACTTTGAGATTAGACAAGGGTCGTTTTTCGAAATAAAGAATTGAGTACCTCGGTTTTGAAATAAGCAAGAACGGAATAGAGCCAGGGAAACGTAATCTTTGTAGCATTCGAGTTTTCAGTCCCAAAAAACGTTATAGCGGTGCGAAGCGTTATTGGGTTGGATAGTTTCTTCAGACGATTTGCAATGATTGTAAGACCATTGACGGGACTCTTGTGTAAAGACGTAAAATTTCTTTGGGGTCCAAAGCAGAGCGAAGTTTTCACAAAATTAAAGAAAAAGTTACTCGGAGACGTGGTGTTGAAAGTCTACAACCGAAAACCAAAAACGGAAGTACATACAGACGCGTGTTCGAAGGATATTGCAAGGACACGAAGACGGAAGATTACACGCGGTTTCATATTATATAACTGCCGAAAACTGCTAACGATGAGATAAAATATCATTCGTACGAACTGAAAACATTAGCGATCGTCTGCAATCTAGATGCAGACGAGCGTTCTGCATTTCAGAACGTATTTTATTGGTATGAAATTTGTGATTAAAAATGACTGCAATAACTTAAAAGTGTTAGCGTCTTGTGAGAAATATACTATGTGTCACGCTAGAGTTATACGGGGATACGTACCCGAGGATTTATGTTCCGAGTTAGTCGCAGATACACACAGAGCCTTCTGCCATATGGGTATCGATAAAAACCTCAATGCATTGAAGGAAGCGTATTACTTTCCTTAGATGAAAGAGTTTTTTACGATTCATGTCAATCAGTGCATTAACTATTTATACTTTAAGAAACCAACCGGTAAGCCACCAGGGTATTTACACCCGTTGGATAAGGGTAGTCAGCCTTTCGAGGTATTTCATGTTGATCATTTAAATCCTTTTGTTAAGACCGAGACTGATAACTGTATGTTAGAAACTGTACAAACGACGAATGCGCAAGAGGCTGTAGACTTTCTTGACGAGTTTGTCACAAATTACGGAAAACCAAAGAAACTAGATATCCGATCGTGGCAGAGCGTTCACGTCGCAACGTCGACAAAACTTGCGAGCAGTCAGGAATCTAATATGTTAAGATTCCTTCGCGACCGTACACCTCGTGCGAATGAGCAGGTGGAACGTCTCAATAGAGTAATTTTGACTATTTTATGAACTACATTTAACGGAGAGGGTGATGACTGGGATGAGACACTTTTCGAGGTTCAGTGGGCTGTGAACAATGCCGTACATCGTGTGACGAAACGAAACCTCCGTACAAAATATTTCACCGTAAGGATGTAGATGTAAACGTTAACCCACTTACAAGTGAAATTTTAAAATTAAATGAGAAAAAAAAATGTCGCACGAACGAGATCTTGTTGTGAAGGTGTTAGACAAGGATAGGTATTTAAGGAGGCACATCCGAGTACAACATTCTTTTCTAAATTTTTTGTTTGCTTGCCTTATAGTTTTAAATCTTAAGAATATTGTTGGAAAATCAGCTGGCGCACGGCGATCGATAATCGTCGTGCGCCTACCTGTTGCGCTGCTCTAGCACGCGTTGTTCGGTTGAGTCGAAGATAGCCGAGGCATGGGCTTCGCGAAGCCGAGGATGTGCCTCGTTGGCACGCCGCGTCGAGCGAGAGGATGTCTCTCTCGCTTGACTTCGGTTTCGCTCACCGGCTATCTCGCTCAACTGACTCCAGCGCTCAACGTAAAGTTCATACTCGCAGCCATCTTGAGAATTTGGCACTTTTGCGACACACATCTTTTGGACAGCACGCGCATCCACGGGACTCTTGGGACTTCACATCAACCTTTTTACATCGGCATCGCTCAACATATCTCATCAGGACTCATTGCTCAAGGTAAGAGTGCTCTGGCATAATTACGTCTTAATTCACTGTCAGAGAGGAGAAAATGGTACATCAGCACTGGGTCTCACTTGTGGCGTGCGTTGCAGCACATGCTGTACCACGTTCTCCTCATGTCGTTTTGCCGGCTTAATTAATATAATTAAGCATGTGCCTCATATTCACTGTATTTTCCCCCAGTAAATCTGCTGGGAAAGTACAGTGAATATTTTTTGCTCAACCGTACAGCCTCAATATCTGTTTGCAGTGTGCTACGCAGTGCTGATTGCGTAGCTGGTCGCACACAAAATCGCTGCACTCAAACACAGGTTATTGTGAATGCTCTCATTAATTCACTGCAATCACTTTGCAATACACTGCTGAGTGGTTGCAGTGAATTACACACAAACGTTTTCGCACTCAATGGTATCAGCGTGTCGTGCTGCGTAGCTTTCGCTACGTTGCACGCACCGCTGTCTCAAGTTTATATTCAGCACACAATTAACAAAATTGTGTGCTGCTCACATTATGTCATGTTACAACTCAATTTGTTAATCTCTTTTATAATTTGTATTTGGTTTTCAAAATTCATATTTTTCACAATTTTCTAAATAATATAAAATCAATGCATACATTTTAGTTGGAGTGTTCACGCACTCATATTAAGATTGTATTTTGACTACTGCAAAGGAAGGCAGAAATAAACCGCTTCCTCAGTATAACATCTATGTGTCTGGTTATTTTCCTCTTGCCTTGAGTGAGTTCTCATCCCGTTTCAATATATTCACAGGTCAGTCAAGGTTCATCCGGACGGATTGTCAACAAATATTGTATGTAAATGTTAGCCTGATATTCGAAAAATTGTAAACTTTATGGGAGATTTACTGGAATGCGGCCATGCGGTCGTGTGACCCGCCGCGCCGCTTAGCCCAGAGCCTTTTGTCTAGCAGGTACGAAGGGTCTGACCCTTCTTGCGAATTCTAACGGTTTGTCTAGAGCGTCATTCGATCATCAACAGTGCAGCAGTGAGCAACGTTTTTATTCTGTATAACCTACTGTTGTGGAATTTATATTGTAAAATGGAACGCAGAAAAGGTAATCGCGATAGCAAAATGACGACAGCAGATAAAGCGAATAAGGTGATTCGCAAGGATCGGCCCGTAAAAGAAAGCAACGCAAGAATCGTTATGAATCCGAACAAGACTGTAGTAATGTGAGTGCTTCGGCAAAAAAAAGCGAAGGTCAATTAATTTAGAACCAAGTACCAGATGTACAAGTATGAAATGCGGATTTCAGACAACAGATGGCGCACGAATGCAGTTTGTGCTATAAAGATTTGACACTGCGCCATTTTGTTGTGTCATCCACAAGTGTCAGACGCGCACGAGTGCTTCATTGGAAAAGTGTGTGCATAGTGTTGTGTTGTTGTGTTCAATATGTCGAAATTTATACCGAACAAAGAGCATTCGCGGACAGCATTAATTTTTTGTTTTCATTTGAAGAAAACTGCTGCTGAATCATACCGATTACTTCGAGAAGCTTATGGTGAATATGCTCCATCACAAGATACGTGTGAACGATGGTTTCGGCGTTTCAAAAGTGGTGACTGCAACAAAAACAACTCGCCGAGCAATTGCACGTTAGTCAACACGCTGTTTCCAATCGGCTACCAGAGATGGGAAAGATTTAGAAGACCAGTAGATGGGTACCACATGAGTTGAACGACAGGCAAATCGAAATAGGCAAAAACACATGTGACATTTTGCTCGCTCGGTACAAAAGGAAGTCGTTTTTGCATCGTATAATTACAGGGGATGAAAACTGGATTTATTTTGAGAATCCCAAGCGTAAAAAATCATGGGTAGACCCAGGTGCACCATCCACATCGACCGCAAGACCGAACCGCTTTGGCAGAAACACGATGCTCTGTGATTAGTGGGGCCAGAGGCGCGTGGTCTATTATGAGCTGTTAACACCTGCGGGAACAGTTAATAATAAACGTTACGAACAACAATTGACCAATTTAAACCGTTCGCTGCTTGAAAAAGGCCAGAATACCAAAAGAGACAATAGTCATTTTTTTTCATGACAATGCTCCATCACATACGGCAAAACCGTTCGCGACATGTTGGAAGCACTCAGCTGGGAAGTTCGACCCCATGCGGCTTACTCACCAGACTTGGCTCCTTCCGATTACCACTTGTTTGCATCGATAGGTCACGCACTTGCTGAGCAACGCTTTGGTTTGTACGAAGATGTGAAAAAATGGCTCGATGAATGGTTGGCAGCAAAAGGGGAAGATTTTTACTGGCGAGGTATTTACAAATTGCCCGAAAGATGGGAAAAATGTATAGCAAGCGATGGAGCATACTTTGAATAAAGCACTTTTTATCATTCTTCCCAATTCAACATGTTTTTTAGAAAAAAATCCGCATTTCATACTTGTATACCTGGTATAAACTACGATATTGATTACGTTTTTCTAAATTTCGTCACCGTATTTTCATTTATTAGTGATCACGTGAAATGTAAAGAGTGCGGAAAAACAATTACAATCTCGAAAACCTCTACTCGTGGTCTCGGATTCAAACTGAAAATAGAGTGTCCTTCCTGTGAGCCCCGAACTGTTCCCTCTTGCACATATATTTCCAACGCATACGAGGTAAATACTAGGTTCGCTTTTGCTATGCGAATGATAGGGATTGGACTAAAAGGCATGCGAAGATATTGTGGAATAATGGATGTAGCATATCCTCTTTTACAGACTGTGGATGACGTGATTGTAAAAAATATTATGACTGCTTCAGAATTAGTACGAGATATGATTTTTAAGTCAGTTGCGCAGGAAGAAAAATAAATGATGACAGGAGCAACAAATGAGACAAATACGGGATTCACCGTATCAGGGTATGGCACATGGCGCAAACGACGCTTCAAATTCATTAACAGGAGTATGAAGTATGTAGTGAATTTTAGAAACGTAAGCAAAATACTAGTGAGTATGAGGAATGGGCAAAAGGTCATGCTGACAAATGTAATGTAAATCACGAAGGTTGTTCCGGCAAAATGGAGGTCGACGCCATGTGTAAAATATTTTCAAGATCAGAAGATAAATATGGAGTGAAATACATCAATTACATAAGCGATGGAGACTCTAAAACTTATGAGTGCTTAACTAACAAGGCACCATATGAAGATACAGAATTAACCAAGAAAGAGTGTGTTGAACACGTACAGAAAAGAATAGGCAAAAGACTTAGAAATGGTAAGAAACATTCCAAAGGACTTGGAGGAAGAAGTAAATTGACAGGCAACCTTATTGACAAGCTCACAATTTAACACGGTCTTGCGATAAGACGTAATAGTGATTATGTGAAAAAGATGAATAAAGTGATCACGGTCATCTTTTTTCACATGACGTCAACCGACCAGAATTCACAGCATGCATGATTGTCCGCAAGGAAACAAATCATAGTGTACTGGCCAGCAAGTTTATTATTTCTAATACATTAAACACCTACCACTATAAGCCCGCTCTTCATCCAGATGTTGTTAAAGCTATAGAACCAATTTTCAGGGACCTAAGTTCTGAACATTTATTACAACGTTGCGTTGGAGGATACATGCAAAATTCAAATGAGAGTTTTAATAACGTGATTTAGCGGATAGCACCCAAAATTTCCCACAGCGGCACAGACATTGTAATCATTGCCGCAAATATCGCGACATGTACTTTCAACTCTGGGGCGTAATCATATCTCCAAGTTACGAATCGAAGATGCGCGTCATTTCTTTCCCAAACTTTAACCGCGATTATCTGGAAACATACTTTTCAAAGACGGTCCCCAAAAAAATTCGTAAAATGGCTTGACCGATTTCCTCCAAATTTTGACATAATATTTTCGGATAGATTTTCTACTTCAGAACGTACGATTTTTTAAAAATAAACTTATGAATTTATGCGTGAACCTCGGCCAAATTGTTTTTTTGTATCCGCAAGATCAACCGTTGCAGAGCAGTTTGCATTACAGTTTTTGTTACAGACCGAGAGGTGACACATCGTCTTAAGGGGAGGCGAAACCTCCACACCACCGCATCTCATTCGCGGAACACACCTTCCCGTTCTACACTGAACAGAATTTAATGAAATTTGGTCAGTAGACTGCAAAAACGTGAGCCTTTCGGGTGACAATCGTAGAATTGATAAAATTGGGAAAAAAATTATAGATTAATTATCTGCAGTTACCTGTAAATGAAAAATTACTTTTGAAAATGATTTAGGACACGAAATGAAAAAACGCCGTTTGTCACCCCCACGCCAGCACAAAAAACACACAGTATACCCATTTCGATTACGGGTTAGAAACAAAAAAGTACCTTAACAGTGCACGGGAACTATTGGTGACAATCTCGAAAAGTAATCCGCGAGACATGGCCGATGGCTCAGGCGAGGCGAAATATCCATGAGTGCGAAAGAGATAGAACTAGTATAGTTTGCCCTCACCTGAATTGTGGGAGGCACTGGTAGTAATTCAAATAGCTTTCTCTCTCACATACCAGTAGAGTGAAATGCTAGTGTTTACAGTTTTAGTTACCCACTGAGTATGTTTCACCACCCCTCAAGACGAGGCGAAACCACTAATTCCAGTCATGAGCGCGAAAGAGATAGGCTGGCATGGCGCTCACGGCGAAGTAAAAGAGAAGCAGCACATCGGTATAAGTACAGAGGTTTCGCCTTCACTTAAGGTGATACAGCTGGATTGGTAACAAAAACTAATGCAAATTTCTCTGCCATGATTCATCTTTGGAATAAAAGCGGAGAACAGTGAATTGTGTTTTACATTTCTACAGTTCACCGTCATCATTTTTTATCCGAAGGATCGTCCGAGGCGTAAAAATTCGTTATGGGAAAATTTTGTTATCTCATGCATAGCGATCTGAGAGAACGACATGCAGTACATCGTCTTAACGTGATGTACTACATATGTCAGAAGTTCTCTCTCCATCGCTACATCCACTAGCGCTATCTCACTCGCACCCATGGTGGCTCAGCCGACATAGCACATGACCTTAAGGGGTAGTGAAACCCCTTCTTTTTCTTGCTCCTTCGCGATCATTACACGTCAATTCGATCAGTAACTAACCTTTCGGTACAAATTTTTTCTAGGGCGTCGGAACTTTACAGATAAGAGCAGAGCACATCTGGCTATTAAAACTCGTTTTTTTTTGAAAATTCAATACAGCCTAAAAAAATTGGTCTGGAATGATCAGTAACAAGTAACTCATTAAAAAATATATAACCTATGGATTTTATATACCATGGACATTTTGAGAATAAAAAGAGTTTTAGACAATAGCCTGTAGTACTGTACATTGTGTAGTTTGCTTTTTTCCAAAACATCCATTATCTCTGAATAGCATGGTCTGGAGAATTAGAAGCTATTTCTCACACTCATGCGTCGCATGGTACATTTTTCACCTCACCTTCGTAGTTGACTGTTAACTAGCCGAAATCAAAAGCCGCACTAATAAATTTTGAGTTCATAAATCAATCATATAAAATGTCCAAACCTTAGCAGACATAGAAAAAACTCATTTACGTTGTTTTTTTTAAAAGTAAATGGTGCTACATTAGACAAATTTTTTACGAATACCAACACGGTAAGAAAACTGTGCATTGACGACTGACACGCTATACCGTCGCAGTGGAGTTATGCGCGTCGGTATATAACATAACGCCGGCATGGTGTGCTGAACCCATTCAAATTAATCACGGTTCCCCAAGGCTGAATATTCATCACAGGCGTGTGGCGCTTTTCTGCCATGTTTTTCAATGAGTGGGAACAAGAGGGAAAGATACCTCTTCTTGCCCTCTGTTGCACTCACGGTCGCCCAAATAAAAATCCAGCCTAAGCCTTACGACATACTGAAACCATCAGGATATCATGATGGATTGAACATGTTGTGATGACACATCTTTACATGCAGACATATGTTCATGACACTACTGCACAGTCACCCCATGCCACCACTATGACATCGCTGTACCTACGCATTTTTGTCTGGGAAACAATTCATACAAAATATTTAATGAGAGATTTCAAAATCATGAATAACATCTTATTCAACAACATATTTGAACATAACGGATGTGATAAAGATGCAAGAATCTGCAAATCAGCATAGATTAACGTTGGTACATAAAAAAGTGGGATTACATTATCAGGTGTAGCAGACACAACAAGAGCAAGAGACAACAGAGAACAAAAGTTTTACTTCATATGGAACTGAGCCAAACACTGTGCAGTTAATCACGTCCTAATTTTGTTACGCTTTTCATTACAGTATCCTCTTATCAACTGTATGTTATTTTAATACCACTAAGTGGGTGAAATTTATACAAACTCTGTTAACTATTGGGCTGGCACCTCTTTTCCTAAAGCCCAATATATAAAACGCCAACTTTGACCATAATTGTCTTCTTAACAGCATGGTCAAGTCTCCTTTTATTGATCTCAACTGATGCAGGCAAATGTACCCTTTGTGATGAAAAAACAATGAAGGTGAAGTCAATATGCATTTATGGTTCAACTACCCTAAAAGACAACATATTGCCACAATTTTCAAATACCTACTCTAACTAGTAATTTTATTACTTATACTTTAATTTAAAAGTATATTAACTTTCTGTGCCCAAATTAAATTTGCCATAAGATAACAATTATTATATATTATATTATATTATATTATTATTAAAGAATTTACCATTCAGAATAGTTTCCAAACCAACAAATGCATTAATTTAATAACAGCTAATCTAGCTGAAGTACCTTCTCAAGCTGGCCACTTTCCAAACTTCACCTATAACAAGACGGTGAGCCTCAAGCAAATGTGTAATAAATTGTTGTTCATTGGCGGGTAGAACAAACTTATGATTACACAGTAAACAGCTTGATTCTTCAGATTCACCATCTAGTCCGACAAATTGTGTTCTACAATGCATTATTGATTCATTTAATACAACCTCTGATTTAGAATGATTTGCTGTTGTAACTGTAATAATACATTTTTGTAATTTAACTAATCGTTTTAAACCATGAGAATACAAAAATAAATATATAAATGTCTTGTACATAACCTTTAGTGAGCATCGTTATTTCGAGATAATCAAAATAGAAACTGAACTTTCATTTGCTTCAATGTAACGATATTTTTAGTCTCACATATCTGCAAATGAGAAATCGAATCAATAACAATTTCTTGTGGTGATTACACTTATCTATTTGTCGTGATTGGACTGTCGTACACGAAATTTACATTAAGCCCAAATAAGATATTTTACATAGAATCGCAGGCTTTATGAGAGCACTGGATACAATACCAGAGTACATAGATGTGCATGGAGGCACAAGCCTTATGGGAGAATTTGGCAGACTTTTCTGGGGTGATCGGTTAGTGATCACCCCAGCCACCGCGAGCGCTGCCTATACCAATGTTATGGATACTTATGCCCACTGAATTTTTTATAATGCCCAGGGAAGCAGTGAGCACAATATTTCTAAGATTTATTCTAAGTTCTTTATTCTCAAGTGGCGTAAGCCATAAGGGTAAAAAAAACTTTCTTTATAAATACTAGATGACATGGCCGCCACAGCTTTGGCGGTAGATTTTGCGCTTCTTTATCGTATGCGCTTTTCTTGACGCTTTTTAGTGCTCGTCGCACGTCTAGTGGCCGACAGCCGAGTCTTAGACTCAGGGCTATCACAGTGTGCACAAATGCACCGCCACATAGTAGCTCCGCCCTTTTACTATGCTACGAGCAGTGTGCGTTTGGGGTGATGTTACGTTGTCGCTCGCATTGACTCGCCCTTGAATGAATGATATGAAGGGTATTTTTCGCTCATATTATGCAACTATCCCACAAAGCAAGTGGAACTGCAAATGAAAATGCATGGTTTGATAGGATATTGACTAACAATAGTCAAAAGGCTGAAATTGTAATCCTCTGCAAACATATGGTTGGCGTTCAAACGAAGCAGGCGGAAAATTAGCCAGTAACGCAGCTCCTACATGTAATGAATCGACGGTGTAGTATGTGTACACCTTTGCTCCATCCCACTCATTCCTGCACCACGCGGCTACTCCCACCACTCCCACTTTTCCATCGCCGCGCTACTCACTCTGCTTAACCAGTATCGGTAACGTGGAGATAGTAGAGTAAGGTGGTGTGGGTACTCTGGTGAACAAGGAAGAGCAGGATGGAGCAAAGGTGTGCACATACTTGGAATAAAATTTGTAATTCACCCTTATGCTGGCGGAATCTACGACGGCTCTCCATAGTGTCACAATGTTCCTTCAGCGTAGCCGCGTGGTACAGGAAGGAGTGGGGATAGGAGTGGGATGGAGCAAAGGTGTACACATACTACTGACGGTCGAGCGGTATGAAGTGTAGAATGTTGTAAGGGTTTTTTTCTACATAAAACTCACGTTTGTTCCTTCTTCTCCATAACTTGTAGGTGCGGAGTCAAAATGCCAAGCAGATCATAACTATAAGCGATATAATAAAAAATAGAATAAATATAATTCGATGCAATGTTAAAAAAATGTTATTAACACATATAAGTACTTTTGACATCCGTATGCGGGCGGACAAACTAGTACAATTTCTATAAAGATAAAATGTCAATTTTTGTATGTCCGTTAAGCCAGCAATCTATAACTGTTCTCCTATAGCATAAATAAATATTTAATAGATACAAAAGCGGTATAAAATCTCTTTTATCCTAAAAAAACCGGGAGATTCCGGTTCGGTTCCCACACCTGTTTTTTTTTTATGTCATATGAAAAATAACAAATGGTCGAACTGGTGGTAACGTTTATCTGTTTTTATGTGATGTATTGTAACATAGTTACAATCACGAGTCCACTTTATTATTTCGAATGGCTATAAGAGCCGGAATTATATTCGGAAGTATCAAGTACAGCGGGCACTAGGCCTCCGAACCCGGAGATGTGACAAAACAACTAGCTACGTCACACACCCGGAATTCCCTCGTTGCCGTAAACAGCAGGTCAGCGACCAGCTGGCCTCGCTCGGTGGCGAGGGAAAGACGGGTGGCGCGACAGCGAGAGCCCGCAAAATTAACAGAACTCGGTAAATTAAAAAAATTTAATCGAGAATTAGGAAGAGGGGAACGAGGCAAGGGAAAGGCTATAAAAGAGCCTGCGCGGAAGGAGGAGCTCTCTTAGTCGGTTGGCGTTTTAACTTTTTAGGCTTAGCGCTGATAGCCCAAGTGTCGAAGTATAAAGAAATTAAAAAACGAAACATTGAGATTACGGATTAATTTTCAAGAGTCACTCTCGATTGCATATTGTAAAATCCGTGTTACGTGAGAAAAGAAACAACAAGTGAGTGATAAACGAAGACCAGCGAAACAGGAAAGACAGGTGAGCAATTTCCATAAAATAAACAATAATTAGAGAAACATTACAGGAATTGTCATTAATCAAGATTGAGCTAGGTTTTAAGTGAGTAGAATTAGGTGCATAGAATTAGTTGCATATAATTAATGGAATAGAGTTAAGAAAATAGAATTGAGCGGATAGAGTTAAGAGTAGAGGATTGATTAAATAGAATTAGGTCATTCGTTTTCAAGAAAACAGAAGTAGGTCACGTAGCATTTAAACTGGCATTATAAACAAGAATTGTACAGGCGTGCGAGTGGAAAAGAGACAGTGAGGAAGTGAAATGGGTGAGAGAAAGAAAGCGTTATGAATATAAGTGAGATATCGTTTCGAGGAGCGAGATCAACGCGTTTGGATGTGTGTGCGTGTTAGAGTGACTGGGTCAGTACCAACGTATAAAACAATAACAGATATTCAAGGTGGGTGTACCGAGAACCTGTGAACGCAATATGCGAAAATAATGTGAAAATAATTACCGAATTCAAATGCATGTACAGGTTATCGGTGCCAAGAAATCGAACACTGACATTTTATTTAAATTGTTTTTGTTAATAAACCCTAGTCGCACCTACCTAGAAGTCTAAAATTAATTAATCCTGTGATCGAGCTCGAATTTCCCACGAGAAATAAAAAATATTGTTAACGATAAGAAATTACCGTTACAGTATGTCTGTATAATGTGACACTGCATTTATCGTTATTTTATCTGATATTTTATGGCAAAGGATCCTTGAGCTGAAGTGATGTAAAAATAATAATAACTTCTTATTAACATATCATGGAATGCATACAATTAAATGAATGTTGAATGTGTTCTCTAAAAAAGCTGTTCATTAGATTATTAATAATTAGATGATATCCGATGTAAACACGATTGCAAGATTCTACTTTGCATTCTTGTTTATTCAGATTTTTATACTACCTAAATATGATCTCTAAAACTGTATACATTCTTAGCGGGCAGTCTCGCACTTGCCATTAGTAAGCTACAGTAGTTCTACGCCAGTGGTCAAAGTAACCGGCTTAGAATCAGATATAACAAATGACATTCTGGAGCCGCCAACAACAAAGTAAGGTAACGATCAATTTCTCACTCCTCACGGCCCCCGTCTGGTGAAATCAATATCATAAGACTCTCCCATCGAGAATCATCTTGCGAATACGAGAAGAATGAAGGAAAAAGAGTTACTCAAATGCAAGGAAACTCCCGAGACGATGGAAGTAGCAGTAGCACGACAAAGAAACATGAGCATGGACGTGAAAAATAATATTCGAGATCTGCAGGAGTCTCTCGACATCATCGCTAGCCTCCATACTTCATGGAAGTCTGCCGGACTGGTTCGAAGGAACCACGAAATGCACCGTCGGATGCAAAGCCTGCCGAGAAAGAGGGTTTTAGTGGGTGGGAGTCCCACACACCGGCGGCTTAACGATGTGTCTACTGACGGTGCATAATGCAATTCCCTCTGTTCAGAAAGACTGAAGTCTCCTTAGTTCCCTCAAGAGGTCCTCCAAGAGGTTATTATTTGTTGGGATCGTTTGCCGATTAAGAGATGGATGCATTTATTATAGGCAGCGGTAACTTTCTGTTGTCAATTTAAAAGTCAATAAAAGAATGTACAATAATTCGTAGTTTCGAGCATTTGACCAGGAACCAACCGTTCTCTGTTGAGTCTAATTCAATTCCGATTTTAGTAAAGTAGTTAGCAACTGCGTTTGCTAAAATCCCTTAGTTGGCAGCTTTAGCTTTAGCCTATCGTAGATCGCCAACCTTTTCAATCACCTGATCTTTCCGCATAAATAAACTCTTTCATCATAGTTATCATGTGAAAATATTTTATCTCCAGAGCGGCTGTTGCACCGTTTCCTTTCAGCTGATGTAATTTCTCCTTCATTTTTTCATGTATTTTGTTTATCAACGAGTGCTGGTTTATTGCTTACAGTGATAAAGGATCTGCAATACGTCGCTGAGAATGTCTTTGATTTCCTCGCGCTCTGTATCGGAAGACTGTCCAAAATTATTTTTGCCAGAGCTATTTGGGTTAATAAATGAGCTCGAACGGCTTTTTCAGCATTTTCTCGTCGGAGTGATAACGCTGAGTGATTCCTTCAAATCCCTTGCCGCCATTACATATCCGACGCAGCTTAAAACGACATCAGGAAATGAAATCTGCTAATTCTCACCCAGACGGATATATTTGATCTCAATAAATCTCTTGTAGATGCTGCAACAATATCACATGCCTGTAAGTAAAGAGGTTGATGTAACGTAATGAAACATGATTTTTCGCCCAATTTGAAAGATTCTTGGACAGCGAATGTAAGCACAGTATAGATTGGGTTGTAATTGCTCGGTGAAGAATTCACAAAACAGAGAGGCACTATTTTTGACGTTTCAGGAGGCAGATCTCGTGTTACGCTGTACATGAATCCTTTCCATCCGGGAATGAGAGGAATCTCGAGGCATTCCCCACATATCCGGAAAACATCAGATAATTGTGGCAGCGGTACTTCTTCCGTTAGAGGATTCAAACCATGTAAATCTTCAATAACCAGACTTCTTAAACCAGTTCCGTTACCACTCTCAAACGTTGTTCATGAAATAGTGCCATATTCTCCGATTTCCTTCGCTGGCGGAATATTAAATATTTTCACTGTTTCTTGATCATCGATAATGGATCTTGCAGGTGTTACGCATTTAATGCCGCCCACCCATGCTGTGAAATATGTTCAGGCCGTTTATAGTACAGACATTGAAGTCAGCCTTGTCAATCACAAATTGGCAAAACGATCCTGGCTGGATTGGAGGTTGAGAATGATAGATCATAGATATTTCGAATACCTGTGCATCCTTGTATGATGAGCAGAAACCTAAATTCGAAAGCAGAGTTACTAAATTCTTGGGACTGAATCTGTATAAAAATACAGCGAGACTGATTTGCATGCAGGATATATACGAGCGTGGCCTTATTGCCGAGATGATAGCGTGACGTATAAAAATCAATTTTCTTGACACATTAGCTGATGTTTTTTTTTTTCGACTTTCGGGAATCACATTGTTGGAATTTGATGCGGAATTCCTCCTGGTTGAAGTTGAGCGAATCTGTGAAGATATTGAAAATTATGAGTCTTCACTCAAGACAGAGAAAAAGAAACCAGACAAATAGATGTTTAGATTGAGAAAGTGGTTTATTTTCACTTTCTGCTTGTCAGTTTATAAAAATACCAATTCCAGCCAAAATAATAAATGTAAAAATAAAATATAATGAATTGAAGTTAAATTTTGAATTCCAGTGAGATATTTGAGCAACACACAATTCCATTAATTGTGTGCTGTGTTTGTGAATTACTTGAGTAGCACACAATTATGTTAATTATGTTAATTGTGTGCTATATTTATTCAGAGTAGTGTACGTGCTGCAGCCAGCGCTGCGGACCACGCCACGCTATGAGATATGTGAGTGCGTAGGTTGATTTTATTAATTCCAGTAATTTCTCAATGAGATAGAAGATTAAAATGTACAGAGAGTGAGTGCTTGCACATGCAACTCTGGTACTTGGGTGCTGGAATTTTACTATGACGGACTGTGAAGCAGCTAACGCTGCACTGCACGGTAAAGTGAGCTTGAGGATGCAAAAAATGAGTGGAATAAATTCACTGTACTTTCCCAGCAAGCTTGGTTAAGGGAAAGTACAGTGAACTGATATACACACACGCAATTATATCAGGAGTACAAATTGAAAATGCGGGATTTTTTTCTATTTTTGAACGTTTATTCTGAAAAAATGGTAACAAATGAATTATTCAAAGTATTGTCCATCGCTAGCCACAACTTTTTCCCATCTTTCTGGCAATTTACGGATACCGTCGCGAAAAAATTCGGCCGGCTTGGCTGCTATCCAGTCATCGACCCATTTTTGGGCTTCTTCGTAAGAATGGAAGCGCTGGTCAGCTAGGCCATGTGTCATCGATCGGAAAAGGTGGTAATCGGAAGGAGCAATATCTGGGCTATACGGCGGGTGGGGTAAGACTTCCCATTTCAGCGTTTGTAGGTATGTTTTGACCGGCGCTGCAACATGTGGCCGAGCGTTGTCATGTTGCAAAATTACTTTGTCGTGTCTTTGCTCGTATTGTGGCCGTTTTTCTTTGAGTGCGCGGCTCAAACGCATCAATTGAGTTCGGTATAGTGCTCCTGTGATGGTTTCGTTCGATTTCAATAGCTCATAATACACCACACCCAGCTGGTCCCACCAAATACAGAGCATGAGCTTGGCGCCGTGAATATTTGGTTTGGCCGTCGATGATGATGCATGGCCGGGGTAACCATATGATTTTTTGCGCTTCGGGTTATCGTAATGGATCCACTTTTCATCACCAGTGACAATGCGATGCAAAAAACCCTTCCGTTTTTGCCGTTCGAGCAGCAGTTCGCATGCAAAAAAACGGCGCTCGACGTCTCTCGGCTTCAGCTCATACGGCACCCAATGTCCTTGCTTTTGGATCATTCCGAGGGCTTTTATACGATGGGAAATGGCTTGTTGTGTCACTCCCAATGAATCTGCGAGCTCTTGTTGAGTTTGACACGAGTCTTCATTGAGTATTGCCTCCAATTCAGCATTCTCAAACTTTTTCACTTGGCCCGGCCGCTCTTTGTCCTCAACGTCAAAATCACCACTTCTAAACCGCACAAACCATCTCTCGCACGTTGAAACCGATGGAACATGACTCGGATAAGCCTCGGAGACCAATCGATGTGCTTCAGCAGCACTTTTCTTCAAATTAAAGAAGTAAATTAAAACTTCCCGCAAATGCTGTTTTGTTGGCACGAAACTCGACATATTGAGAGCTCAAAAAAACTATGAATTTGACACTGCGACAAATTGACACATACTGAAAATTAAAGCTATAAGACGTAGCTTTGACATGAACATAGTCACAGTACTGCCTGATGCGTATAGCGTTAGTAACGCCATCTGTTATCAAACCCGCATTTTCAATTTGTACCCCTGATATTAATTGGGTGAGCAACAAGTAGTGTGGAAAACGTGGTGTAGCCCGTGCTGCAGAGCACGTCAACGGGTGAGACCTTTATGAGGATGCACCGAATTATTTTCTACTCCTCACCGACACTGAATTACACTGAATTGTGACGGTGTACTCTTACCTGAGTTTTGAGTCCTGGTGAGCACAGAAGGTTGAGAAAGTCCGGTGAATGCAGTGAAAAAGTCCGAGATGTACAGGAGATGTGTGCGCTGTTCCCGTGGGTTTTTCAGAAAATGTGTACTTTTTCAACATGGCTGCGTGATACGAAAGCATCGTTTAGCGCTGGAGTCAAATGAGTTAGATAGCCGGTGAGCGAAGCCAAAGTCAAGCGAGAGAGATAACCTCTCGCTTAACGCGGTATGCCTGCGAGGCACAGCCTCGGCTCTGCGAGGCCCTGCCTCGGCTATCTCCGGCATAGCCGAACGCAGCGTGCTCGACCGCAGCAACAGGTCGACGCACGGCGAATATCGATAACCGTGCGCCAACTGATTATCCAACAGAATTCTTCAAAAACTCATTACTTAGAGCGTAGGATGTGTTTTCGTATACTTGTGACTGTATATCCTGCCTGATGATTAATGCAGCTGCCTCGACGATTCACAGTCGATCTTCATGATCTTTTTTTTTCTCGTACTGTACCTTGAATCGCACAAAACTTTGAGTCCTCTGTCGCGAAAGCAAACCGTTAGAATTTGCTTCTGATCGCGTGTGATGAGAGTATTATTTCAGTATTTTTCCTTCAACTTAGATTTTATGGTTATATCAATAGGAAAGTATCCGGTGACTGAGACATCAAGTCAGGTAGTGATACTTGAGCATCGTCCACGGCTTCAAAATAAGTATACATTTCTTCCATAGCCGTTACAACTTCTTCTACCTGCGGACGTCCTCTCTTTTTACTTGTTGGAACTTGCGAAAAAAAATGCAACAAAGCAGGATTAATGATACATTGCATCTGCTGCAACTTGATCAATCGTATTCATCAGGCGATTTTTCACCTCGTCGCCCCACTTATCGTTGCTTTTTTCCAATGCTTGCAATATTTTATCTCGTAAGTAAATATCCCGAACATTACACACTTTTTGTCGTTTGCAGACGGGCTTCTTTTGTTTTCTTCTGAAGAATTCATCATTGATTATCTCAGTGCAATATAAAAAATGTTCGCAGAAATCGGAACGGGGCAATGACAATCGCATATTTTACCGCACTTTTCAGTGTCAGGCTGCTCAACGCTGAGATTTTTACGTAACACAGCTTTCACACTCTTAGTACTTAACTGTACTTAACATACTTATTGTCTTTTCTTTCGACGCTAGCTTCAACGAGAGTTTTAATTTCTTTTTGTTTCACTACATCATGGCTCGAAATACTATCTTCACAAATAAAACACTTCTTCTCTGTGGACATTATGCCGGCCGCATAGGCTGAAATTCACCAATTATCCTAGCCTAAAAAAAAATTAGGTATGAATCAACGTGCGTTATTTCGAAATGCAGTGCAGACTGAGACAGGAGATGAGCTAGCACGGCCGTGCTCCTCGGTGGTCCCCTCCCAACCTCTCATTGCACACTAGACGAATTCAAAGAATGTTGTTGTGTCCTCACTCGAGGACCGGTGCATATGCACGTAGTTTCTTTATTTTTCTAACAGAGGTATAAAATAGCTTGTCACAGAACCTTTCTCTAAGACTGCTCACGACTGACTATCAGCGATGCGCTTCCGCGTCATTCCGTAGCCTATAGTGCCTTCGGAAGGCTAAGAGTACCACATATCGTAAATAACCCAGTGACATATGACAAACAAAAAAAACGGAATCAAAACGGGCTTATAGTAATTAGTAACATACCACGCGCCTTAATAAGCTCTGATTATCAACTTCGCTATTACCGTGCACGACATCCTTAATGAATAAAGTATGAAAGATTTGTGAAATAATATTAAATATTCAATGTATCATGAAG
The DNA here is from genome assembly GCA_963942595.1 of Cylloceria caligata. Lineage (NCBI taxonomy): Eukaryota > Metazoa > Arthropoda > Insecta > Hymenoptera > Ichneumonidae > Cylloceria > Cylloceria caligata. The sequence continues at coordinate 65,175,617 of OZ012703.1, forward strand.
TGAATTAATGCATTAATGGATTAAGATATAAATAATCGCTAGAAAGCATTATCGAGGCTAATCTAATGTATCAATTAGTGTTCGCGCCACATAAATCCGCCTCTGAAGACTAAATTTCATCACTCTCGGAAAGACTTCTTGAATTCGTCCGAGTACCCATTTCAAGGGTGGTAATCCCTTCTCTCGGCATAGGACTAGTTGTCCGACTTGGAGTTGAATACCATTATTCGTGTGCCACTTAGTGTTTATTTGAAGCGGAAGTACATATTCCGACGACCACCTCGTCCAGAAGTGTCGACAAATTTGCTCCAATCGTTGCCATCTTAAAAGTCGATTGGGTTTCAGAAGAGTTATGTCCGGCTCTGGATAAGAGACTAACGAGCTGCCGATAAAAAAATGTCCAGCCGTTAGATAGCTCAGATCGTTTGGGTCCGAGGATTAAGCCGTCAGCGGCCTCAAATTAAGGATGACTTCAATTTAAATCACGAACGTTGACGCTTCTTCAAACGTCAAAGCTGCGTTAGGCGTTACTTTGCAAAAATGACTTTTGAAGAACGACTTTACAACCGATAATCCGCCAAAGTGCGGGGCTCAAGGCGGTATAAAGTGCCATTTGATCCTTCCTGCTGAAGTGCAATTACGAATATCGTTCTGATGTTCTTTTTGATTAAAACGATTTCAAAGTTTTTAAAACTTATGTATAGCATCCACGAAATTAGTTCCGTTGTCTGAGAATACGTTAGCTGGCTTTTCTCTGCAGCCGATGAACTATTTGAACGCGTTAAAAAATGCGCCAGGTATCATTTCTGATACCACCTTTAAATGTACTGCTTTGGTGGCCATGCAGACGAATACTGCTACGTACGATTTAATGCGCTTTAAATCGACACCCATGCTCGTAAACGGCCGAGACGGGTTCACTCGCTGAGCTGATGGATGTGGAGTGATGTTGTGGAGTGTGGACTGATGGTGATGGAGCTGAGGTTTCCCATCATCTGCTCGGAAATAATAATAATAAGGTCTTGTTTCAACAAGCGACGCATTCATGAATCAATCGCTTGTCGGTACTGCGCACCATAATCAGCCAATACGACAGTCAAACGGCAACAAGAGTTGCATCTGCTCCCGTGTGCAACATCCTCTCGTGCTTGTGTCTCATGCCAAGCACAACAAGCTTTGAGCCATGTGGAAGTAAGATGGGATGATTTGCATCCTGTTGAAGCTCCGAGTTTTGTAGCCTGCCACAGGCATGCAACAGATCTCTTCGTCGCAATACGGACACACGTGCTTCAACCTGCTCTTGTTTGAGAGGTTTTCGTTCCTTTGCAGACCCTTCAACTCGTCTACACACGCCGTCCATTGCTCCCTTCTGATTAGACAATTTCTTGCATGCTTCAATTCATCGACGGACAGCGGACCAATCGGATTATGATCGTATTTCTTCCCGCAGATACTCGTGAAGCATGTGTACTTTACACGAATGAGTCTATTGAGAGTCGAGAATTTGTCCAGTTCATCAACCTCCCTTTGATGAATTGATATCGCAACCACCATAGCATCACTCCATTCGCTCAGCTGATCCTCGTTCACTTCAGGTATTGCCGCGGCTTCCGTTATAATTTCGTTCACCATAACTGAGAGCTCATCAACTCCTTCGGAGAAACGCCGCGTGATATCAAATCCGCGGGGTTTTCTTTTGTATCTACGTGGTTCCAATCTTCGACGATAGTTGCTTTCTGAATCTCGCCAATCCCATGCGCAACAAAGACCAGCAATTTTTTATTCGCTTCTTTAGTCCAATGGATAACAATTGACGAGTCAGTCCAGTAATAAGCCTTTGCGATGGTGAGCTCAGAAGAGTTTTTGACCTTGCTCCTTAATTGTGTTAACAGCTGAGTACCACACAACTCCGCTCTTGGAATCGGAATCGCCTTGACTGGAGTGACATGTAATTTAGCGCACAACAATTGGACCTGACGACATCTCTGCAAGCTGCTGCTGCGCATGTAGATGCAGGCACCGTATGCGTGCTCGCCAACGTCACAAAACCCGTAAAGCTCGATTTGCGAGCTCGATTTCTTGCCGATAGTTGCACGCTGTTTTGCAAAGCCATTAAAATCATGAATCTTCCTGGCGTTGTCTAACCACTCCATATACATTTCAGAAGGCAACGATTCATCCCAACCGAACTGGAGTTTTCACAGCTTCTGAATCATGATTTTAGCTGATATTATCGTAGGAGCCAAGAGTCTCAGTGGACCAAATATGGAAGCAATGCTCGAAAAGATAGTCTTCTAGAACCCTCTCGCCGACTCCAAATGGTTTTCGTACTGGACAAAGTACTTTGCAGGATTCCACTTGATTCTAAGAGCTTTTGTCATTCCGTCCTTGTCCAATGAAATTGCGTGATTCGATGTTGACGACGCCGTTGTGCCAGCTAACAGCTCTTCGTCATTCGAAGCCTATTTTCGCAAACGGAATCCACCTTTTGGTAGCAGTCTCATCGCGAATGATCATCGCTTCTTCTTTTGTGTCTTCTAAATCGGTTAATTACTGGATCGCTCGAGTGGCCAGGAACGAGGTCAGAGCCGTACCGTAGGTAAGCGTCAGCAGTTCGTACGTCTTGATATCATCTGACGGAGAATCGCGCCAGACAATTCGCTGCAAAGGCACTTTAAGTTTCGGCGACGATTACCTGGCGATACATCTTGGATATGTCCACCGTTAAGATGTATTCTAGACTACGGAACCGAAGAAGTATTGAAAGCAAGTCTTGCTAGACCACTGTCCCGAACATTAAGGCGTCATTCAATGCAATGCCACTCGTTGTCTAGCACGATGTATTGAACACGACCCTCAGCCTTGTGGTGACGCTCGTCTCTTTAACTACACAATGATGAGGTAGATAAAAGTTTGGTCGTACCTCCCATGCCAAATTGTTCTTTGAGAGCTCTCTAATATCCCCCAAATTTAGATATTTTTGCATGAAAATAGAATATTCTCTTTTAAGGCTAGGTTTACTATCTAAGCTACGTTCCAATCTCTCAAATGATCAGACTGCGATCTGTCTTGAATCTCCTAATTTGTGAAGTTGCTCGTGGGCTGAAAAACGGCGAATCGACCCTGTTCGTTACGCTTGGATGTATTCACAAAATACCCCTCGCAGATACGTTCCTCTGGCGTTCGTGTATTTTGCCGAATGTTATACTCGCGTTGCCAAAACCCCGTTAAATATTTTCGTTGAGCTGTTCCTCTATTACATGGTTGTAACTCATGCCTTTCAATGATTGATCTCTCATCCTGAAATTACCAAAAACTACCCATCGAAACGGTGTTTTTTGCCAAGTTAGTTGGTCGTCTGCGAGCTTGATCTTTCCTAGGCACAATAGCTCCAAAAATATTTCTGCTCCTAGCAGTAAATCCACCCTGGACGGCTAATTGAATTCGGGGTCAGCCAGCGTGATACCATTCGGAATTAGCAGCTCGTAAATATTGACCTGATTAGCTGGAACTAGCTGATGTAATTTTTTACCCCGGATCACATGCGCTTGTTTTAAACATTTAAAATCGATGTTCTTCACAGAAATTTAGCATGATACTCTATAACTCCGTCATACATAGTGTTCGAAGCACGACTGTTTGAGAAATCCTTGGATGTTGTTGGATCGACCTGTGCATATATTGAAAACTATGAGTCTTCACTCACGACAGGGAAAAAAAAACCAGACACATTGATGTTTAATTAGAAAGTGGTTTATTACACCTGCCGCATGTCATTTACAAAATAGGTTTAATTTAGAAAATATACCAAAAACAAAATAAAATATAAAAGAATTTGAATTTTGAATTTAAGGCAATTTGAGTAACACTCAATTATATTAATTGAGTGCTGTCCCAGTGAAGTGCTTGAGTAGCACATAATTCGGTTAAACGTGTGCTGTATCCAGTGAGTGGCGTGTACGCAGTGCAGCCAGCGCTGCGGAGCATGCCACGCAATGAGATATATGAGTGCGTAGATGAATTTAATGCCTGTCAGTAAATACTCAATATAATGGCGAAATAGAATTTACAGATAGTGAGTGCTAGCACATGCACATCTGACAATTGATTGAAATTCTACACTGACAGGCTGTGATGCAGTCTACGCTGCAGAGCACTGAAATGTGAGCTTGAGGATGCACAAAATGATCAGACTGAATTCACAATACTTTCCCAGCAAGTTTGATAGGGGGAAAGTACAGTGAATTGGTAAAACACACGCAATTATATTAATCGAGTGTGCTACAGGTTGAGTGAAAACGTGGTACAGCCCGTGCTGCAGCACACGTCAAGGGGTGAGCCCTTTATGCTGATGTACCGATGTATATAAATCTCCTCACCGTCAGTGAATTATGTTAAATTATGACGGTGTACTCTCACCTTAATTTGAGTCCTGGTGAGCAAGAAATAGTTGAGATGATCCGGTGTAGAGAAGCGAAAATTGTCCGAGCGTTGCCAAAATGTGTGCGCTGTTCGACCGGGTTTTCACGTAAGTGCCGAAATATCCAACATGGCTGCGGGATACGAAAGCGTCGTTGGGCGCTGAAGTCAATTGAGAGAGATAGAACGCAGCGTACTAAAGTACAGCAACAGGTCGACGCACGCCGGATATCGATCGCCGTGCGCCAGCTGATTATCCAACATTTCCGCCCACCATCAGCAATGGGGTTGATGATTAATTAGTGATCTGAGTTGGATGAGACAGGCAGAACAGCTAGTTTTGAGATCGGCCTGGTGAGCGTAGTAGTAGCAGTTCGAAGAGTCACCACTCTGGTGAGCCCATCTTTGCCTGGATGCAACGCCGTGACTCGTGCAAGAGGCCACTTGCACGGTGGAAAGCGCTCATCCGTGAGCAGCACCAAAGAGCCAATTTTAATGACGTTATTCTGGTGATGCCACTTTAAAATGGACTGCTGCCGTTGTAGATAATGAGCAGACCATTGTCGCCAAAATTGTTGTACTTTTTGTTGCAACAATTGCCACCTTGAAAGTCGTGAGGTTGCCAAATCTTGAAGACTTGGCTCTGGGACAGTTGTAAGCGCTTCTCCAATGAGAAAGTGTCCAGGCGTAAGAGCTGATGAGTCATCAGGATCATCGCTGAGTAGCTCCAGACGTCTTGAGTTGAATATAGCCTCGATTTGAGCCAGCAGTGTTGCGAGTTCTTCGAACGTGAATGCTGTATCACCCACCGTTCGCCGCAGATGAAATTTAACAGATTTTACAGCTGCTTCGTATTTGCCACCCATGTGTGGAGCCGCAGCTAGATTGAATCTCCACGCAATTTGTTGATTTGCGAGAAAAGAAGCGATGATATGATGTTCTTGAGAGGCCTTCCTGAACAGCTGACGTATGGATTTGTGAGCACCAACGAATTCGTGCCACAGTCAGAATATAGAGTGTGAGGAATGCCGCGCCGAGATGAGAAACGCCTGAACATTGAGAGGAAGCCATCAGCTGAGTAGTCGCTGACGACCTCGAGATGCAGAGCTGAAGTGGCGAGGCACACAAAAACACAGATCCAGCCTTTGCGTGTTTTACTTCCTCGCTCCTTCCAAGTTTTGAATGTGAGAGGGCGGCGTAGTCAACTCCTGTGTGAACGAATGCGCGCGCTGGTGTGACTTGTGCCAGAGGAAGCTGACCCATCAATTGTTGAGCCCGAACTCCTCTCTGCCGAGCACACACAACACAATGTAAAATGTGTGATTTTACAGGAGCTCTTCCGCCGACGATCCAATGAGTTAGCCTTATTTGGGCTAATGTAAGCTGAGTGCCTCCGTGAAGAGTACGCACGTGAGCTTGATCAATAATGAGAGTTGAGAATCGAGAGTGACTAGTTAGAATGGCAGGATGTCTTCCTTCATATGTGAGTGTTGATTGAGCAAGGCGACCTCCTACTCTGAGTACACCCTCCTGGTCGATGAAAGCTGTTAGTCGACTACACGGGTGAGAGGAAGGAAGAGAAGAGCCTGACTGCAGTACTTGTAATTCGTGTTTAAAAAATACGGCTTGTGTTGCTCGTGTCCAAAAAAATGGCCACTAATCTGACACAAAATGAAGTAAGACGATACAATTTTGTAAGTGAGGAACAGCGATAAATGAGCTCCCAATGGTACTCTGGCGTAAGAGTCGCAGCGAGAAGAGCTAACCCCGGTCGGACTTCCATATTGTGCAAATCCTCAGCATCAGTTGAGGTTTTAGGCCAAAATTCAATAGGTTTCACTATCCACGGTGGACCCGACCACCATAACTGATGAGAGGCCAATTGGGATGTTGAGATACCCCTGGAGACACAATCTGCAGGATTGCTTGTGCCTGACACGTGACGCCACTGAGCATTGGGTGTGATTCCTTGTATCTGAGATACTCAGTTTCGGACATAGTTTTTACACAGAGCAGTATGAGCTTTGATCCAGGTAAGAGTTACCGACGAGTCCGTCCACAGGTGAGTAGATGAGACTTTGATCTTGGACGTGGCTTGAACGTATGCAACCAATTTTGCGAGTAACAGTGCAGCTGTCAGTTCAAGCCGTGGTATGGTAAGCTTCTTGAGTGGTACCACGCGCGTTTTTGAGCAGATAAGTGAAGCCATCTTTCCTGTGGACATTGAGTCGACAGTGATGTAGATCATTGCGGCCATAGCCAGTTGAGATGCATCGGAGAAGCCATGCAATTCCACTGTTGAGTTGCTCCATGTATTGAACCAACGAGGAATTGAGAGCCTAGCCAGGCTTTTGAGATCTTCTCTGATTGCAGTCCATCGTACTGAGACCTGAGATGGCAGTGGTTCATCCCAGCTGAGCTTGTGAAGCCAAAGCTCTTGCAAGAGTATTTTGGCTCTTATCACAACCCGTGAGACGAAACCGAGTGGATCAAAGAGTTGAGCCACCTCGGAAAGAACGAGGCGTTTTGTGAAATTCTCCTGAGTTGAGTTGAACCGGGATGAGAATGTGTACTTGTCTTCGTTAGGAAGCTAAGTCAGACCAAGAATTTTGGTCTCGCAGTCGTCCATTGAGATAGCTGAGCTTGACGATGATGATGAAATATTAGCAAGGACCGTGTGGTCCTACGAGTGCCACTTGGCGAGTGGAAAACTGCCCGCCATGCACAAGTCCTTGAGCTGTTGAGCAATTTCAATAAGTTGATGAGTTGAATCCGCCCCTCCAAAGATATCATCCACGTACCTGCCAAACGTGATAGCTGGCACATCGAAAGGAAACCGGTGACCTTCATCTTCGGTAAGCTGCATGAGAGTTCCAACTGCCAAAAATGGCGCAGCCTTCGTATTGTATGTCGCTGTTGTTAATTGATACGGCACAGTGTTGTCTCAAGCATCAATCCACAAAATTCGTTGAAAATTCCAATCATCAGGATGAACACGAATTTGATGATACATCTTGGTAACGTCCGTGGCAAAGATGTGTCTGTGATGACGGATCAAGATGAGAACGTCCGAAATATTGAGCAACAAATTAGGTCCAGTGTGCATGATGTCATTAAGAGACTTTCCAGAAGATGTTGAGCTGAACCGTTGAATACCACCCTTAATTTGGTGGAAATACTGTCTGGTCTCAGTACACCGTGGTGAGGCAGATATTATTGAATTTCACTTGTAGATGATTTCGAAGCCTTCACCATGTTAGCAAGTTGTTCGTATTCGTCCATGAATTGTGAGTAGAGCTGACCGTATTCAGCATTTTTTGAGATTTTCCGCATAGTGTGCTGCAGACACTGATGTGCCCGCGAGTATGAATGTCCCAGATTTGCATGTGAAGATATAAAAGGACGCCGAACAATGTGTCGGTCAGTAGAATCACGCTGATGTGTGTCGCGAAAATGATCCTCGCATGCCTGCTCCTCCGCTGTGAGTTGACCGACTGTGTCCTTTGGTGGCTCTTCTTGAACCCAGAATTTTGTGAGCACGTTCTGTAATTCCTGATCATCGTGTTGCACAGCAGCATGATGAACAGCGAGTGCATTAGGTTGACATGAGTTAGTCGGTCCAATGTTGAGCCAACCAAATATTGATAAGTGCAATTGGCAAAGATGATGTGCCTTTGATAATGTTAGGTTTAATCACCTGACTATAGATATCAACTCCAATTATAATGTCGATCGATCGTGGTGTGTGAAAGTCAGGATCCGCCAGCTTCAGCTTCACTATATGAGGCCAAGTGCGAGCTGGTGACTCAAAAGATGGCAAATGAGTTGTAATCATGTTGAGAATGTGAGCCAAGACCGTAACTTTCTCTTTGGTGTGCATGGAGCACATTGTGAGTTGAACCGACCCACGTGTTTGAGCTAAGTGTCTACCACCGACCCCTGTGATTGAAATTGATGAGTGCCTACGTGTTGTGTTGAGTTTACGGAAGAGTTCTTCCGTAATAAATGTTAATTCCGATCCAGGATCGATGAGAAGTCTTGCCTGATAAGTTGATGCCGATGTATGAATGTGTATAAGTGCAGTTGCTAATAATGTTGAGCATTTCCGTGTGAGCTATACCGATGAGTGGACGACTGCATCGACATCCTATTGTACCGACGACTGTGTCTGCGCAGGCTGAGTTCCGGAAGAAGTTGCAGGGGGTGCTGCAGAATGCAGCATGGTGTGATGCCGCCCTGAACATTCCTCGCAACCGCGTGTGGAACGGCACGCCGTAGCATTGTGCCGTCCCAGGCAGTTGTAGCACAACCGCGACTTCTCCGCTATCTTGCGCCATTGCCGCCACGGAGAGCCGGCGGAACTCCGGGCACATCACGATGAAGTGTCCAGAATTCCGGCAGCAGTCACATGGATATGCGGACGCGTTGGTATGAGGCGGCGGAGCGCCGCGGGTTGTGCTACCCGCGTGATGAGCCGATGCGCGGGTTGCCCTTGCTTTTGTGGGAGGGTGGCACGCGGAAGACGTCCGAATGGAGCTACCGGGTTTTGGAGTGGCCTTCGCCATCTCCAGGGCCCGAATCTTGGTCTCCGCGAACTCCTCCATCCGCAAAGGTTGGGAAACCGGATGAGCGTCCTAAACGCTGTTTCCCAGGCCTCGCGTGTGGTCTGGTCAAACTGCTGACAAAGCTGTCGTACCATCACGCAATCGAAACGCTCCTCCTTCGACGCCACCGAAGTGAGGACTTTATAGGCCACGGAGACAGCCGTTACTGCGAGTGCGATCGCCCCATGAGCCGGCTTCATCGCAAAGAGAGCGTCCAACCTTTCCTGCACCAGCAGCCTTTTATTTTCAAAGCGGGACACCAATGCATCCCACGCCAATGAAAATAAAAATGCCGCTCAACGTCGGCTAACCTAGAGTTCCGGATGACCAGTGACGAGAACAAGTCCCGAAAAGCTGGCCACCCGGAATAGGCGCCCTCGAAGGTCCGCAACTTAATGTCCGGCAGCTTTGTCCGTGACACCGGCGGCGTGACCACTGGTGTAGCGGGTCGGAATTGGCCGAGTCTCTCCATGACCGTCTCCGCAGAAATCTTGCTATGAAGCGTCAGCTTGGCTTCGAGGGTCTGCGTATCACTCGCAAAATACTCATGATCTTGATGGGCGAACGGCCACGAAGCCTCAAGAAGCAAGTGTTCTTTCCTGAAGTCTCCGTGGAGCTCGTCCACCCGCTCAAGCATCGCCTAGAGAGGGGCCATGGAGAGAGTCTCCAGCTGCTCTTCGATTGTGGTTAAAATAAACCGCAGAGCTGACACCCGTCGCTGCTGCGATTTGACCTTGAGCACCAGATCGCCTGGTAGACGAACCGGTGATCGGGCCTTCTTCGCAGCCACGACGGGGTCCGGAGCCAACAATGTCTTTTTATCCTCAGGGTCACCAGGCGCTACCCTGATGTCTGAAGAATTAGCCTCGGTCATTGTGAGCCCCGTGAGCCGAACAAGTGTAAAGGAACAAAGTACTCCGCAGAGTGCGTACTCTACCAAATCGAAGCGCCGGTGGTGAGCCGATGAGAAGCGGTGGAAACTGCTCCAAGTCGTGGGATTTTGAATGTGAAACAAACAAGTATTCGAAAGACGAGTGAATAATCGCAGCGAGGCTCGACTAGCGAGCAAGAGTTTTTCATCGCCAACTACCAAGTATCTCATCAAATGTTGTGACTGTATGTTTCATTAGGAAGGTCAAGAGGGCTCACCCATGTACAACGTTTACCATATTAAGTCTAATGTTTGAAATAATGTTATCGATAAATCTCTCACCAAGCGGGTAGATGGGTGAGAGTCTGCGGCAAGAAGCTTACTTTGATCCTAACATCCTTCTGAAATAATATTTGATATCCAGTTCACAATCGAAACCTTCCAGATGTAGCGTAAAGATGTAGAAAGACCGTCACTTATCCGTATGCGTTAATAAAATTGTACGTTGTTCTTCAAATGAATAAGAAGACCCGTGAGAAAATGAGATTGTCTTCCTCCCAATGATTGAGCAGATCTAAGCAGTAAGAGAACATTAGCACGATAAATTTTAATAACCAATAAATGCGAGCGGTGAGCATCGACCAAATGTTCCGGCATTTTTGTCTATCCTCTACCATGTTCGCTGAACTACTAACTGCCCAACCGCTGCGCCTCGGGGTTCATACTCTGCAGCGCACGAAAATGCAGCAGCCATGTGAGCCATGGTGCCGCAACAGTGGTGACCCCTCGATGTAGAAATTAAGAAAGGCGTAAAATATAAAACCATATGATACAATATAGAGATAGTGCAATAGATGATACACTAGAAAGAGGAAATCGTGAGTTAATAATATAACGAAAGTAAGTAATTATTATGAAGTACAGGAAATTGTTTTCACTTTAATGATAAGATTAACCACCACGGTTTTAAGCTATCTCGGTGTCTCGAGTAAATAGTCGCGTTGCGACTCGACCCCGCAATGGCATCGCGCCCCCTTTTGTTGGCGTCGTATGGCCGTCGTTGCCAACGCGTCGTTCGTCTCGTCTAGCCAGGCTCGTGTCTCAACGTCTCAACTGCCTCCTTGGCGTGCTGTTTCGGGCCACGCGGGCCAGCGCAGGCGCCCTGTGCTCGCGTCTCATTGCACGCAGCCGTGGTTCGGCTTGCGCGCCCTATGCCAGCTGAGCTCTAACGTAGTTCCTAAAATACCAAGCATTCAATTGGTCGTTAGATTGTTCACGGCGACTTGCGTTGGCTGAGTCACGACTTTCCGATAGCATGGCGTCCCAATACTATATCTGCACGAATACTGTTGCAGCACGATGTAGGGCCTCATACCTTATGTTGTACCGCGAACTAATTCGTGTACATTATTTCGCCATTGTCCTCCTTTTCGTGAGGACCGCTCACCAAAGTAGAACAATGTGCAAACGTAAGCATCGAGCTGCCCGCAATGACTGCAATGAGCTCGAGCTTGGAATTTGCAAGCAAAGATTATTATGAAATCCATTTGACACTCGATTTCGGTCAATGGGACAAATTAACTGCTTTGCCGAAATCAGTCTACAGTTTGACATCAACCTGAACGGTTGATCGCGAAATATTAGATTCGAACGGTAGATCTTACGGGCTCGTAACCACAGTTTTATTGTATTAAACTCTTTTTACTTTTAAATAGACAACGGGAAGTAGCCGTTGCCTATAATAAACATTTCCATTTTTTACATAAATTCACGTCTACACGAATTACTCGAGTTTCTACTCCTAATCGGCAAGCGATCCCAAAATAATAAGTTTTTAATATTATACCGATTATCGAGTTAACCAATAACGCGGTACCGGCATAACACTTACTACAACTGTACGGACACCATAGAGTTTATGGACATAGAAGGGGCTTTTCTATAATGAATACACGGATCTACGCGTGCCCGCGTTGATAACCGAGGGACGCAATGTTCTTTTTCTCTCATTGCTACCACACACCACTTGCGTATACGTTGCAAGTAACACAGGCGCACGATTATTGTTGACAATCGGACAAAATACAGAGTTTATGAGTGGTCTGTTGAGATTACGAGTGTTGTAATTATTGAGTTTCATTCTTTCTATGACTTTTAAACTCAACGCAGTTTATACGAGGTAAAACATGTATTTATTGATTAACAAATACTGAACTTTCTTTTATTGAAGAATCGCAAACGGTGAGTATATTTTATAGAATTAAACGAAACGAACACAAAAATAAGAGAGCGTCTTTCTTTAGCGTCTCTATCTATCACTTACTTTTTACCTAAGGGCTTTTGTCTCTCACTTAGAAAAGGAACGAGGAGTACGAAAGGTTCCTAACTGTATTGACCCGCCATCGAACGGCGGTTTTCTCGTACTTGAAATTCACACTTCGAATCTCTGTTTTATCTCAACAGTAATTATGTGCAGTGCACGTATAAAATGGGTATGCAGTGTTTAATTTGTCAATGTCGCTATCAAAATCGATGTGGCATTTCTGTCCACTCGTAAGGATTTTCACAAACGACACCATGAAAGTAACATTTATACTCTTGCTTCCAGTAAGTATAATATTTTGGTTAGGTTACATTAGATTACAGTTATTTGCCATTGAAATACCCCTATCGTCTTAAATCACCATTTTCCTTACATTTCTAAAAGATGAAAAATATAAACTATCACGGTTACAAGCCTGCCGACAATCAGAAATGCAACTGTTGTACCGCGAACTAATTCTTTCTACATTATTTCGCCATTGTCCTTCTTTTCGTGAGGACCGCTCACCAAAGTAGAACAATGTGCAAACGTAAGCATCGAGTTGCCCGCAATGACTGCAATGAGCTCGAGCTTGGATTTTGCAACGAAAGCTTATTATGAAATCCATTCGACACTCAATTTCGGTCAATGGGGCAAATTTTTTTCCGAAATCAGTCTAAAGTTTAACATCAACCGGAACGGTTGATCGTGGTTCGGACTCGCCCGAAATATTAAATTCTGACAGTAGATTCAGACGCGAGAGGTTGGTTCCTCGTACGGGCTCGTAACCACATTTTATTGCATTAAACTCTCTATCGACTTTTAAATAGACAACAGAACGTTACCGTTGCCTATAATAAACACTTCCATTTTTTACATAAATTCACGTGTGCGCAAGTTACTCGAGTTCCTTCTCCTAATTGGCGAACGATCCCAAAATAATAACTTTTTAATATTATACCGATTACCGAGTTATCCAATCACGCGGTACCGGCATAACATTTGGTGGCAGCGGTGGGATCTGCTGAAGTGATAAGTGCTACGTAATTTATTTGGATAAAGAGTATTTTGGACAAAGTTAAGAGTGACTCTATAGTGACGACTACGACTTGTACAAAGGACGCCAGTGTAGTTCGTAAAACCCGACTAATCTAACGCGAAGACGCGAAGTGAACGTCGGTGCGGTGTGACGTATCGGTCAACCGTTTAAAGTCCCGATTGACAGTGCCACGTCAAGTCGCGGAAAACCGCATAAAGTGTGCAAGCCAGTACCTGAAGCGGTAACTTGTTACGAAGCCGTCGCGCAGCCATTGCCAACGCACAAGAGACGAGCCCAGGAACCACCAAGAGACGGGTCAACGGTACCAGGGAGGACAACTGGACCAACCTTCGAGGAAGCTACGGGACAACAGGTCTACAGCACCGAAGGAACTGCACCCAAGGAGCAACGCCATGGAGAAGACAATCTTCTAGATCATCTACCTGTAAGTGGTGGTTACGTAATACATATACATATAGCCTCGACAAGTAAAAGCCAGTAGAGTCAAAGCCAAAAATCAGTCAAATATTCCATCGGATACATATATCTCTCGTGAGATTATTTTTGTTTGGGAAATATTAAAATCAAGCCCGTCGCGAAATAAACATGTCGGAATCTAGAGGAGCCCAATCAGGTCGCTGGGGCAACTCGTTAGACACGACGTTGCCTGGCGCAGGGGTAGACTCGACAGCCGGATTAGCTGCGGCCGTAGGGGACATTGTTTATGGAGCGCGCAGGGCGCTATTCGAGTTCTCGCCATCGGGACGAATCCCCTCGACCAGACAAGAGGCCCTTGCAGACCGTCTGACGGCCCAGTTTGGCGTAAACCCACGTAGGGGTGCGTCTTTCGGGGATTTCGACAGCGACGATAGCGACGACGTTTTTAATATTGCTACTGGCGAGCGAACACCCGAGCACGTCACCGAAAACATGGTTGACCAGGAAATAGAGAACATGCGAACTATAGATGGAGAAGGTTTCTCTGCAGCTACCGGGACGACAGCCCGGTCGGTACCAGCAAGAGTACGCGATCGGCTGGAGGCGGTCGACCGAAGCCAACGCGAATTGGAAAGAGCTCGACGCCAGTACGAAAGGCTGCAGCGCGAGCACGATCGAGGCCAACGCGAACTCGATCGCGAACTCAGGGAGGCTGAAACACCGTCGGCAAGACGGAATTTGGCGGACACGCTAAACGAGTTTAGTGCGGACGAGTACGAGCTCATCCACTCCTTAAGAGAGCGAATTTCCGAGTCCCAGCGACGGTTAGGAGGAGCAGGGATGGGGGACATTCCGCTCCCCGCACAGCCCCCGAGACGCGCCCTGTTCGAGGAGACGCAGAGGCCCTCAAATATGCTCAGCCTCAGCCTCGGAATAAAGATGGTGAAAACGTTCGACGGCAAGGATTCGAAGGTGTTGCCGCTCTTCTTAAAATCCTGCGAGACGAAATTCCGCAGGGTAACAGAGGAGGAGAATGACACCCTCCTGGAGTTGATAGTCATGAGTAAGCTAGAGGGTGCAGCAGCAAGACAACTGCAACATAAAACCATCAATACCATGGCACAACTCAGGAGCGAGTTGGAAGCGTTGTACGGACAACGGAAGTCCCTGGCCGCGTTGCAAATGGAGTTCAGCTCCCTCCGGTAGGGACAGAACGAGGACATCGCCGCCTACGCGCAAGAGCGGAGAGGATTACGGTAGACATCGCCGAAATACTCTGCGAACCATTAAAAACAGAGGATCAGAAGATCACCGTTGAGAGTGTCACCCGACAGAGCGCACAGGCCAACTTCGAAAACGGCCTGCGCGGCCAGGTGCAAGTGCTGGTGCGTGCGAGAAACTACCAAACGCTGCATGACTCTGTGGCAGGGGCCGTAGAGATCACCAACATAGTGCAGCCAAAGGGAGGAGTAGGTGGAGCATTAAGCTACCCCAAAAGGTCCCAAGACGCACCATCCTGGCAGGGCGAGAACTGTTTCACCTGCGGAAAACCAGGGCACGTGGCTCGAGACGGCACCCGCAGATCAGGGAGAGTGAGCCTACCGATGCCCAGCGAGAACACATCCATTCACAACGTTGACGTTGTGTGCAACTATTGCAAAAAAAGGGACTACTTGTGGAAAGACTGCAGGAAAAGATTGTCGCAGAACCAGAGCGATCCTGCCCAGTCTTCACAGCATCCCCAACGTCCAAGGGACTCAGGGGGCAAGAGTGAAAGGTCCACGGTGAATGCAGGTGTAAGTCGATCGAATCCTGATGCCAGCTCGCTGGGAACAATGAGAATAAATACACTCAGGGCCCAGCAGAGACCCGCGCGCAAGAGGAAAACGACGCAGCAGTTATTGCAGGTAACGCTGCTGGCGTCCAGCGCTATGGCCAGCGACTTTGACATCGTCGCATCATTGGCCGTTACCGGGGTACTCACCCTTAAGGCGGACACAGGGGCCCAGTGCAGTATACTGGGGGAGGGATGCCTCAAGCCCGAGACCATGGTAAGCAGGTGCTCCGTGGAGTTGCAGGGTGTGGCAGGTGAAAAATTCACCCCCCTCAGTATAGCAAAAATTGTGCTGGAGACACAGGCTCTAAATGTGGAACATTGGTTCTACATAGTCCCGAATAATGTGCCGCTAGGGGTCAATGGGCTGCTAAGATTGGACTTTATCAAGCAGCATAAAGTGGACATCCTGCATGGCGAGATGCTTAAGTTATATGGGCACTGCATGCCGCGACGGGACGGCGCGACGAGGATACATTCGTCACTACGCAGTAGAACTGCCGCCACATGCAAGTACAAAGGCCTGCTCACAAAGATAAATCTTCCTTCCGGAAACGGGTCTAACATGGATGCCGCCAAGGAGAATAAATTTGTTGGACTACCTATAAGGAGCGGAATCAGCCGAGGCAAAGTAGCGAGATTCCGTGTCACACCGTCAAAAACCAATAGAGTGAGTTTAAATGTTCTCGAGCCGTCGGAGATAACGAAGGCGACGTACGTAGCCGACAGGTCAAGACACTGCGCGTAAGCTCAGAGAGCACGGGGAAGAAGGACAAACGCTTTGCGCAGCAACAACGGAAGCCCGACTTGGTGCCCCCAGCAGTGATAAGCAAGCAGCTCGTGCAGGAACAATGTGCGAATACAATGGTGTATTCCATCTACGAGGGAACAAGCGGTAGCGCACGCACGAGGTGCAGTATCGCGCACCCTTTAAGGTCGGATCGAAGGACCTAGGATCGCAACCCTTGCGTGGGAAGACCGTAAAATCGGGGCATGGGTCCGGTAAAATGCGTAAAGCCGGGAAAATAAATATAGATGCAGACGCTCTGAGTCG
Source organism: Cylloceria caligata (assembly GCA_963942595.1). Classification (NCBI taxonomy): domain Eukaryota; kingdom Metazoa; phylum Arthropoda; class Insecta; order Hymenoptera; family Ichneumonidae; genus Cylloceria; species Cylloceria caligata. Next base: position 65,192,178 of record OZ012703.1, read on the forward strand.
CATATATGCGACCACACGAGCCCAAGTGGGACAGGAAAGAAAGTCCCATAAGAAAGAGAAGGATAGCGCAATCGGGTATACGAACAGCCGCACAAGGCGGAGAAACGAAGATACCCAAGACAACCACGATAACTCGTCGAAGCGACAGGCTAAACTCGTCCACGAGAAAGAGAAGTTGAGAGGCCGACAGACAAAATGCTAGCAGAAGCCATTGTCCAACTCAGCCGAAATCAGTGAAACGCGCCGCTGCTGGTTGTAGCGAAGAAACCTGATGCGGCCGGAGTGAGGGAAATGCGCTGTAACGGTAAATTTGTGCCTCAACGCACCACGTTACCTATGACTGGTCCAAGTTATTTTTCCTTACTTTTTATTCTCTCCTTCGAGATGGGCGCCAGGCGCTTTCGCGCCGGAAGGAAAAATACCGAGTGGAATGACCAGTCTCGACCCAGGCCAGCTACAGCTGTTCAAGGCAGAGTGGGTGGTTCGGACTATCAAGTCACTAATTAGTCAAAAATACAATATGGTCAATAAATAAGCCAAACGAGAACCATGAACGAAGTCGGCTCAATAAATAATAAATAAACAAACTAAATAATAACAGTAAATAATTTAAACAACCCCAGCAGGTACGGGACTTACAAACTTCTTTATTTCTGGCGAATAGTTATTCATTTCCAATAAACACCAATTTAGAATTCAAATAAGATGTCCCGTAAAATTAGTCTCTCCTTTATAACAATTCTCTAAAGCTAGTTGGATATCTTAATTTTAATCTTTAAGTCGGAGATAGCAGTTATCCCGTTCTCTCTCTCTCACTCTCATACCCTGTAGATGTTGTATAGCCTGTCTCGCTCGCCTCGAATTTCGAACAATATTTATCGATGTATTTTCGACGTTCGGTAGTCTCTGTTCACAGTCCGCGATACGGCCTATCCCGAGCTAATCCCACATACATCGAAAAAACCATAACAACGGGACGTCAGGAGGTCACGTACGCGAAGCTACCGACGGCTCTATATTTCAATCCTGAGATTTATATATCATGTAAAAGGCATAAACCCAGGGATCTTCCGCAGTTCATAAGTTATAAAATAACGGATAAATGACGACTAATAATTAAATAATAACCAAAATAATAATGATAATAAAATAATTAACATCAGAATAATAATGTCAGTCAATAATTAGTTCGTGGAATGAAATATAATAAAACGTAACAAACAATCGAACTACGCAAGATACGCCTCGGACCGTACGAATCCTTTGAATCCACGTCTAAAATACGGGACGACGGCCGACTACGCTCTCCGCGATTCTAGGTTAACGTTAACACAATCATAATATAATAATGAAAAATAAATAATCAAATAAACAAAATAAATAAATAAATAATGAATAAATAAATAAATCAGACAGAGAAACGCCGATTAATTTGACTGATACGCAACGCGGTCTACCCCGTGCCAGTCCCTTTTACATCCAAATTACAACGGGACGACGGGCGAACTCGCGCACGACCTTCTACATTCAAACGAAAGGAAACTCAAACCAACTCGTGTACCTCCAAAACCCACAATTCGACAAAATCCGTGACGCGGTCTATTTCGTTCCAATCCCACATAAACTAATTAACCAATTCTAAAGCACTCCGGGATAACGGCTTAACGCGCGCACGGTTTACTCGTCAACAGAAACAATTAATTAATATAATGACTTTTCCCCGGCTTCTATACGTTACACGATCTCGAGGTTACTCTTATTAAACGCCGCGATTCCCAATACAAATTGACACTCTGCACACAGTGTACCAGAGTCGCAGGGGTGACCAAGCTCGAATAAATTTCGAACACACCAGTTAGATGATAAATAATAATAAAATAATAAAATATTAGCCAAAGACCGCAGAAGGGAAGAGAGCTCACCGGGACGATGACGATGCGATGTTCCTCGAAATCCGGGAAACCTCGAAAGATGTTGGAGGAGTCTTCCTGATTTTCCTCGAGTTACGAAAGTTGATCGTTTAGCGTTCTGATGCTGGCTTGAGGAACCACACTCTGTTCCTTGCCTCGATAATAATTTGTGGGACTTCGAAAAATAGAGCGGGACACCGATAGACAGTACGCTACGTCTGGTTCGCTCAACGGTCACCGGGAAAAAGCCCCGAGGTCCTGCCGGCACGCGTGCCCGTAACCTATGATCCCCACTTAACCCGCTAAACTCGGTTAATTGGGGGAACCGGTGTCGCACGCTGACCGCGACTAGCGCCTCAGCTGGACAATGTATTCCTTAGCGATAGACAATTCCAACGTTGCGCGTAGCCCAGCAGATGACTCTCGGAGATACATAGATTCCCGTGAGTCGACGGCCGCTAAGGATGGAAGGCCGCGTACTCTTTGGTGCGTCGTCGGGAACGTGGCATATTCCGACCAAGAAAACATAAAATATCGGTCCGAAGTTCCCGAAGTCGTCCCATTGCTCTCCTCTCCCTCGTACTCCCTCTCCATCCCTCGGTCGTATCGAACGCGTTATATATATAAAAAAAATACAACAAAAAAAATAAAAATGAAGAATAAATAAAATACGAAAATCATCCCCTGCAGCCCTGAGCGATCGTGCTGGTAGCCGTTGAGCGAGGAGGACGTAGCTCGAATATTCTGCCACGTTACAGCGCATAGTAGTGGACTTTCGGAAGTTGAATGAAGCCACCATCGGGGACTCGTACCCACTGCCCAATATCACCGAAATATTGAACCAGTTGGGACGGGCCCGATATTATACGACTTTGGATCTCGCCTCTGGATTTCATCAGATCCTGATGGCGTAGCAAGACAAAGAAAAAACCGCATTTTCTACACCACAGGGCCATTTCGAGTACAACCGCCTGCCATTTGGACTCAAGAACGCGCCACCGACTTTCCGGAGGTTGATAAACTCCGCGCTGGCTGGACTACAGGGAGTTCAATGCTATGTATACTAAGATGGCATAGTAATCCACGGCAAGATCTTGAAGGAGCACAACGACAGGATGCGAGAGGTACTGCAGCGGCTAAGAGAAGCCAGATTGGCAGTGCAACCGAGCAAGTGCCAGTTCCTACGCAAGGAAACACAGTACCTCGGCCACATCATCTCCGAAGAGAGTGTACGAGCTGATCCTAAGAAGCTGGAAGCAGTAAGGAAATTTCCGGTGTCGAGAGACGTAAAAGAAGTACAATATTTCCTCGGACTAGCTGGCTACTACCGGAAATTCATCAGAGATTTCTCGAAAACCGCGAAGTCACTCACAGAATTAACCCAGAAAGGGGTTAAATTCGAGTGGACCGCAGTAAGAGATGCTGCCTTCGAAGAACCGAAGACAGCCCTTACCACAGCACCGATACTGCAATATCCCTACTTCACGAAGCCGTTTGTTGTAACAACAGATGCCTCAGACAGCGCGCTCCGCGCAATCTTATCGCAAGGCAAGATCGGAGACGATTTGCCCATATGCTACACGAGTCGCACCATGTCAAAGGCCGAGCTAAATTATGCAACAACGGAAAAAGAGCTACCCGCCATAGTTTGGGCTGTCGCTCAATTCTGACCATATATTTATGTTACTCGTTTCACAGTAGTGACGGACCACCAACCGCTCACCTGGCTGTTCGGAGTAAACGACCCAGGTTCGAGACTAATGCGTAGGAAAATGAAATTGGCGGAACATGATTTTAACGTCGAATATAAGGCAGGAAAGCGTAATACCAATGCAGATGCGCTTAGCCGTATATTCGCTACTACAAGGGCCCAAACGAGAGCGAAGAACGAAGTCCGTGAGTCGGAAGAGGACAGCACTACGGGGCAACTCAGAACAGCAAATTACCGCACAAAGCGGAGGGCTGAAGATACCACATATAGCCGTGGTAGCTCGTCGGAGCAAGAGATCGAGCTCGCCCACGAGACAGAAAAGGACAGCATGCGCCCGGGTACGGACAGCCGCACAAAGCGGAGAGCCGAGAATAGCACGGGTCAGCACAGCTACAAGGCAGAGCGAGAAGCCGTGCCTGCCCATGCTACAGCAAGGATAGAGAGATCCGCAGCGTGCATGCAGGTCGCTCTACTGAACCCACAGCCCCGCCGAAAGGCCGTGCGGTCGGGGAAGGGGCAGACCACGCAAGCTATATACGCAAGACACTGGTAAGACTGCGAGCATCGCTGACAAGGACAGAGCGAGCCCAGTACAGCATGGCGGACCCGCGAGGCGCGGAAGGCCGCGAAAAGCAAACGCTGCAAGGCCGCCCGAGACAGAAAGCGACCCAACGGCGCCGCTACCGGTGGGCAAACCGAGCGACGAAACTGCGGACAGAGCACCGCAAAGGCCTGCTGCGAAAGACAGCGTTTTAAAAAAGTATAGCAACTGCCGCAGTGGCGTAGCCACTCCTTCTGCCGATGACCGCCTGAAAATAATTAAAGAATACCACGATACCCCCATAGGAGGGCACCAGGGTATACGGCGTACATTGCATCGGATCCGGACCAAGTACGACTGGCCCGCTCTGAGAAGGGATTTGGAAAATTACATATTGTCCTGCGAATCCTGCCAAAAGAATAAAATCAGGAAAAGGGAACGAGGGCTGATGGTGGTAACCGACACACGATCGATGTCCTTTGAGAAAGTAGCGGTCGACATCGTAGGACCGCTACCGGAAAGTGCATCTGGAAAAAGATATATACTTACCATTCAGGACGCGCTTACAAAATACAGTGCAGCTATATCACTGCCAAACCAAGAGGCTTCGACAGTCGCTAGAGCACTCGTAGAAGAATTGATCTGCGGGCACGGAACGCCCGAAATAATATTATCAGATCAGGGCACGAAATTCCTCAGCTCGACCTTCAAAGAAATGTGTCGACTGCTGCGAATCAAGAAGATACAAACGACGGCTTACCATCCGAAGGCAAATGGCGCATTAGAAAGATCGCATCGCACCCTCGCTGAGTACCTATAAAATTTCATAGACGAGGATCAAGGAAATTGGGATAAGTGGCTGCCGTATGCGATGTTCACGTACAACACCACTCCACATACGGGGACCGGACTGTCCCCCCACGTGTTGGTGTACGGACGCGAGGCCGAGTTGCCCACCGCCGTGAAGCAAGAGCCCCGCAGCACCTATGCCTACGATGATTACGTCCACGAGTTACGCGAGCAATTACGCGCCGCATGGACAGTAGCACGCGACAACCTGGAAGTCGCGAAAAGACGGTCAAAGAATACGTATGACCACGGCGCACAGGTGCAAGAGTACCGCGTCGGCGAACGCGTATTCCTCCGTGACGAGACGGTGCGCAGGGGGCAGTCAGCCAAGCTGACCCCGAAGTGGACGGGACCTCACGAAATAGTAGAGAAGAGGCCCCCCGTCAATTACGTAGTCCGGAAGGGACGTAAAATCCAGGCGGTGCACGCAAACCACCTGAAGCTCTTTATCGAGCACTAATAGATCAGGAATATATGAAATTATAAAAATTACCTATAGCTAATTAACAGATTAATTAAAGCTAAGATTGAATGTGGGGAAGAACCCCTCAGGACGCAAGATGGAAACTTCAATAAACCAAGCGGAGTAGGTAATAACGCCATATAATTGAGACAAACAAAAAACATTTTTTGGTTAAGCTTATAATGGTCGACGATCTTGGAAGCATCAAGGCCATCATAGGAAATTTGGACGCTGCCGATGCCCAAAAGCTCCACGAAGAGATTGCCAGAATAAAAGCCTCACAGCAGACCCTGCAGGAAGGGTTGAAAAACTAAAAATAAGTGGTAAGGACCACCCACAGCCTATATAATGTTCAACGGGGCAGAATAGTCAGGCTGCGTCCCTCTCGCTCAACGGATGCCTACACGATCCCGCAGGGCTGGAGGGGGTGATTTTCAGGTCTTATTTATTCTTTATTTTAATTTTTTTTTCTTGTCTTATTTCTTTATATATACATAATGCGATTTATACGACCGGAGGGACGATGGAAGAGTACCAAGAAGAGGAGAGCTTCGGGATTTGGCCTTTTATCTGGACCGACATTTCACGCCTTTCCCGGTCGGGATGTATCATTATCCCGCTCGACGTACCAAAGGATACGCGGCTTTCTATTCTCAGCCGCCGTCGGCCCACGGAAATGTATATATCTCAGGGGATCATCTGCTGGACTACGCAACGCTGGTATTGTCTGTCGCTAATTTATACATCGGCCAGCTGAGGCGCTAGTCGCGGTCAGCGTGCGACACCGGTTCCCCCAATTAACCGAGTTTAGCGGGTTAAGTGGGGATCATAGTTCACGGGCACGCGTGCCGGCAGGACCTAGGGGCTTTTTTCCCGGTGACCGTTGAGCGAACCAGACGTAGCGTGCACTCTATCTGTGTCACGCTCTATCTTTCGGCATCCCGCTAATAATTATTGAGGCGAGAAAAAGAGGTATGTTTTTCGAGCCAACATCCGAACACTGTACGATCAACCTTCATAACTCGAGGAAAACCAGGAGGGATAATCAAATGTCCTTCGAGATTTCCCGGATTTCGAGGAACGTCACGGCAGCATCGTCCCGGTGAGCTCTCTTCCCATCCACGGTCTTTCACTAATATTTTCTTATTTTATCATCTGATCCGTTTATTCAAAATTTATTCGTACTTGGTCACCCCTGTGACTCTAGTTCACTGCGCGCAGAGTGTAACTTTGTATCGGGAACTGCGGCGTTCGTAGCACGTAACCGCGAGATCATGTAACAGATAAAAGCCGGGAAAAGGTCATTGTATTAATTAATTGTTTCTGTTGCCGGTTAAACCGTGCGCGCGTTAGGCCGTTATCCCGGAGTGCTTTGGAATTTGTGAATTAGTTCGTGTGGGATCTGAACGGAATAGACCGCGTCACGTGTTTTAACGAATAGTGTGTCTTAGATGTACATGATTTTGTTCGAGTTTTCTTTCGTTTAGATTTAGAGGGTCGTGCGCGTGTTCGTACGTCGTCCCGTCGTAAATTGGAGGTTGAAGGGACTGGTACGTTACTGACCGCGTCGCGTCGCCTTCGAATCAATCGGCGTTTCTCGGGTTTTACTTTTTGATTCCTAATTTGATTTATTATTTATTTGTTTCTTATTTATTATTCTTTCTTTATTTGTTTATTATTTATTCGTTTCTTATTTGATATTCCTTCTTTACTATTGGTTATATTTTATCGGTTATAGTTTATTCGTTATATTGTCGTCGTTATATTTTACTTATTATATCTCCTTTGTTATATTTTATTTGTTATACTTTCTTTATTATATTCTATTTATTATATTTTATTTGTTATATCTTATTTAACCAAGAGGTATTGATCGGGATTACTATTCCCATACTGATTATTCGATTGTTATTATTTTCCTTGGTTATCATGGAATTATAGAGCCTTATTTACTCGTTATTGGGTATTTCATGAGCCGTAGGAAATCTCGGTGGTTTGACTCTTACTCGGCATAGATTATTCGAAATTGTAATAGCAAGCCGCGGGTCGCTTCGCGTACGTGACCTTCCGACGTCCCGTTGTATGGTTTCTTTGGATGTATTGGGGATTAGCTCGGGATAGGCCGTATCGCGAACGGTGCGTTGAGACTACCGAATATTTGATTTTATTCGATGAATATTATTAGAAATACGTAGCGAACGAGATAGGCTATCTAGGGGCTACCGAAGTATGAGAGTGAGTGAGAGCGTGGGATAACTGCTGCCGTTGAAGTAAAGATTAAAACTAAGATACCTAACTAAATATAGAAATTGTTAACACGAGAGACTGATTTTACGGGACATTTTATTTGAATTCGAAATTGTTGTTTATTGGAAATTATCATCAGGTCGCCAGAAATAAAGAAGTTTGTAAGTCCCGTACTTGCTGTGGTTGTCTAAATTATTTACTGCAATTATTTTATTTGTTTATTTATGATTTATTTAGTAGCCTACCTTCCTGTTTTTCGTTTGACGTATTTATTGATCTTGTTTTATTATTTGTCCGCGTTCCTTAATTTTAATGACTTATTTTAATTAATGGATTTTATTCGTATCTTATCTTTATTTTTTTTATCTTAGTTGACTAATTAGTGGCTTGACAGTCCGAACCACCCACTCTGCCTTGAACAGCTGTAGCTGGCCTGGGTTGAGACTGGTCATCCAACTCTGTATTTTTTCCTTCCGGCGCGAAAGCGCCTGGCGCCCATCTCGAAAGAGAAAATAAAAAGGAAGGAAAAAATAACTTGGACCAGTCATAGGTAACGTGGTGTGTTGAGGCACAAATTTACGTTACAAATTTGGCTCGTCTCATCAATGAAAGCGCGTATCATATAAAGACCAACGAACAGGCCCTGCTGGCCCAGACACAGCGTATCAATCACGCACTCAACGACAACCTGTACTATGTAACGAGGCGCCAACACTCGGAAGAGACGCTCCACGCGATAAGTATTGCAGTCGAGGCATTACTCATCAACGTACAGGAGTTAGTGTAGCTGGTAAACGACATACAGTGACCGGCATAATAAAGTGACCATCCTATATCGTATATAAAATATCTCAAAACTAATGTTTTTAATGAAAAAGCATGCTATTATCGGGTTTTTTTGAAAGATTTATTGTCACACCAAAGGTTTGTCACAAAAATTAAAAGAGTATTTGCAATGACAAGAAATTATAACTTTATTTTAACAAAACAAGCATTTTCATACATGACAAAAAAAGTGACCACTTTATAAATCTTAATTTATACATTAAAAAAAATTTAATTTAGTATTTGGTATGGCCTCCTTTGGCCTTAATGACTGCCGCCAACCGTCTGGGCATACTTTTGACCAGATTATGTAGATGATTGGGATCGAGACTTTCCCAAGCTCGCTGTAGCGCATGGAAGTAATTATTTTTATTTGTGACTCCAGTTTTATTCACATTTCTGTCTAAAATCGACCATAAATTTTCGATAGGATTTAAGTCTGGGGACTGCGGAGGCCAATCAAATATTTTTATGCGGTTGGAATTTAAAAATGTCTTCGTTTTTTTGGCGGTATGCTTGGGATCATTATCTTGTTGTAATATCCAGTTAGGTTCCAAACCTAATTGAATCAACGAAACTTCCAAATTCTCACGTAAAATATCGATGTAAATGTCAGCAGTCATGATTCCATCGATTTTTATCAATTGACCCACGCCTTCCCAAGAAAAACAGCCCCAGACCATGATATTATCAGGGGTACAAATTGAAAATGCGGGTTTGATAACAGATGGCGTTACTAACGCTATACGCATCAGGCAGTACTGTGACTATGTTCATGTCAAAGCTACGTCTTATAGCTTTAATTTTCAGTATGTGTCAATTTGTCGCAGTGTCAAATTCATAGTTTTTTTGAGCTCTCAATATGTCGAGTTTCGTGCCAACAAAACAGCATTTGCGGGAAGTTTTAATTTACTTCTTTAATTTGAAGAAAAGTGCTGCTGAAGCACATCGATTGGTCTCCGAGGCTTATCCGAGTCATGTTCCATCGGTTTCAACGTGCGAGAGATGGTTTGTGCGGTTTAGAAGTGGTGATTTTGACGTTGAGGACAAAGAGCGGCCGGGCCAAGTGAAAAAGTTTGAGAATGCTGAATTGGAGGCAATACTCAATGAAGACTCGTGTCAAACTCAACAAGAGCTCGCAGATTCATTGGGAGTGACACAACAAGCCATTTCCCATCGTATAAAAGCCTTCGGAATGATCCAAAAGCAAGGACATTGGGTGCCGTATGAGCTGAAGCCGAGAGACGTCGAGCGCCGTTTTTTTGCATGCGAACTGCTGCTCGAACGGCAAAAACGGAAGGGTTTTTTGCATCGCATTGTCACTGGTGATGAAAAGTGGATCCATTACGATAACCCGAAGCGCAAAAAATCATATGGTTACCCCGGCCATGCATCATCATCGACGGCCAAACCAAATATTCACGGCGCCAAGCTCATGCTCTGTATTTGGTGGGACCAGCTGGGTGTGGTGTATTATGAGCTATTGAAATCGAACGAAACCATCACAGGAGCACTATACCGAACTCAATTGATGCGTTTGAGCCGCGCACTCAAAGAAAAACGGCCACAATACGAGCAAAGACACGACAAAGTAATTTTGCAACATGACAACGCTCGGCCACATGTTGCAGCGCCGGTCAAAACATACCTACAAACGCTGAAATGGGAAGTCTTACCCCACCCGCCGTATAGCCCAGATATTGCTCCTTCCGATTACCACCTTTTCCGATCGATGACACATGGCCTAGCTGACCAGCGCTTCCATTCTTACGAAGAAGCCCAAAAATGGGTCGATGACTGGATAGCAGCCAAGCCGGCCGAATTTTTTCGCGACGGTATCCGTAAATTGCCAGAAAGATGGGAAAAAGTTGTGGCTAGCGATGGACAATACTTTGAATAATTCATTTGTTACCATTTTTTCAGAATAAACGTTCAAAAATAGAAAAAAATCCCGCATTTTCAATTTGTACTCCTGATACCTCCGCCATGTTTTACCGTTTTCTGGAGGTGACGATCTTGAAGCTCCTCGCCAGCTTTCCGCCACACACGAAGCCGTTGTTTGCGTCCAAGAAGCTCGAACTTACTTTCGTCCGTCCACAGAACTCGTTTCCAGAACTCCACGGGTTCATTTGCATACTTTTTGGCAAATTCGAGTCGCTTTTTCTTGTTTCTCTTATTAATCAAGGGACGCTAACGTGCGAAACGTCTCTGTAAATCTGTTTCCCGCAGTCTCCTGCGCACTATCCGGTCGGAAATGGACAGTTGGAATGATTCACGAAGATTCCTGACAGTTGTCGTCGGATCTTTCTTCACCATTCGTATGATGTTTGCATCATCACGCCAAGCTGTGCTCCGCGTTCTACCTCTTCCAGCACGATCAGCCACTATTCCGGTATTTAAAAACTTGTTATAAAGTTTCTGGACAGCGCTTTTGCTGACCTCATATTTCTGAGCAATCTTCCGCTGCGAAACACCGCGTTTACAATCTTTGATAATCAGGCTACGGACCTGATAAGAAATTTGTCGACCAGTCATATTCACTACCTTTCTATTACTGCTGCGCTTTGTTCGGAATGTAAACAAAGAACTGGTAGTCACAGGTCGCCATTTGTTTACACTTTCCGCACGATACATCGCGTTTATACAACGCGATTAAATGAAGACGCCAGAAATTGTAAGGCGGTCACTTTTTTTTGTCATGTATGAAAATGCTTGTTTTGTTAAAATAAAGTTATAATTTCTTGTTATTGCAAATACTCTTTTAATTTTTGTGACAAACCTTTGGTGTGACAATAAATCTTTTAAAAAAACCCGATAATAGGATGCTTTTTCATTAAAAACATTAGTTTTAAGATATTTTATTTACGATATAGGATGGTCACTTTATTATGCCAGTCACTATAGCTAGTGGTAAGGCCAGAGCAACGTCCCTGCCGCCAAGAACGCTCACAAGACACCTCGTCGACGCACTACCACACCTATCGCAACGAAGGCAACGCGTCAGTGCTCGTGCGATAGATACCGCTGATCCAGCAGCAATAGTGCTATAAACAAAAGGTACAGTATACAAAAATACTTTAAAAAATTGCAAGGTACCGAGCAAATCTTACATTTGCCCGTCGACACACCTACAATGTCGGTTACAAACGACGCACCCTCCGAAGTCCCGAAATACGCGAAAATGGACTCAAATAACCGGAATACTGGCTTTGATAGGCGTATGTATTATAACCGCCCCAAGTTTCAGCGTGAAAACAACAGGGCGAACGTCTCAAGTCATCCGGAAAGATTACCTTCCCCCGTACGCCCTAAAATTGAGGGAAATGGAGGCTGAGGCACCTCCGATACGCACCGAGGAGGAAGTTTCACTGTCAAGCATGCTGCGAGATCCGGAGGGGCTACAAAAGCTCGGAGATTCGAGCAGAAGCCTTGGTCGGCTTCCTGCTGTTGAAATGTTATAAGTACATACGGAACCGGACACCGACAAGGACAACCGAGGCAGTAACCCCGGCAGCAGCCGAGGTGAATATTTATCTCGAGCCACTCGGACGACAACAGCTACAGGATTGACCGCGATCCGAGCGTACCAGGGCCTGGGAAACTCGCCCCGTCAGCCGAGTGCGATGGCCAGATCGATCATGAAGAAAAAATAGCAAAAGAAAAATTGTCAAATGATAGAGATTATTATGTATTATGTCTGCTATATTGTCCAATATAGAGAATATCATTGTAAGAGGAAATATAGGAACCAATCGAAGAAAAATTTTTTAGAGGAAAATTTTTTCTTTTTAAGGGCGAGGGATATTGTACCGCGAACTAATTCTTTGTACATTATTTCGCCATTGTCCTCCTTTTCGTGAGGACCGCTCACCAAAGTAGAACAATGTGCAAACGTAAGCATCGAGCTGCTCGCAATGACTGCAATGAGTTCGAGCTTGGAATTTGCAAGCAAAGATTATTATGAAATTCATTCGACACTCGATTTCGGTCAATGGGGCAAATTAACTGCTTTGCCGAAATCAGTCTAAAGTTTAACATCAATCGGAACGGTTGATCGCGGGTCGGACTCGCCCAAAATATTTAATTCTGACAGTAGATTCAGACGCGAGAGGTTGGTTCCTCGTACGGGCTCGTAACCACATTTTATTGTATTAAACTCTCTATCGACTTTTAAATAGACAACGGAACGTTACCGTTGCATATAATAAACACTTCTATTTTTTACATAAATTCACGTGTGCGCAAGTTACTCGAGTTCCTTCTCCTAATCGGCAAACGATCCCAAAATAATAACTTTTTAATATTATACCGATTATCGAGTTATCCAATCACGCGGTACCGGCATAACACAACCATCTAGAGTACTCAACTCAGTTCACAACAGACCAGCTTCGATTCTCATGAAGATTATGCGGAAAAAATGCTCAAGAATCTGCTATTGCTACTTTATGCCTGTTAACACGAAGACAATCTAATAATTTCTGAAAAAATCAAGTATGCATTTTCCACACTAACTGCTACATAGCACAACTAAAATAATTTAGTTCTGAAATTTAAACAATTCTTTCATTTTGTAGCATTTGATATAATGTCTAATAATTGCATATAATTCTAGAGAGCAGCCTGAAACTGCCCATTTCAGTCGAAGTTGTGTCAGCATTATAGTGATATATAGGACAAATTGGACGGAACATCAACTGTATTAGTTAGGACCGAAGATGAAAATAAAAGCATTGAAGAAAATATGAAGAACAGTGCCAATGGCAGTGGACCTAATACACCTGTATCACATAAAAAAAGGAAAATCTGTCACGCTTCCAAAGTTGACAAGTGTAGCAATTTTTCCACATCCCGTACAGCTAAGAACTGCTTCTAAATTGCAGTCCGCTAAATCAACGAGCAGCACAAAATGCTTCGCGCCACCCGAGAAAGGAATCAATGGCTTTGTTTAGAAATTTTAAGTTTACAATATCTACTGCAAGATTTACGAAAAAAAATCTGATCTCAGAGGGAATAGAATAAATATTGATAGTACGTATTTGTCGTTAAAAATTCATGAACGGTTCATTTTTCAAATCATGCCCCGACACTTTTCCATAATGTAACGGTTTTAAAAAAATATAATTGTGCAATAATTTTATACATACTTTTATCAGAATCAATTTTTCAACAATATTGAGATATGATAATATCCTTTACAGTCGACATATTCGAATCTACTCGCAGAGGTGATTAAACAGTGATTAAGTAGTAAAAAATCTGCATTTACGACAGAATTGAAGGGATTTGCAATAACTTCGCATTTTCATTCGACAAACGCTTACCGATACATCAGGAAATGCTTTCTAAATGTCTTGCCCCTCCAAGGGCAATTAGTAAGTAGTATCAAGTAGTAGATGGTCAGCCAAGATTCACAAAGCAAGGTTTTAATTCAATTTGAATGAAAGCAAAAGAGAACACTGTCATTTACAATGTTGCCGGTCAGAATTATGTTGGATTTCTAAATATGGGTACAGATTATACTGAGGACTACTGTTTGAGAAATCCATCTGGTGTAACTTGACAGATCTTGAACCTGCGAATATATTGGAAAAATATGAGACTTCACTCACGACAGGGTGATTAATAAACCAGACACAATTGTTGTTATCTTGAGAAAGTGGTTTACCAGGCGTATGCATAAGTTTTTTCCGGTTTTTTGGTAAAAAAAAACACGTAATTTTCAAGGGAAATTAATTTTTGTTTTATTCAAAATATTGGCCATCGGCTTCTACACATTTCGCTCATCTTTCAGGTAACTTATGAATACCATGCCAGAAAAACTGCTTGTCTTTTGCGGCAAACCATTCGTCGAGCCATTTTCCAACTTCTTCGAAATTGCTGAAGTGCTGCTCTGGGAGCGCGTGCCCCATTGATGCGAAGAGGTGATAGTCAGATGGCGCCAGGCCTGGCGAATACGGCGGGTGCGGAAGGATGTCCCATCCAAGCGATTTCAAGGTGTCTTTCACTGCTTTTGCTGTGTGAGACGGCGAGGGACTTCGTGATTTTCTATTTGACGTTCATTCAAATCGTGTGGGACCCATTTACCGAGTTTATTGATCTTTCCTATTACTCGTAAACGTCTGCTGATTGTTTCTTGTGACACATGTAATGCTTCTTCTAATTGCCGTTGAGTTTGAGTTTGGTCATCATCCAATAACTCCTGCAATTGCTCGTCTTCACATTTTTGTGGTCTACCAGAGTGCTCACTGACTTTCGCATTGAAATCACCACTTTTAAATTGTCGAAACCATGTCTCACATGTTCTAATCGATGGAGCGTGTTCACCATATGTTTCTACCAGCTATCGTTGACTTTCAGCAGCCTTTTTCTTTTGATTAAATAAGAAAAGCAATGCGTGCCGCAAATGTTCTTTTTCATGCACAAAACTCGACATGATCACTGAACGATAAAACAAAGACGCTAGTTTTTGGCGGACTCAACTTGTGTGTGTTTGTAGGTTAATGTCAGACGAACAAAATGACGTATGTGTCAAATTAATACGCTGCGTACTTCTCGCTGGCGCCATCTCTTAGTTAAACCGGAAAAAACTTATGCATACACCTGGTATTTACATCTTCCGCACTTCAATTACAAAATTAGGTTAAATTAAAAAAAATAAAAATGATATAAAAATAAATCCATCAAAAAATCAGAGAATTAAAAAATGTATAAATAAATAAATTGAATTGACTGTGGCTTGACAGACCAGCACACAATTATGCTAATTGTGCTGTCTTTTATTACATGAGGACCAGCACACAGTTATATTAATTGTGTGCTATGTGCGCTTGAGAGCGAGCATGACGCAGCCAGTGCTGCGGAGCATGCCACGGAGTGAGAAATGTGAGTGTGTAAAAAATCTGACTTATTCTCAGTAAATTCTCTATAAAGTTATATGAGAAAATACAGGGTATAAGTAAGAGCACTTGCAGTTGTATTGCTTGAGTGCTGTGACTGAATGTGAGAACAGCTACGCAGTCAGCACCTTATAGCACAATACAACATAGACTGAGGATGCACAAATGAGTAGAAATATTCACAGTATTTTCCCAGCAGGTTTACTCGGAGAAAATACAATGAATAGAAAGCACATGCGCAATTATATTAATCGAGCAGGCAAAATGTAGTGATGAAAATCGTGGTACAGTCAATGCTGCAGAGCACGCCAAAGTGTGAGATCTTTATGTTGATGTATCGACTTATTTTCTACTCCTCACCGACATTGAATTGCACTGAATTGTGACGGTGTACTCTTACCGTATTTTTGAGTCCTGTTGAGCTTGAAAATGCTGAGAAAATCCGGTGAGCTGGTGAAAAATCCGAGAGTGTACCGAGGATGTGTGCGCTGTCCAGGCGGTCTTTCACAGAAGTGTCAAAATATCCAATATGGCTGCGGAATATGAAAGCGTCGTTGGGTGCTGAAGTCAATTAAGAGAGATAGCCGGTGAGCGAAGCCGAAGTCAGGCGAGAGAGACATCCTCTCGCTCAACGCGGCATGCCTACGAGGCACAACCTCGGCTCCGCGAAGCCCTGCCTCGGCTATCTCCGCCCAACCGAACGCTGCGTGCTTAAGCACAGCAACAGGTCGACGCACGGCGAATATCGATCGCCGTGCGCCAGCTAATTATCCAACAACTACGACAACCTGCCAGAGGCAACACATGCTCTAGTATTTCTAGCTGTAGTCAATGGCGAAACGAGCGCAGCTCTAGCAAGCTTTTATGGCGCTGTACAAATTCAAGGATAAACATTATCGGCGGATCCACGTGCTGCAGAGCAATTCAAAAAAATATTTCAGTCGTTTTTAGATGAAGAAGCTTTTTTGGGACGACGTCTATAATGCATATGAGACCCATCTTCACTGGAAATCACTACCAAGAGAACCACTCACTTGTCGTTAGGAAACTGCAGGTCGTAGTTTCAAAGTGTCAAAAGATCAAGTGACAGCTATGACGTGCGCTAATGCGACTAGAACTGCGTTTTCGAAGGCGTTGAACTTAAGCGTCATTGAGCACACGTGACCAATTCAGAATCGGAGGTAACGCCTCTCGCGGAAAAAATACACATCATAACTAGCGCTGGTTGCGACAAGTATATCAATCAAGCATCCAGCGAAAACTAAAGGTTGTCGGTATGGCAGGATTATTACATTAGTATTACAGTGACGGCACATGCTACTTGAGGCACCCCGATTGCCTTGATTGACTCTCAATTTTCCAAGTACCGTTGGCTCCGCGCCAAGTCGTTCCAACGATCCATGCGGCCGAGTAGAGTAAATATATCAATTTTATTGCACATAACTGAAATAAATGATTTAAAAATGCGAAATAAAATGTATCATTGACAGTAAGGATCTAGATTAATTTTCCTGAATGTCATTTTTAATATACATAGCTGTATGAGAATTAATGATTATATCTGGCTCGAAGGACCAAAAAATGTTTGAACATAGCCAGTGAATCTATCTGGTGTGAATGATAACAAAATAAAAATTAAATTAATGAATGTTCGTAGTAGACGAAGGATCAAACCGAGTCGAATTAACTATTGTATATGAATAACAATACTGTGAGTTATTATTTAACAATAATTGATTAATGAGAATATTGAGTAACTATCGCAATCCAGTAACCGTAGAGCAAAATAAATGATGCGTGAGCATTGAGTGATTCGAATTGACAGATGAGACTGACTGGATATTTTGGACTTGGTGACAAGTGTATGAAATTAAATGCACACGGTTATACAGTATAAAAACAGTCTTTATTGATTTTGTATAACAATAATAAAAAATGCCCGGTGAGTAGCGATAATTGAAATGATTATTTCTAGCCTGTACTTATTGATGCTGGTGGGTGAGTTGTCTGGCAGGCTGCTGAGTTCACGTATTGAGTCGTGTGAGTGATTCTGGTGATTCGACCTGATGTAGAGCTCGTTTTAATATCCACACAACGTGCTGGTGAGTCAAAAATTCGTTTCGACTGATTAGTGGCTATACTGCCAATGATGCATAAAATCGTTGACTACGATTTTACTACAGAACTGAGTTGGTCGAAATGAGTGAAACTATGTGAAATTAAAATGTGAGGTGACGCGTGCTTGCTTGAACGAAAACTCGTAAATGATTAAAGGCTACTTCTGTCGACCACGAGGCTGAGCACATCCTGGGGGTGGACGTGCGTCACAGCTCGCTTGAGTGTGGATTTGCTGCCCGCGATTGAATGCGAGTCCTGTGAGTGGTCATGCCGCTGGGGCCACACTGCGTAACGTTAGCCGCCGGGGTGAGCTCAGATCGAGGAAACAAGCTGATCGAAGACGCGCCTGACTGGGCTGCACTTACTAAGTTTGCTGAGTTTTGTGAACATTTTTTTTTCGAGATTTTGCTGCCAAATCCTTAAAATATCGCAAAACATCAAGAATCCATATTTAGAAAAGAATGACCGCGCAGGCCCGTGTGTGTCGAGAACGGATTGATCGATCTTCTTGAAAGTTTGCACACGGGTCGGATCGCATACCCCGTCGGTTTGCTGCAATTTCTGTCCTAATCGCTAAAGTCTCATATTACGGTAGTTTGAATTTTTAGAAATTAAAGGAGTGATCTTTTTAACTGTCGTGAATTCCGAGCTACCAAGCTTAAACTTTCTACAAGAATGGACTAAGAGACAATGTTGTTTTGAGTTTCTCAAGAATTGATCAGAGCGTTCAAATTATATGAAATGATAAGTTCTAGTAATTTTTGGAAAAAAATCGATGTTCACTCTAACTTTCGTAAATTTCCATATATAAAACCAAACCTTGGCATACAAATTAGCTAGGAGACAAGAATACTTGATCTTGAATTTGGTGAGAACCAGTGGAAGGGCTTATACTTTATGAAATTACCCATTTTACGAAATGTTATGTTATATTAAAAATGTTAATACAACTTCTTCTACGAGAAAGCCAGAATTGAGATAACCATTACCCGTGGAGGAGAATCTGTTGGTGGGTGAAAATCACTGGGAATCTATGTGCAAATTCCAACTTTGCACGCTTCTCTAATTTTCTCTGATTAATTTTTTTTAATGAATTTGAAGCCTATTCACCACCTCGTATAAATTTGATACGAAGGTTATATCGATATCATCTTTTATTTATTGAATGGTTTCGTTTAACAAATTTTCGTTACCTGCTGCAATTTTAAGGCTCTCTTCGGAGCTACTTTAGATTTTTTCGAGAAACGAAATGTTCGAATTTTAAATATGCCAAGGCGAGGATCTTTTTTTGTTTATTACTTCATTGCTCCATTAAAATATTCATGAACGTTTTTTCCAATGTGACCAAAATTAAACGGAATAATTTTGGAAAAGCGTCTTTTTCCGGAAATTTTCAAATGTGATGACGAAATATCGTAGAAATTAAGTTTTTGGTTTTATTTCGAACGCCATTTATTTGGGAGAGGGCACGTAACTGGTAGCTCCCGAGCGACAACAGTCTTCTAGTTAGTATATAATAATTAACATTGATACAGCTATAGCGTCTATGATCAGTGAATAGGATGGATATTTTGCGCGACACAACTCAGGAGGCGCAGCGTGATCGCGATTCTAAGACAAGAAACTACATCCTTCAGCGATTGTTGCCAGATGCAATCCTCACTATCCTCGTTCGCTCGGCTGTGTATAAGAAAAAAAGTTTTAACGCAAACTATGAGGAAGGAAACAGCCAAAAAATACCGCAAATGTTTAGTCAATAACATTTAATACCATAAACTAAATCCTACAGGATAGGAGTACAAAGAGGTTGAATTTGGATAGAAAACTTCGTATATAAGATGAGACAAAAAGAAAAACATCCGTCACAGTATGATTACTGGTAGTTCTTATTTAAAATACTCTCACTTAATAATCTCATTTGAAAAATGGCTTAGATGCTCAGCTTTATGCCCGGAGCATTGTTTGTAAGCACTCAGCTATGGATCTGTACATCGTGTCCTAAAGAGTAGAGAGAAAACTCTTGGAACATGACGGTAGCAGCGCGATTATATGAATCTGATTACACTCACGCCCGTGACCATCACACGCCAGTCCGACCGATGGCGCAAGGCCGACTATTTATTGATTGACCCTCGTATATGTATTTTATTCAACAGCATGTAAATTTTAATAACTTTATTGTACATTAGAGATGTTGTTAAAAATAGGGAACTTGCATGTTTTAAAATTTAAATTTTATTCGAAAGTAGGGGGAAAAAGAATAAATTTTCCAAGCCATTTTTTTTGTACTAGCGTATACTGTGTGGAGATAAACTTCCATACTTACACAGATGTGCCGTTTCTCTTTCACTCGGCCGTGAGTGCCATACTAGCCTATCTCTTTCGCACTCATTGGTGGAGTAAGGAGGTATCGCCTCCACTTAAGCAGCATTATTAATATTTGAAGCTGTGAAGTTTCGGTGACGTTGTCAAAGCTTAGATTTACATATGCCTCTGCTTGCTCGAAGCAGAAACTGTGTACGGCGGAGCATAGTTCCCGAACGTGACACTGGCAACGCTGGTAGACGGGTGCAGTAAGGAAGCTGCCTATTCGAATTTACACAGAAAAATTGGTGTAAAAGAAAAAAAATTTTGCATCGTTAATGTTGCTCGAAAAAAAAACTGTCATGGTAAATACATTCTTTTTCGAGTGCAAAAATAATTAAGCGATTGAATAATATAGAGTTATGAAAAATTCCTTAACTGGGTTAGTTTAAAAAAATATAGAAACTGTAAAAATATATATAACAAATATAAAAATGCTGTTGAAAGTCACATTGAAGTATAGATTTAAAAAGTATGAAATAAAAAAAATTAAACATTTTCAAAATTCTCGTGAAATTTAAACTCATCGTGAAATATATGTGAAACGTGTAATAAAAATGAAAAATATATGTTGCATACATTTTTTGCGCCGAAATCGTGTATATTTCACATATGTCTATATACGCCAATATATAATATATTTCCACATGAATATGCACACACAATTTCTTCGTATGAAACCCATATATTTAGTCCAGAAATACGAACTCGTGTTGTTTTGAAAAACGGCTTCTTCATTTTATGAACTTCTTATCCAGAAACCAACATAAATTCTACCGCAACATTGAGTCAGAATAAAAAAACTCCTTATCTCGAGGGCCGCTTTACGCTTATGCCTTTACTTCTACTTATCTGCTTATACCGACAGCCGCGACTAGCGAACCTACCGTCAGGAGCTGGAACTAACAATTACATAACAAAGACTGCAATATGGCTGCGAAAAGAACTTTGACGTATCCGTCTGGACTTTTCGGATTATCGCTTTGATTTGAAGCGAAACAAGATAGAATCTTTTTTAAGTGCAGTGTAGTGGTAAGCTTTGAGGTCTGGTCCAATGAAGTGTGGCGGATATGCGTGAGAGTTGTAATAAATTGAATTACTCAGTTGGCGAAAAAAGCGCAATGGCTAGTGACTGTCGCCTCGAATTTTCGATAATTTATTGTGCCCACACAAAAAAAATTGCATGGAAAGGCAGACCAAACCTCAAATCCAACTAAACAAAAGAATTAATTTTTTGTTTTTTGTATGTAATACTGTTGTATTTTCGGCGAAATCCGAAAGCTACATATCGTAGTTTGCTTATTGGCCATTTGGCGCTTCGTATGCCCTCGCTCGATGACTCTTAAAGCATTGTTGTTACATAGTAGCTGCAGCGTGGTCTTCTCTGATCGAGGAAAATCTACGGATGGCTTGGAAAAAACTGTGGGTCCTTCCGGAACAGTTACAAAATCATCTCAACGAATTTATTGATTTATTCAACAAAATGTTCATAGATTCATGGACTGCGACAACGCCGATGCAGTAAATTGGCTGAACGATAACGCCAATGATCCTGGGTAACGAATCTTGGACGACAATGAAATTTTTTCGGCATTGAAAAATCGAGATGGGGATCACCACGACGATGATGGCAGTAGCGATGAAAGCGTAGGTGTGCCTAACAAACCCTCGCATACTGAGGCATTTGCTGCTTTCGAGACGGGTCTCCTGCGCAGCTACTGCTTCTTAAATGACTGAGAGATTTAACCGCTCAAAAATGTCTAGCAGCCGTTCGTCAATTGACGATGGACGACTATACTATTATATATTTTTGTGGTCAGTGAATATATGGTGTGGCATTATTGAAGATAGAATTATCGGTCCATATTTTATCGAAGGAAATCTTAATGGTAGAAAGTACACCACATTCCTTCAAGAAACATTAGGTCCATTATTGGAAGAACTACCTTTAGAAACAAGGAACCGAATGTGGTATCAATACGATGGGTGTCCAGCACATTTTTCGTTGATGGCTAGAAACGAGTTGCAAAGAAGATTTCCAGATCGTTGGATTGGACGCGGAGGGGCTGTATCATGGCCGGCCCGTTCACCAGACTTGACGCCTCTGGATTTTTTTCTTGTAGGGATTCTTGAAAGACATTGTTTATAAAGAAATCCCAACTACGCCTGAATATATGCGAGAGAGAATTATTGCAGCATGTGATTCGATAAGTGTCGACGTGATAAGAAATATTACTCAATCCATGATAAGAAGATTGCAGCATTGCATTGATGCCAATGACAATCATTTTGAACACCTTCTGTAAAAGTAAGTTTATTTCATCTTTTTTGTCATAAATGACCTTTTTTGACCTTCAAAGACCTTAATGTTACAGCTCATTGGATTCATCTTAATAGCTGCTATCAGAAAACAAGTACCAAAACATAGCATTCTATTCAAAAAAACAACGGTGACCTTTATATCTCTGAAGCGACTCCACCTAGCAACAAAAAGCTAACATCATATAATAGCCCCCGTTGTCCCATGCAACTTTTGTTTCAAAAACTTTTCTGCTACTTTCTTATGCTTTCGGAGTTATTTAAGGTGGCATTATTAATGCCTCACCCGGTATAAAACCAAAGTAATAAAATAAGCAATCGGTGTTTGAAAGCGGTTCAATATGTAATATTTTGTTTAAAAGAGGTTTAATATGTATTTAGATGTCTAATACAGACTCAACTGAGTTTGTGTTGTATATGAGTATTATTATAACTTAAGATAAAAATGCCTTTTCGGTTATCCGAACTAGGCTCGATCCCAATCAATTCGGATAATCGAAGTTCCACTGTATAGATATTAGATTTCACCAGATTGCAAAATGTCGGAATATTGAAGGACAACGCTTGAGGCAAAAATTCAATAAATTCATTTTATTCAACAACGAGTGAAACCAGTATGCGGCAAACCCTCGTAACCATTGATAAAAGAAGATAGTGACGTTGTAATTTTGTTAATTTCTGAGCCACTAAAAAAAGGTCGTTATTATCCATCGCCATGATTTCATAACATTGAGTATCGTTATTGGGTACAATAAAAAACATTGGTAGTTATTTTCGAGATATTGTATTGGACTTTAAACTGTATTATTTTATTACTATGTTCATGACATACATATACATGTGTGATTTCCTGCAGAAGTAAAAAATAACGAATAATATTAAAAGTTGAAGTGTTTACAATGTTTACATCATAATTTTTCTGCATCTACAACGAATCCATTCCTCAAGTTAATTTAAATAATAGCTCTCGCACGCATGCGCAATAAGTTTTCGGTAATAGTGTGAAACACAGAATATCTTGCTCTCGACCTTGCTGGGCGACCTAGGCCCCTTCATGTAAGCTCTATGCAAGCTGCCCTCACACTCGTCCATTGATCGGCCCTTGAGTCATCGAGACTGGCATTCAATATGAAAGCCCGAAAAAAGACATATATGTTAGATGTTCAACTTTGCTTCCGCCGTTTTCGTATAGATGGCTTTAGCGGTAAGTAGTGGTCGAAATAAATATATCATAGACGTCATGCAATAAACTTAGGCATCTGTCAACATAACCCCATAGAAACATTAGCCGATTTGTATCTGCATCATAAAGTTATTCTCGATTGAAAATGTCAGTTTACGAGCTAAATTCTCGTCATTTGCGGAAGGTTTTAATTTTCTGCTTCAATATGAAGAAATCTGCATTTCGACGCATCGAGAACGGTGATTTTGAAGTCGAAAACCTGCATAGCTGTGTGTTATGCCGGTACCGCGTAATTGGATTATTCGGTATTCGGTATAATATTAAAAGTTATTATTTTTGGGGATCGTCTGCCGATTAGGAGATGGATCTCGAGTAATTGATGAAAACGCGAATTTATATAAATGGAAGTATTTATTATAGGCAACGGTAACTTTCCGTTGTCTATTTAAAAGTCAATAAACGAATGTACAATAATTCGTTGTTTCGAGTATTTGACGAGGAACCAACCCGTTCTCTGTTGAGTCTAGTTTATAATTGATTTTCGTAGAGCAGTTGCTAACTGTATTCGCGACAATCCCTTAGTTTGCAATTTTTGCGTTAGCCTATCGTAGATCGTCAAGCGAGTCGCCTCATGCTACGTCGGCGTTCTTGATGTCGATCGTACGATCGGGCATTGGACTTCGTTTCCTGTCTTGAACGAATTCCAATGTTTCGGCTACGGAATATTCCCGAAAATACCATGAAGTGGAATATTCCGCGGCACAACATCCCTCCCCTCTTAAAAAAAAAAATTTTTTTTTTTTTCAAACATTTTTTCTTTGTTTGGTTTCCCGTACCTTTACAATTTGATACAATTTTACTGTTTGATGTTTTATGTAACAAAACAATTAAATTCTTAATTTTTCATTTGTTAACGATAAAGTTTTTCCCTTTTGCTTCTTATCGTCGTTTGAGTTGAGCGAGTCGTTCTCGGTTAGGGGGACGGGTGCATACACTAGCCAGCTCGGATCGCAGTCGCTCCTCTGGCTGTTGTCGTCCGAATGGCTCGAGGTTGATGTTTACCGCGGTGGCTGCCGGGGTCGTTGCCTCGCGTGTCCTTGTCGGCGTTCGGTTTCGTCGATACCTGTAACATTTAAACAGAACGTAGCCGACCAAGGCTATTGGTGCTATGGAACCCAGTGAGTAGAAACTCAGGTTGTGGATGTGCTGCATCCCGTCTCCGGTAGTATCGAGGGTTTCCATGATTGGGTCTGCTCGATCTCCAACTTTTCGAAGCTCTTCCGGGTCTCACAGCACGCTCTGTAGTGAAATGGTCCTCTCGGTCTGCGTCGGGGGCGATTGAGCTTCAATCTCCGTTAATTGCAAATTAAACGACGGAAGATAGTTTTCTCGGATGACCTGCGATGTTCGCCCTGTTGTTTTCACGCTGAAGTCTGGGGCAGTTACAATACGTATGCCTATCAAAGCCAGTATTCCGGTTATTTGTGTCCATTTTCGCGTATTTTAGGACTTCGCAGGGTGCGTTGTTTGCAAATAAAATTGTAGGGTGTGTCGGCGAGAAAAGATTGATTGTAAGATTTGCTCAGTACCTTGCCATTTTTTAAAGGCGTCGGTTGTTATCCTCAGGCATTTACGATTCTCAGTGTCAATGACTACGTGACTCCCAGTCGTGTCCACGTAGTCGTACCCGCCGTTTCTTGCTCGCGTGTGTATAGGGTATACAACACTCTACGCTGAATACTATCCTTCATCAGCATTTATATTCTATACATTTTTCGAGGTGGTTTTCAGGCATGGTCACAGTTTTCCGTTCCCTCTGGATTGCGTATTAAAGTGCAATTTCTTCTCAATTGTTTCCTTCAATATTTTTTTTCCATATGTATATCTATCATGTATTTTCATCTCAGAATGGCCGTCTATTTCCTGTTGATAAAATTAGGTCTCCTAAGACCTCTTCTACTTTATTGGACCTCCCTACCCTGCGTCCGGAGGGGCTCCTTCCCACATTCATTTTCTAGCTAATATTTAGTTTTAACTAGCTATAAGTATGCAATTTCCTCAATTCTTGAGCTATTAGTGCTCGATAAAGAGCTTCAGGCGGTTTGCGTGTACCGCCTGAGTTTTCCGTCCCTTCCGGACTACTCTTCTCTACTATTTCGTAAGGTCCCGTACACTTCGGGGTCAGCTTGGCTGACCGTCACCTGCACACCGTCTCGTCACGGAGGAGTATGCGTTCGCCGATGCGGTACTCCTGTACCTTTGTGCCGCGGTCATACGTATTCTTCGACCACCTTTACGCGCCTTCCAGATTGTCACGTGCTACAGTCCATGCGGCGCGTAATCGCTCGCATAACTCGTGGACGTAGTCGTCATAGGCATAGGTGCTGCGGAGTTCATGTTTTACGGCCTTCGGTAATTCAGCATCGCGTCCGTATACCAGCACTCGGGGAGACAGTCGGGTCCCCGTATATGGAGTGGTGTTGTACGTAAACATTGCGGACGGTAGCCACTCGTCCCAGTTTCCTTGATCCTCGCTTATGAAATTTTTCAGATATTCTGCGAGGGTACGATGTGACCTTTCCAGGGCGCCATTCGATTCTGGATGGTAGGCTGTCGTTTGTATTTTCTTAATTCTCAACAATCGACACATCTCCTTTAAGGTCGAGCTGAGGAAGTTGGTACCTTGTTTCGATAGTATCGTTTCCGGCAATCGCTGCGCTGTACTTCGTAAGAGCATCCTAGAACGTAAGTATATATTTTTTCCCGGAAGCGCTTTCCGTTAGCAGTCTTACGATGTCGACCGCAACTTTTTTGAATGACCGTGATTGGGTATCTGTTACCACCATCGGCACTTGTTCCCTTTTCTTGATTTTTTTCCGTTGACAGGTATCGCAGGACGATATGTATTCCAAGTCCCTTCTTATGCCGGGCCAGTCGTACTTGGTCCGGATCCGATGTAATGTACGCCTTATACCCTGGTGCCCTCCTATGGGGGTGTCGTGATATTCTCTTATTATTTTTAGGCGGTCATCGACAAAAGGGCTGGTTACGCCACTGCGGCAGTCGCTATACTTCTTTGTAGCGATGTCTTTGATCGCGCTGCAGTAAGATTGCGGACTACGGGCCCCGCCGTGCCTCGCTTCCTCAGTAGGCCTTTGCGGTGCTCTGTCCGTAGTTTTGTCGCTCGGTGTGCCCACCAGTGGCTCCGCCGTTGCGTCGCTCTCTGTCTCAAGCGGCCTTACAACGTTTGCCTTTCGCGGCCTTCCGCGCCTTGCGGGTACGCTATGCTGTGCTGCGCTTACTCTGTCTTTTTCGGTGATGCTCGCAGTCTTACTAGTGCTTTTCTCTGCTAGCGTGCGTGGTCTGCTCCTTCCCCGACCGCACGATTTCGCGACTGGGCTGTAGGGATGTCGAGCGACGTGCATGCACGCTGCGGATTTCTCTTTCTTTTGCTGTAGCATTGGCAGGCGCTGCCTCTCGCTCTGCCTCGTGGCCGTGCCGGCCCGGGGTATTCTCGGCTCTACGCTTTATGCGGTTGTCCGTACCCGGGTGCTTGCTGTCCTTTTCTATCTCGCGGGCGAGCTCGATCTCTCGCTCCAGTGAGCTACCTCGGCTATATGGAGTATCTTTGGCCCTCCGCTTTGTGCGGTCATTCGCTGTGCCTACTTGCCCCATAGTGGTATCCTTTTCCGATCCACAGACTTCGTCCTTTGCTGTGGCTTGGGTTCTCGTAGTGAGGAATATACGGCTTAGAGCATCTGCATTCGTGTTGCGCTTACCTGCCTTATATTCGACGTTAAACTCGTGTTCCACCAATTATATTTTTCAACGCATTAGTCTCGAACCTGGGTCTTTTACTCCGAACAGCCAGATGAGCGGTTAGTGGTCTGTCACGACCGTGAAGCGATACTCGCTAAATATGTGGCCGGCATTGAGCAAGACCCCAATATTGATAAACGAATACATGCTTTCAATTGCAGCGCCATGGGTGAGAAAATTTTATATCAACAATAAAGTCAAATCAATGGATTTTGTCATGGAAAACCAGGAAAAAAATAGGGTTTTCCAATCACGATTTTGAAGCAACTTCCATTTTCACCACAATAGGGCAGGGAGGGGGGGGGGGGGGTGGATCGAGTTTCGTATCGCTGAATAGCTTTTTGAAAAATGAAACATGTATTTTTTCTTTTTTCGATCCGATGTGTAATTTCTCGAGATATTCGCAAAAATCAGGTTTCTTGCGATTACAGCGCCATCTATCACAAATCGAAAAAAAATGTTACAGATAAAAGTTACTTACTTTTTTATTGGAAATCTGAATCTGCAATAAAAAATAGGGGTTCCTATTCACGATTTCAAAGTTGCCCCCACCGCGACCCAAGGGGGTAGGAGTGAGGGGTCGACTTTGGTATCATTGGATGACCCCCTTCCAGACGAACAAATTTTATCGAGAACTTTTTTTGATCCGATGCGTAGTTTTTGAAATATTTCAATGTCCCCAGATAAATCGGCCACCCTGTATAGTAACACTAGAGCGCTTTTACCTCGGAAGTTATTATTTTGTCGAATTGTGCCCAGGCTGCATTGTTTATTCGCGAGGGGACATATTAGTTGGATCAAATGATGCTGCCGTATCGGCAGTAAGTAGAATTAGCCATAAAAATGAGGTTATGTTCGTCTGTTGTGAGTGTTGTTTAATGTTGTTTTTTGCGTATGGACTAAGAAATTTACATTAAAGTGAGTTTTTTTTAAGAATATTGAAAAAAGCTATACGTTTTGTTTGTACAGTATGTGGTGCCAAATTGTTTTAACCACGCTTCTACAAAATGCATACGACAAAGACAATAGAAGAACATATGAAGATAAGTTTTCGTCGTTAAGAAATTTGGGTATACAAAAAGAATGATATACTTTAATTTTATTATAAATATTATTTCGATTTCCTAAGAGAAAGGATCGACGATTTGAATGAGCCAATTCTGTGGGATTTACTTTAACATCTGCACATAAAAATGCCGTAATTTGTTCTTTGCACTTTCCCGAGGACAGTTTCGATCAAACCTCATTAGCTAACGTAAGACTTAAAAATTATGCTACTCCTTGTGTAAGTTCACTTCTCACAAGAAAATGAGACATCGTCCTTTGTAATAACCTTAAGATAAAATTAAGACATTGGGAAAGTGTAAGCACTCGTCGTGACATGCATGCTGGATAACTTAATAAATGTATTGTAAACTAATTTTCAATTTCAGTTACTATCATATCAAGGAACTCCAAAACGATGCATAGAATCTGAACAAGTTTGCGAGATTAATATACGAACACGACAATGTATATTTCCAATAGTGGATGATAGTGTACAGCCGACATCTTTAACATCAGATGATTCTTTATGTAAGCAGTTTATCTGGACATCTTTGCGCATATATAAATCAAATATTGTTTGAGAATTCCTCCTGGTGTTGTACGGAACCTGCAATATATTGAAAAATATGAAGCTTTACTTCACAACAGGGAAAATAAAACCAGACACAAAGATGGTATATACCCCGTCTATAAATATGAAACCGGAATTTGCTCATAGATGGCCCTAGCTGTCAATGTAGTTACCGTCAAACCACGTCATTGGCGCCATTTCCTTTGTTGACATCTCTGACAAAGATTTTCAACTCACAACAATACAAGTTTCATACAACAGCATGGTTTGTAATAGCGTTGAACATGTCGAATTTTGTGCCTGGAAACTACGATTTGCGGACAGCATTGATTTTCTGTCACCAATTAAAGAAAACTGCTGCAGAATCGCATCGAATGCTTGTCGAAGCTTATGGTGAGCATGCTCTTGGTAAATCACAGTGCTTTGAGTAGTTTAAAAAATTCAAAAGTGGCGATTTTGACGTGAAAAACGAAGAACGTGGAAGACCACCGAAAAAGTTTGAAGACAGCGAATTGCAAGCATTGTTGGATGAGGATGACGCTCAAACGCAACAATGACTCGCGGATCAATTAAATGTGACACAAGAAGCCGTCTCCATACGTTTGAAAGCCATGGGAAAGATCCAGAAGATGGGAAAATGGGTTCCACATGAACTGAATGAAAGACAGCAGGAAAACCGAAAAACCACTTATGAAATGCTGCCCGCCAGGTACAAAAGAAAGTCATTTCTCCATCGAATTGTGACTGGCGATGAAAAGTGGATATATTTTGAGAATCCTAAGCGTAAAAGATCATGGGTAACTCCAGGCGAACCATCGACATCGACTGCAAGGAAAAATCGCTATGGACGGAAGACAATGCTCTGTGTTTGGCGGGATCAGAAGGGTGTGATCTATTATGAGCTGCTAAAACCTGGCGAAACCGTTAATACTGAACGCTACCGACAACAAATGATTGATTTGAATCAAGCTTCGTGTGAAAAACGACCAGAATATCAAAAAAGGCAACACAAAGTTATTTTGCTTCATGATAATGCACCGTCACACACAGCAAAACTGGTCAAGGAAACGATTGAGGCGTTTAGTTGGGAAATACTTTCGCATGCGGCTTACTCACCAGACTTGGCTCCGTCCCATTACTACTTATTTGCATCGATGGGACACGCACTTGCTGAGCAGCGCTTTACTTCTTACGAAAATGTACGAAAATGGCTCGATGACTGGTTTGCCTCAAAAGAGCAACAGTTTTTTTGGCGTGGCATTCACAAATTTTCAGACTGGTGGGAAAAATGTATAGCTAGCGATGGGCAATACTTTGAATAAAACATTTTTTATCATTTTCATACAATAAACGTGTATTTTCTATACAAAAACTTCGGTTTCATATTTATAGACCTGGTAGAGAGAGTGGTTTTATTCTCCTTCCACTCTCTAATTACAAAATATCTAGAAAAAAAAAAAAAATATAAAACGAATCCAAAATAAATTTACAGTGACCATTAATTCAATAATTCATTACATGAGGACCAGCACACAATTATATTAATTGTGTGCTATGTGCGGTTGAGAGTGACCATGACGCAGCCAGCGCTGCAGAGCATGCTACGGAGTGAGACATGTGAGAGCGTAGAAAATATCACTCATTCCTAATAGATTGTCAGTATTTTTATGAGAGAAAATACATGGAATGAGTGAGAGCACTTGCAATTATTTGCTTCAGTGCTGGAAATGTGATCTGACGGAACGTGATGCAGTCAGCGCTGCAGAGCACGGCAAAGTGAGAGTTTGAGGATGCACAGATGATTAGAATATATTCACAGTACTTTCCCAGCAAATTTAGTTGGGGGAAAGTACAGTGAATAGTAAGCACACGTGCAATTATATTAATCGAGCAGACAAAATATTCTGAGGAAAACGTGGTACAGCCCGTGCAGCGCACGCCACAAAGTGAGACAATTATGTGGATGCACCTATGAAATTATCACTCCTCATCGTTATTGAATTTATTAGAAATTATAACGATGTACTCGTACCTGATCTTGAGTCGTGTTGAGCACGAAAGCTGAGTAGATCCGATGAAAAGTGGTGAAGAAAGTCCAAGAGCTGCAGAAATGTGTGCGCTGTTCCCGTGGGTTTTTCAGAAAGTGTCGAAATTAGTAATATGGCTGCGTGATACAAAAGCGTCGTTGAGCGCTGAAGTCAAATGAGTGAGATAGCCGGTGAGCGTTGCCGAAGTCAAGCGAAAGAGATACACTCTGGCTTCATGCGGCCTGCTTGCGAGGCACAGTCTCAGCTTGCGAGGCACCGCCTTGGCCATCTCCGGCATAGCAGAGCGCAACATGAGATTCTGAAAACTATTGGTATGATAATGCCCACTTCGAAAAACATTTTGTAGCAAAAACAGCTAGCAATTTTAGTGAAGGAAAAAAGAAGGCATATGGAATTGTTAACGCGGAAACTTGTGTCGTCTTTTCAAAGCCGTTAATTGCGCTTGTAGAGCGGAGCGAAAAGAGAGACGAGTGAATTTTTTAGCAACATTAAATCTCCGACCTTCAGAGCGGTGGTTGTCTTTTCACGCATTTACGCATTCTGGGTAGTCGAAATAAATGCGCGATGAAGGTCATTGTCCGAGCCTCGAAAGCTGGAGCCGTTGTCACTATAAATGTCATTTGGTAGTCCCCGGCGATTGGCAAAACGGCGAAACGCAGCTAAGAAACCGGAGGTGGCGCAATCATCGACATATTGTGATATATAAATATATAGCGCATATTACGAAGCATACGAAGATCGCAACGTAATATTTGCGGGACTTTTGTCATCGACCCACATACGGAACTATTTAAAAGAGGCCGGCGTAATCTATCCCGCAGTATGAGCATGGCGAGTAAGTCGTAAAAAACGAATTACGCGCGTGGAGGGAAGATCGCCCATTAAGTGACTGGTAGTGACAGCACGTTGACGTACGCATTTTACGCATTTTTTATTCGAGTTTTGGCGAGAGATCGTATTCTAATGATATGAATTAACTGAGTACCTCCATGAAGCGCTCGTAAGTGCGCTTGATCCACGAGTAATACGCTTAGGGGATGACGAGGCAAAACTAGTGGAAAGCATTCGTCGTATGACACATACGAGTATCGGAGCCATCCCCCAAAACATAATAGGCCTCTGCTGTGAAAAAACGGAATGAGTGACTTGAGCGGGCTCGACCGTGGAACGTGTAAATTCTTGCGTAGCGCCTGAATTTCGATTCTGAACCGCTCTGCTTGGACTCACGTCACCCAGAATGTGCGCGCTTCTTGACTGTAAAAAGCCGGTTGCTCGAAGAAGACGAGCGGATCTCCTTTGGTGCGAGCGCGCAGTTGTGCTACCATAGCGAAGGGTTATCCATTCATCGAACAGAATGATTCGAGAGGCACAGTCCGCGGGATTGTCACGACGTGAAACGCGGTATTATTTTACCTGGAACGTTTTAGTTTGAATTTCCGAAATGCGGTTCGCGACGTAGGGTTTTCAACGTATTCCCGCAGTCGGACCAATAGAACTATGCCATTCTGTTCCAATCATGGGATAGCTACGGTCTTCAGCGGAGTGACCTTCGATTTGGCTGCGAGTAGATTGACGCAGATTTTGTGCGGAGAATGGAATACATATAGATAAAGAACGGCGGAATAAGTACGTTGCGACAGGACGGCAAATCCGCGAATTTCAACCGATATGTGAGTATGCGT
The DNA here is from genome assembly GCA_963942595.1 of Cylloceria caligata. Lineage (NCBI taxonomy): Eukaryota > Metazoa > Arthropoda > Insecta > Hymenoptera > Ichneumonidae > Cylloceria > Cylloceria caligata. The sequence continues at coordinate 65,224,774 of OZ012703.1, forward strand.
AGTGCGTTTCCAGCGAGGTATTCGAAGTTTTGCGAATTTCGGTAGATCGTTGCCGTATGTTTCCCAGACTTTAAACAGAGACATGGGAATTAGTTCATCCCAGTCGATTTTTCTAACCATAGATCCTGCATAAGTATTTTCACGGAGATAATTACCGGTGACGCCCAACCGAGAGGGTCAAATAGGCGAGCAATGAGTGACAGAATCGAACGTTTTGTTGATCAAGCAGGCGGTACTTCTCCCACTTGAAAGCTGAAGACATCCCTCGTAAGGCGCTACGTAATTCCGAGCACTTTCAATACGGTCGAATAGCCGTCAGCGAAATTAATCGCGGGTTGATGTCCGTTGGCGGGCATGCCATTCAACAGCGCCACGTCGTTAGCAGCCCATTTACGCAGATGAAACCCGCTACGTTTTAACAGCGCTTTCAATTCACCCCTAATCGCGCGCGCATTTTCGATTGTATCCGCACCAAATCGAATATCGTCCACGTATATAGTACTAATTTGACGGCTTTCGGAAACAACACGCCTTCGTTCTCTGCTAATTATAACAATAGGTGATTTGCGAGATAGGGTGCGCATGCCGTACCATATGTGGCGGTAAGTAACCGGTAGGCTACTATGGGATCGTCCGGATCTGATCACCAGAGTATACGCTGGAGATTTGCATCATCCGGATGAATCGCGATTTGACGATACATTTTTTCGACGTCGGCCAGGTAGATGAATAGTAGTATGTGGACGCCTTTGCTCCATCCCACTCCTATCCTTACTCCTTCCCCCACTATGCGGCTACCCCCACCACTTCACTTTCTCACCGCCGCGCTACCCACTCTGCTTAACCAGTGTCAGTAACGTGGATATGGTACAGGGGATGATGTGGGTACTCTGGTATATATTATAAAAAAGAGTAGAAATAAGAACAGGATGGAGCAAACGCGTCCAAATACTTACAAACATGAAGGAAATTATGAATTCACCACCTTAGTTGTTGTTGGCTTCCACCTTCCTTCCGGGGCGAATTTAAGCTCCAGTCTCTCGCGAATGCACTCAGGCACTCAGACACACATACACACACGCGCGCGCGCACGCACGCACACACAAAAGAGCACTTTTACACCCAAGCATTGTCTGCTTCAGGAAGCCCGGGTCCTCGAAACCCTCGTCCACGGTACCGACATCGTAGCCGATCTCGATCTCGGTATCGAGGGCCTTGAATATGAATATGAGGTTCATCCACATGGTTCTCATTTGCAAGGCACACACAGGGTGTATGTTTGTCAACCGACACCACCACAGTGATCATAGTAACCAGGCATATTTCAAATTTTCGAAACCGTGTAGGCGGCACTCCACACGTAAAACGGGTATCATGGCACAGAGATGGTCCAGGTGATACAAATGGTCCCAATTCACAAATATGGTGCGCTCCGTGTCTATTAAGAATACCTCCGAGTACCCGTCGGAGTCTGAATACACTAGCTCGTAACGGACTGCCCGTCCATATAGCACCAAAACGCTTAACATTTTACTGTATAATTCATCTAGCGAAACAGCACTGCCCCGTTGCTCGGATATAAAAATGAAATTCAACATTTTTCCAACCTCCTCAAAAGCATTGTTACGTCAAACCCGCGCGGTGTTTTTACAAAACCGACAAATTTAAGATGTGTGAGTCGTTTTGGATGTTCGTGAGTTTTCCGTACTCTGGTCAAGGAGAATGAATTCTCCCTTTACCACACCTGACAAGAAACATCGAAGACGCAAGCCCCCTTTTGAGTCTAATCTTTCGGAAAATTACTCGGGACAGGGCTGAGAATGCTCGTTGATTGTTCGCGTTAACCGTCACTCGACTCGATAAACTAAATCGATAAATTAACCCGCGGAGGAAGGAGTTTTAGGGGGAAGGAAAATGGCAGGTTAATTTCACTTGGGGAAAAATTTACGGAAATATCAGATAATATAAATTAGAAGAATTGCGTTGGTACGTACGTTTGGTTTTCTGGTGAATATGTTTCGCCGGTAACCGATGCGTTGAAAGGAAAAAAAAGTGGCAACCGTTTATTAAAATAAAAATTGTTAAACTCGATGATTCGTGAAGCTGTTAAAATTTATTCAAATAACCGAATAAGTGATACACGTACGTTCGCTATTACCGTGCGCGAGCGATCGTTATTTTTCGACACAATACACTTAACGCGATACTTATGGTTCGATAAAACAGTAAAACAGTGTGGACTTGTACAAAAAACGGCAGAAAACAATTGAATTCAATTTCTTCTAGATTTCTTTAAATTTGAGATAAATTCCGTATGATTGACATTAAAACCGAGAAAAAGTAAATTCGAACTGAATATAGCCTGTTCAACCGTTTTTCTTCTAAATACTCACTCTGAATTTTATCTCACTCTACAGGGTGGGATTCCTCCACGGTGGTAAGCCTGTTTAGCTCGCCAGTTTTTATCGTGACTGCTCTAACGCTCGACACTGCGTTCTTCACGGGGCTGCAATTTAAGAGCCTCAGGTGATCGTCGACTCGACTCTACTCCGACTAACTAATTCTGTGTCTGACTTCTCCTAACTATGTTTTTCGGGCATTTTCCCGTCCTTATATAGGTCCTGGATGGTCTAATTTTCTATGCGGGGGATTCTTAGAATTATAATAGCGCTCGGACTTTGGGGCTTATCGCGATGACGCATTTTTCTTCTAGCCATGCCGTCGTTCGATTCTCGTTTCGAGTCGCTTGGGGTGAGATGACACAGCCCAGGTAAAATGAAGCTACTTCGAAAAAGGCTCAGACGTTTAAGTAGATCCACCGAGCCTCTGGTGATTCATGCTGTAATTTTCATCTGCACCCGGTCTCGTTCAATTTCCATTCCGAACTGCAGTACCACGGGTCGCGAGGAACCATTCCCTGCTCCGAAAACACGCTGCAGCGAGGAACCATTCGTTGCTTCGATGACACGCTGTCGCGAGGAACCCTTCCTTGCTTTGACCACACGCTATTGCGAAGAACCATTCCTTGCTTCGATGACACGCTGTCCCGAGGAAACATTCCCTGCTTCGACGACACGCTGTCGCGAGGAACCTTTCTCTGTTTCGACGACACGCTGTCGCGATAGACAGTGAGGAATAAAGACGACTCGGACGCCGGTACAGCCAATATACTTTTCTTCAGTATTATCTTTCTTTTTTTTCCTTTTTTCGTTTTAACTACGACTTATTATATTAATTAGGGTCTATATTCATTTAAACGCTTATTAGTTAATGTCTAAAAAGGCCTTATTGTCCGAACATTTCCCGATAGTCTTCCTCAAGTCTCTTAAGTTGGATATCGTTGGTAACAAATTGTGATACCGGTGTGATAGATTCTTACTCAATTATTAAAGCCGTTTTATGAACAATAACTCTTCTTATTCATTTTTAAGGAAATGCATTCGATATGTATGTATTTATATTTCTATTTATTAATTCCTTTCGAGGGATTACTCCTCGCCTCGGTTGCATGCGTCGAGATAGAGAGAGGGAGAGATAGCGAAAAGCGCCTTGGTCAGGAGCGAGATGTCGAGGGATTCGGGTCACGCTGCGCTGTAGATCCGAGTCGCTTCTGCTGTCTCTTTTATGACTGATACAGAATGCAGTTATTTGATAATGTTAAACTTATTTTAATTCTTAATAATGTATAACGTGAAGAGATATATATATCTGCCACAGTAACTAAATGTTAATTGTTTTTATATCCTTTCACGATGCTAACTGTTTAGTTAAACAATGTACTGGCTTTTCGATTTTCATTAATATTTAATTTTCATAATTGCAATTATTTCTTGTATCCTTTTAGGTAAGCATTTCTTTTCTGAATTCCTATAATAATTTTAGATTAAAATTGTTCGTAAGTCCAAATGATTGTATATCAAATGGCTGTTTAGATTTGCAGTGGGTCGCAAAGTATATGTTTTATAAATATGTACTGTTTCGAGGGAACACTCTTCGTCTCATGGTGTTAACACAGAGAGAGGGGAAAGACGGCATCAGCTCGGGTGCGACCTGGAATCGTTGAGCGGCATGCTCCTTCGCCGGCAACTGCTACCGTAGCCTGGATTCGTCTTTGCCATCGCTCCAATGAGTCGTCTTTTCTTATTTTAGCCGATTTTAATTCTGGCTATCTATATGATATTATTGCTTAATTCTTATATAGAACTTTATCTATTAGATATATATATATATATATATATATATATATACTAGAATATACCGTCGCCTAAATATTTACTTCGTAAAGAGTCCAAATCTTTGCTACAATTGTGTTTCAATTGTTATTTGTCTATTCAGAAATTTTGAAGAGCTGCCTTTTGAGTTTTTAGTGTTCTGATGTCAAAAACAAATTCCAATTTTCTATCAATACCATTAATAAAACATATGTCCTCGTGTAATATTGAATATCAATTTTTTTGTTCATTGCATCATTCGTCGTAGCATATAGGAACTTCCAAAGGAATGAAGATGTTGCCACGGCAGTTGGTCTTCCTTTGTGACCCAGATCTGGTACATGCCAGGGGGAAGGCAGCGAGCATCCGACAGTCGCCAATAGGGCACGCGGGCACGAATCAACCAAAGACTTCAGTGACACGCGCCGCCAATGATATCCACAGCCCATAGAGGGAAAACTCTTGATACGAGATTCAGATCCCTCCATGCTGATCATTGGAGTGGAGCAGTGGCCTACCAACTCTTAGTTTCTCGTTGTTAGGTACATTAGTAGTTGTTCTATTAGCTCGTTAGACGATGGCTGTTCCTCGGGTTACCCCACACCAGCACTGCTAAATCACGTCTGTTGTTCGACGGACGTTACTTAAACTTGATCTACCATCCAGCTCAGCATCGCCAGTTGATCGGCCGTGACTAGTTGTTATGTCACGGTCGGCTTGGAAAAACCCTGCCTTCGCCATTTAAGGGTCATTAGACAAGTTGGACCTACCCCCTTAGTGGGAGAAGTGACTCTCTTAGCCAGTCCCGGCGATCCGGCTAGGCCGGGGCCGTACCGGATCCCCCGGACTGTTACCAGCCGGGGCCACGTGGAGGCGGAGTCACCAGCTTGCGCTCGGTCCTAGCAGGATAACCCGGAAAATATCCAGGTTGTTCAGCCTAAGCGGCTCGGCTGCACTAGGCTGCCACGTACCTTTTAAACTTGACCCCTGCACCTGCCGATCACAGCCACGTTGTTAGGTACAAGGAGTGATTTTACGTTAACTCTCTTGTGAGAAGGCTGTTCCTCGGGTCTCCCCCTACCAGCACTGTTAACTCGCGTCAGGTGGTCGACGGACAATTTTGTAAACTAGACCCACTATCCAGTCTTAACCGTGGCCAAGCGGACTGCCATGACCAGATGTTTTCGCACGATCGACTTGGAAAAACCCTGCCCTCACAATTTCTGGTTCATTGGACAAGTTGGACCTGCCCCCTGGGGGGCGGAGACTCACTTAGCTAGCACCGATGATGTGGAAGGGTCAGAACCCCTCCACATCCACGGTCTGTTTCCAGCGGGGGCCATGGGGAGGCGGAGTCACCAGTTTTCTTACTCAGTCCCAGCAGGTCACCCGGAAAATATCCAGGTAGTTTGGCCTCAGTGGCTTAGCTGCACCGGCTGGCTACTTCCTTAGAGCGGTAGCCTCTGCAACTGCCGATTACAGCCCACGTTGTTAGGTACACAAGTTTGTGATTTATATCCACTCCCTTGCGAGAAGGCTGTACCTCGGGTAGACCCCATACCAGCACTGTTAACTCACGTCCGGTGGTCGACGGACAATTGTGTAATCTTGACCTACCATCAAAGCTACATAACCTTTTGCCCGACAGAGTTTAACCCATTTAAAGGTTGTCCACGGCATAGCCGTGGGGCTGCAACAACCTCCCTGTCTCCCAATTAGTCCGAAGACTTAACGTCCCGCTTGGTGAGCACCCGAGCCTACACCATGGTGGGGCTGCTAATACCCGTACAGAAAAGACGTTCACCCAGGGCAAGCAACCACAAAACACTTGACGTACTCCCGACCTTCTCCAGCGACATGTACAGAGTCTGGTACAACGTACTCCTGACACTGGTACAGCCACCTTCACAAGCCGAAGACCTCCTCCAGCAGCACGTACTCCCGAGCCCGGTACAACGAACTCCCGGCTCCGTACGGCCGCCTTTGAAGGCCTGGGACACATGATCATTATGGTTGCGATCTGGGTGGGCACAGTCCACCATCTGTGTGCGCCGTAACGTTGTTAGGTACAAGGTGTGATTTTACGTTAATTCCTTTGCAGGAGGGCTGTACCTCGGATTTCCCACAACCAGCACTATTAACTCACGTCTGATGGTCGACGGATAATTACTGAAACTAGACCCACCGTCCAGACTAAGCCACGGTCAAAGGAGCTACCATGATCAGATGTTATTGCACGGTTGGCTTGGAAAAACCCTGCCCTCATCATTTCTGAATCATTGAACAAGTAGGACCTGCCTCCTAGAGGGCGATGACTCACTTAGCCAGCGCCGGCGATGGGGAGCGAACGAGACCCCTCCGCATCCTCGGTCTGTTACCAGCGGGGGCCACGGGGAGGCGGAGTCATCAGTTCTTTTACTCGGTCCCAGCAGGTCAACCGGAAAATATCCAGGTAGTTTCGCCTCAGTGGCTCGGCTGCACCGGCTGGCTACTTCCTTAGAGCGGTAGCCCCTGCAACTGCCGATTACAGCCCACATTGTTAGGTACAGTGGTGAACCTGGCCATCCATTCCTGGCGCGCACCATGTGTTTCCAATGCCCTGCCTCGGTGTGGCTGCAGGTTTCACCCCTCCCGCCGTCATTATATGATACCTGTATAATCTCTGGCAACTATAGGACCCGACCACAGTGCAGGTTTATGATCTTCATACATTACAGAGAACATTTTGATACATTTTGAGAAATGAGAATACTAACCGATCACGAAGGTAACGACAGACGGAATGCTCAGGATGCTGTTGGCGGGTATCATGGGCTTAAAGATAACAACCCCCTCTGAATCATAACTAGGTGTCTAGCGCTTTGAATACAACGACAGCGGTTTTGCACGTGCGCATCGTATTGCGCTGTGCTCCTCGCGAAACATTTGCTCAGCAGTAATAGGCGTAGATTATGATACCGCACCGTGAGAGACTTCAATTATAAATTCATAAAATTATAATATACTTATATATTGGATCTGGGAAAAAGTTCGTGGCTTTTTTTTAAAATAAAATTCAACTGGTTTTCTTATAGTGTGAAAATGAATTTATTTAAACCAAATATGCTCCATTATTATCGACAATGATTCGCTATTTTTCGGGTAGAGCCATGATACCATCGGTGAAGAACTTCTGTGGTTTCTGGTTGAAAAACTGAATCAAGCGGTTTTGACAGGCTTCTTTTGAAAGCAGCTCAATTCCATTAAGAGAGTTCTGCAGAGATCGGAATAAGTGATAGTCAGAGGGTGCTATGTCTGGACTATACGGTGGATGCATCAAAACTTCCGAACCAAGCTGTCGCAATTTTTGACCGGTCATCAAATAAGTGTGTGGTCGGGCGTCGTCATGATGGAAGATCACACCTTTCCTATTAATCAATTCGGGCCGTTTTCTTTCAATTGCTTGGCGTAATCTCTCTAGTTGTCCACAGTAGAGTTGAGAATCAATCGTCTGACCAACTGGAAGTAACTCATGGTGGACAATTTCCTTCCAGTCCCACCACACACACAGCATCACCTTTTTCGCCGTCAATGCTGGCTTCGCGAACGCTTGTGACGGCTCACCATCCCTTGTCCACGATCTTTGACGCTTCCGATAGTCGTACGTGATCCATTTTTCATCACCGGTTTTAACACGTTTCAGAAATGGCTCGATTTCGTTGCGTTTCAGCAGCGCATTGCAGATGTTAATTCGGTCTATCATGTTTTTCGCGCTCAACTCATGAGGAACCCATACATCGAGCTTCTTTTTGTAGCCAGCTTTGTGTAAATGGTTCAAAACAGTTTTGTGGTCAATGCCTAGCTCCATACCAATATCGACACTGCTGATATGCTTACCTTGCTGGACTTTTTCAAGAATTTCATCAGCTTTTTTAGTGTTTGGATGACCAGAGCGTGACTCATCTTTCACATCAAAATTACCAGAATGAAAGTGAGCGAACCATTTCCGCGCAGCAGATTTTAGTAAAGTACCTTCACCGTACACAGCACACATTTTTTCACAAGCCTGCGCAGCGTTCTTCCCTTTGTCGTAATAATATTGCAACATATAGCGCAATATTTCATTACTTTTCTCCATTTTCAAACGCAAACAGCTTTCCAACCACTGCACCAATTTCGATGTTTATACACTCAAAGTAACGCTCGAAGTGTCACCTTTCTAACGAGCGTTTAGTGGTTCCGCTGCGATATGTGTTTCCTGACTTATTTGCAATTGATGCCATCTACCGGGAAAAACGCCACGAACTTTTTCCCAGACCCAATATAAATGTATATATTGTTCAAGATCCATCATTCAAGAAATGTATTCCATTTACAGTAAACAACGTTTGAAATGCATCCACATACGGATAATTTTTCGTGAACTCCGGTTGTAACGGTTTAGAAGGTATTTGAGCACCATCTACGTACAACGGGAGATAATTTATATTGTAATTTCATAAATGGAATGGATTCATACTGAAGTCACCGTTAAACGCTTTGTTATCGACAAAATCGATAATTATGCGCTTCGGCAATTGACCTAACACGAAATTATGGATCACCTCTCCATGAACAGGGCTTTACCTCGACTCTCGTAAGAGGATATTTTGCTGTAGATTTTGTCAGATTTCTAATTCATGTGAGAATAGCACACGAGGAGCAATTTTCGTTAACGAGAAGAGATGCCTCGAGAATCTTTAAGCCTTATTGACCATTTTTTGTATCCCCCACAAGACAAAATTAATCTCTAGACCGCACCAGTCGTAGACGCATCTCGACACCGTTTGAGGGGTTACATGGTGTTTAAGAATCAACAAAAATGTTGAGAATCCGTCCGGTGATGGCTTGACCGACCTGTGAATATATTGGAACAGAATGAAAACTCACTCGAGGCAAGAGGAAAATAAAACCAGACACCGAGATGTTACATTGAGGAAGCGGTTTATTCTACCTTCCTTAAAATATTGAAATACAATTTTGAATATAAAAGTTGTGAGCACTACCAGTGCAAATTAACACCGAACTTAATTTAATTTAGAAAATCGTCCAAAATATAATTTAGAAAAATACAAATCATAGCAATAAACAAACAACTAGACTTTTGAATATTAATGAGCAGCACACAATTATTACTTGTGCGCTGAGTGGACACATGAGCGAGCGGTGCATGCAACGCAGTGCTAGCTACGCTGCATGACACGCTCAGACCGGTGAGTGCAAAACATAAATGAGTTAGTAATTTAGACTCTGGCATTGTAATGTGAACAGCACACAATTATATCAATTGTGTGCTGAATGTGAATTTGAGATAGCGGTGCGTGCAACGTAGCAACAGCTACGCAGCACGACACGCCAATGCCATTGAGTGTGAAACTTTGTGCGTAATTCACTGCAACCACTCAGCACTGTATTGCAAAGTGATTGCAGCGAATTAATGAGAAAATATACAATAGCCCGTGTCTGAGTGCAGTGATTTGTGTGCGACCAGCTACGCAACCAGCATTGCTTAGCACACCGCAAACAGACACTGAGGCTATACAAATGAACTGCGTATAGTCACCGTGCCTTCCCGGCAGAGTTTCTGGAGGAAGGCACAGTGAATAGACCACACCGGTATAATTGTATTAATTATACCGGCTAAAGCAAGTGAGGAGAGCATGACGCCACATGTGCTGCAGCGCATGCCACGAGTGAGCCAAAGTGGTGATGCACCGTATTTCTCTCCTCACTGACAGTGAATTTCTACCAAATTATGTCAATGTACTCTTACCTTGAGCAAATGAGTCCAGATGAGCGAGATGTTGAGCGAGTCCGATGTATAAAGGTTGATGTGAAGTCCCAAGAGTCCCGTGGATGCGCGTGCTGTCCAAAAGATGTGTGTCGCAAAAGTGCCAAATTCTCAAGATGGCTGCGAGTTTGAACTTTACGTTGAGCGCTGGAGTCAGTTGAGCGAGATAGCCGGTGAGCGAAACCGAAGTCAAGCGAGAGAGACATCCTCTCGCTCGACGCGGCGTGCCAACGAGGCACATCCTCGGCTTCGCGAAGCCCATGCCTCGGCTATCTTCGACTCAACCGAACAACGCGTGCTAGAGCAGCGCAACAGGTAGGCGCACGACGATTATCGATCGCCGTGCGCCAGCTGATTTTCCAACACATGGGTTTCGAAGCCAAAAAAAGCATGTTTTCTCGATTTTTTTTCTCATTTTATATAAATTATTTTACTCAAAATGTTAACTACATCAAAGAGTAACATTTCAACAGTATTTAAAAAATTTTTCATCCAAAAATGTTGAAAATTCAGCCGGTGGGACCTGGATCTGAAATTAAAAAACGAAATATTTTCTGTTAGTAGATAAGTACAGTTCGTGATTGAAGAAAGGATTTTTTTAAATATTGAAATTTGAATTTTTGGCAGAATTGTATACAAAATAATACACTTTTTGGTACAATTTACACTACGTATAGCCTCGTAAAATTAGTTGTAATCAAAAATATAAAAAATCCTTCGTTCAATCACTAGTCAATGCTATTTTGAAGAAGTGTGCAAAATTTCAATACGATCGGTGCATTAGTTTATGCGAAATCGTGTCCACCGACTTCAAAAATAGTTTTTAGAGAAAAACGCGATTAAAGTTTTAAATAGAAATGAAACGACATTTTTTTTAACTTACATAGATACGATTACGATTCCAGCTCCATACAGTAAAGATCCTGCTGCAGTTGCGATGTACAGGGCATCCTTTTGTTCCTGCCTGAGACGAATTCTTGCATCTCCAGTACAAGTCTTAGTTTTTTTTCTCAGCTTTGAGTATACGATGTGCATCCTCTTTTCGCACGTACTCGTGGCTATTTCGGCCAAGTTTGATGTCCATCCCGTGCAAAAACAGTAACAGAGCTGATATCCCTTCGTTGAAAGTACAGGCAGGAACTAATGTAGCAATTTCAACTATTTTGGAACCAGCAGGAAGTATTTTTGGAGTGATTTTCCAAATTAATTGGCTTAGACACTCATTATTATTTTGCGTAAAGCCACCAACACACCGCGCTAGAAGCACATCTTTGCTAAGATCCTCATAAATAGGCTTGATAGCTGACAAAACATCACTTGGCAATAGAGCATAATCGTGTTTGAATGATGATAAGGTATTAATAGCTGAAGCACGCTGCCAAACGCACCATGCGTCACAGCCGCTATTCCCACCGGGGGAATTCCCGAAGGCTCTCTCTCCTAAAGTTTTAATCCGATTGACTCAACATTTGGGAAAATATTCTAGACATGTTGTACTATTACATAAACATTTTTTTTTTCAAATTAATTTTTTAAAATTTTCAAACAGACGTAACCTGTAACATAGTTACAGTCGAGCGATTATTTTATTACTTCGAACGGCTATAAGAGCCAAAAGTATATTCGAGACAGCAAGTACAGCCGATGCTAGACCAACGAACCCCGACCTAGTGTAAAAACTGGTGACGTCACGTCTCTGGAATTCGCTCGTCGACGGAAACAGCAGGTCGGTGACCAGCTGGCCTTGCTCGGCGACGAGGGAGAGACAGGGGGGGCACGACAACGGTAGCCCTCATAATCGTTCGAATTTGAAAATCCCAGCGAATAATGACGTAGAAGGAACCAGGGTGGGGAAGCGTCTATAAAAGAGCCTGCACCGCAAGGAAAAGGCCTCTTCTTTTGATAGAATCAGTTTCTCTTGCAAATAGAGCTTGCACAAGTCTTTCTTGAACATACGAAGCGATAAAGGTTGAGAGTTAGAGAGGAGAGATATTTAAAGAAACCAGGAAGAAAGAATTAGTCGAAGGATTTAAAGTGAAATAACAAAAAGATAGGATTAAGTGGATAGATCTAAGTATAGAAGATTAAGTGCATCGAAATAAGTGAATAATGTCTAGGAAAATTGAAATAATATAGTGTGGACTTTAAACCGGCGGGGACAACAGGAATTGCCCGTTCCTGCGAGTGAAAGCGAGAAAGGGCGCAAAGTGAGACAAGAGCGAAAGAGAAAAGAATTGTAAACAGAGTTGATACAATCTGTCCACGGAGAATCTGATGCGTGTGGCTGTGTGTGTGCGGGTAACGAGAATACCAAGATTTTACGATCGAATAAGAAGAAATAATAATAAAATGATCGCGGGAATTCCCTAATATCGATGCAGGACGGAATATCAAACGAGAAGGAGGTAGAGAATAAATCTAGGTAAAATAAAGTGCATATAATTAAGCAGTACATATAAGCAGATCGAGTATAAAGCATAGAATTAAATCGAGTGCATCATAACCACAGTCCAAACGGGAATCGCCCGGTTGGATGAGTGGAAGAGAGAAAGAGAGAAAGTGAGACGAGAGTGAAAGAAAAAGAATTGTAAACAGGGTTCATACACTCTGTACACGGAGCAAGTGCGATCCGAATGACTAGTGGTGTGAGTATATCTCTGTACCGAACGTACAGCAATACTGCTGCACGAGAAGAACAATAAACTTCCGGAGTTACCGAGAATTTGTACACTCGTAATACGGAAATAATATTAAAATAATCGCCGAAATTACCAGTTTTTAATGCACTATCTTAGAAATAGAGACCGGAGACTGTAAAATAACTTGTTATAGAATAATTTCTTTTATCAATAAACCCTATTCTCACTCACCTCGAAGTCTGAAATTAATTAGTCCTGTGTTCGAGCCTGAATTCCCACGATAAATAAAAAATATGGTTAACGATTAAGATTACCGTTACAAACCCCTTAATAGGAACTGCTCCTGATTGAATATATCGAAATGCAGATGGCCGAGCATGTCCACAGTTTTTCTGACATTAAAAAATTGTTTTCTCTTTATAAGACCTGCATTTCCCGATGTTAAATCATTCATCTTTCCGAGGACATCATCTTACCAGACAACGCTCGTGAGATGTGAATTTTTGGCAGCTAGACCGTAATTCAAAAGTGTTTCTATGTACGCTCGATAAGCGTAGACATTATTTGGAGGTAAAACTGATTTTTGATTCAGGTATATATCCACCTGGTTAAACATAGAATGCAAGAGATTGTTTACAGGGCCAATGCTTACTTTTGATGCTGTACCCAGAGCAATTTCCGTAGAAGCAGATGTTATTTTCACTCTCAGACTAAGTATAGTATGCGGGAGATCGATATACTCAACACCCTGCCTAGGAATAACAAATTCAATACATGAATTATCTGTGAGCGAAGCAATTGGTTTATAATACACCTAATTGGAGCCTTGAATAGTTGTTTGCGTCGATGGGAGTGAAAATAATTCAAGTTCAGATTTAAGCTACTCGCACGAGTGTGCATGTAGAAGAGCCATCTTGTTTCAGCTATCCAATAAAATCTGCAACCGTTCGTTGTCGAGTCTTCTTTTTCGTATTGTTCTTATTATTATTCTTCTTCTTTATTACGCTTTTCTATTTATGGGATATACGGCGCGCTTTACGTTTATTTAGTGAAAAAGCAGTTCGCGAAATTTTGCGCTTTTTATAGCCAGACTCTTGCATGAGAGTGTCAATTTTTTCAGAGAGTACTGCCGGATTCTCGCGCTCTCTCGCGAATAGCATCTTTCACAGCTATATTTCTATCGAGGATATCACTTGCTACGTTTACACTGGCACGCAATGCCTCTTTTGCAACTGCTTTAGCACACTTCTTTAAAAGTGGCAATACTTGTTGAAATAGGCCCCCGAGAAAGCTACCGATACCGTGTCCTAGTTGATTAAGCGTTCCGATATAGACATGACGAATACCACCGTGCCCATGAAGGCCCCATCTGTGTTGCACACCATGAATATCATTCATAGCGAAGTAATCGATCGTGGGATCTTTTGAAATGTAATGTCATAATCAACGTTCCCTGTTTGAGTGGTATAGGATTTTCAAACTTGTCTCTCATATCGATCTCGATGGTGTGTAAATTATTGCGCAAGAGAGATATATATCGCGACGTCGAAAACGATTTAATTTGAATCGAATCGTACTGAAAGTCGTCAGCATCAATGGGGACGACTCGTAAGAAGATTTGTACATCGTCTGCAAAATACCTCTCTCAGATACAAACATGCTGCCTGGTATAGAACCTTTCTGCGGTTCTATCATTACAGACCTACATGCCTTTTCCTCGAATGCGGGTAGCCTAGCGATAGCGGGCGATACACGAAAGTCGTTATATCGTAGGTCATCGCATACGCGTGCCACTTCGACCTGACTGCTCGGAAGCGATTTAAAGCGCAGATGACAAGTCAGGTCAGGTAACTTGTTTGTACATTACAAAAGTGCGTCTATAGAGCGATATATATCAGATGGAACTTGGTTTCTATCTACGCGTCTCCGTGTTAGAATATTTAAGCCCGATAAATCAAATCTCCATCCTCAAAAGGAACGTCGGTTCCTACAGTAGGAACGTGTAAAAGAGTCATCGCATGAGCAATTTCCACAAAGAAAAACAGACCATTCTCCGTGCAAACGTATCTGACGTGGTAGTTTTGTAAAAATTTCGTCGTCGCATTATCCGGAAAATACTGCATACTACTGTTGCTCGAAAGTACGACAAAGAAAGAGCTATTCTTAGAGCTCATATTTATCAGGGACGGTGATTCCACTTCTTCCCCTTTGTCTTCTCAAGTGACGGAGGCATACGGACTCGGAATAATTCTGCCCCGTAGAGAATACCATTGATAGTCTTGTTATTCAGATCGTGTAAAATATACACGAAAGGTTTTCGATTCACTGATATTCGTTGAATCTTGAATAACTCGTTACTCCAACCGCGCTCATATCCTTCCACGAATATTGCTTTAACTGTATTGATACGCACCAATTCATTGACACTATATTTAGGCTTTTTCTAGGGTCACCTCGCTCGAAGGCATACGCATTCCGCTGTGTCCTGCCTGATTATAAGCATATAAAAAAATTTGTAAATCATTGAGGTAACGCTTATTTCACGTGTATGTAAAGTAGCGCCATATTCACTCCTTTAACGTGCGATTGCAGCGTTCGGAAATTGAGGCTTTTATTTCGGGGCTATGAGCAGCCCGAAAATCGATATTCTTTCTCTTTAGTATTTACTGAAATGGAGCGCCGATAAATTCTTTGCCGCGATCAGTTTTCAATTGCTGCGGGCGACCGCGACGGTTGTTACTGCGTGCGAGTATGCGTATGAGACAGCATGCCACCTTTGCGCTCGTTTTGTCACATATAGCTTTGATCCACGCGTATTTGCTCAACACATCGATAATAATGAGCAGATATGCGTACCCATCGTTGTACGTATCTACCGAGCGAAGATCAGCTAAATCAGCCTCCCATACATCGTCTATATTACTCACGCTGTACGTGCGACGGGGAAATCGCCGTCGCACGAGACGATGCATGTTATATGAATCCTGGGTTTTGAGCCATGGTAAAACATGTTTTCTCGCCACTCTCCGATCCACTTAAGCCAACTTATTTGATAGAGAATAGGATGCAGGATGAGCAAAGTCATAATAGATTTTTTCAAATATTTTCATAATTTTAACGATGACGAGTTAAATGGATTCTTTTTCTTCTTCTTTGCTAACCGTGCGGGGGACTGATATTCGCTAGGATAACGTTCGCTCTCTACTTGTGCGTTGTTTTGCAATTGTTCGTCCTCTTCTTGCTCCTCCTCTTCCCCCTAGATGATATCGTTGTCAGCTGTGAGCATTAATCTCTGTTTGAGTGTGCGGTCTCTGCCTCGCCGTTGCTGCTGCTACTGCTGCCGCTGTTATCACTATCGCGTGGTAAAATGAGGTGCCGCTGCGGTATCGAGGATAATGTAGGTGTGGGCTCGTATAGTAACACGGAATTGCCGATAAATTCACGTGGCATCTGTATTATTCGCAGGAGTTTGGTAAAGTGAGATCGACTGACGAGTTTCTCGCCTTTTCTAGCGCTCATAACATAATTAACAAGACCAACGATATTATAATTTGAAATTCTTCTACGTCTATGGAAACAACACTGTTACGATTCCGTGTCATTTTTCACCGACTGCACTGCGAAGCAACTTGCGAAGCAGCGATATTGCTTTAGGTTAACATTTTTTTGGTACGCTATCGACAATAAGTGTGTCAATGAGCTGGGGCTTTACTTCGTGCATTAAGACGACATCGATTTTATTCCCGCGGCTGTCGAGTACTGTTATTTTTCGTTTGGACGGAATATTCGATACTATCTTATCGTACTCGACCAAGTGAAGATATCGCTGTATGCGTTATCTATGTTATGTATGTTATCATGAGGAATAAGCACCATCTTTCTGGCATATTCCATGGCTCAAGTAGCGCAAAACAGGCACAAGAAGCAACTTGAGAAATCCGACACAGTGCTCGACGATGATCTTTCTCTTACCACTCCCATTTCCCCTTTTGACGGCTAGTCGCCGAAGAATTGTCGCGTACTTCCGAAGATGATTCTTTTGCACGTTGTTCAAGCTCACGTTTCCCTGTAAAACGTTTAGAGCACTCTTCCATATACATCGTACGAGCGCTGAATCTGCTTTGCGCAAAATTGCGCGTCTCTGTCTTGCTTCAGATAACACAGTGCCTGCAATATAATTATTTGCTTTTTGATGCACGTAAACGTAATGGTATTGGTCATCGGGAAATATACTGTGACCGCTACTTCGCGTTACTCACACCGGATAGACCGGCCTATACTTATCAACTCATGACGCACGGTGTACACAACGAAGCACCGCTACGGCGCGTCACTCACACCATGTAGACCGGCACGTCAGAAGCAAAGTCCTGTTATTCAGTTAGAAAAGCACGACAAGGAAAGCACCATCCAAGACCAGTGAGAATTAAAGGTCATTGTTAAAGACAAACGACGAATTTTAAAGAGGTCCAAGGCTATCGATGAGCTAATGGACCGCCACCAGATATAGTAATATTAAAAACATAGGGTGGACGGAGGGGATGCCGGTATAAAACCACCGGAAATTTGGCATTCGGGGAACACTTTTCTTCGCAGATCCCGCCGATGCAGAAGCTCAGCCACCAGGAGGAAAGACCAGATGATCCAGCGATAGCCTGCAGCCGCTCTGGTACATACAGAACCAAGCTGTGACGTCAGATCCCGCACTAGACGTCTAGCAGCTGAGCCTTTGCTGCGTTCTGCTAGACACCGTCATCGTCAAAACAACAACAGAGCAGACTCGCAGCCGCAGCCATGGATGGATAATGCGGCAAGTTCTACCAAATATATCCCAGAGATTACAGAGGTACGGGCATATTAAATTAAAGACACACTCTAATAGCGTAGGGGTACAGTTCTATAAGAAATAGGAATAATTTGTAGCAAATAAGGAAAATATCCTGAATAATATCGGATCATATGAGGTACGGCCCTGATATGTACCACCTATACGAATGCACTTCGAGTGCATTACGCCGACGCCGGACTGCAGCGGCGGTCATGTGAGCGAACGAGCGAGTAGGCTGTCACGGGGGTCTCAAGCGGTAGTCCCACTCCCACCACGAGGTCTCCCAAGATCGATCCATAATAGAAAGATCCTAGTACGTTAATAACTCAGCTGACGCGCACCGGCAACTTATCGACAGATGCGATAGTCGCGCAGGCTAAAATAAGTTACCCAGAGAACGCGGCAGATAATACAAAATAGTTGTACAGCTTTACCTATAAATCCACTCAAAAGCGAATCCTGTCACAGCGCATATTTAATTCTTTCTTTTTGCATACATGATTATAGAGGCATGCAAGAGCCCGGTAATAACCATTTGTAAGACGCGTGGTAGCCAGAAATACTAGGAAGAAATATCCAAGCAGAACAACTAAATTTCATATTCTTTTTTTTTCTTATGTACCGCAACAGTCGATATTATGTTTTCTGAAATAAACCCTACTTCTACCTACTATTAAAGCCTACATTAATTTCCTCCCTGCTCGAGTCCGAATTAAACCCGTTCAGGGTAATTAAATTTAATGTTAACGCTAAATACCGTAACAATACAGGCGCGAATTCGACAATTATCAGGCGTCGATTGTTTCAAGTAGAATAGATAGCCATGCGGTGCAGCTGTTGCCTTGAAATATACCTCCTGCAAAAATCTTGGATCATCGGGACGTACCTAGCGTGCTAAATGTTGAATTTTCGTGCTATCTCGCGGATTTTTTAAGACAACGATATAATTAGTGTTCAAGGATATATCGCGCTGTCCATCACCCTGATGGAAGAGATTTTGCGCAATGAAAATCACACTAAGATTTTTATAATGGCTACCCTTGATGAAAACATCGACCATGGTATGGTTCGATACATATAGTATTAGATCGTCATTAGATCATCAATGACCACAAGTTTAGGCCTCGTATCATTTGAGTGGCCTACTACTTGCGGTAAACTCTCGCGAAATTCAGTTTTATCACCCTACTCTGAAAACCCGGACTGCCACTATGAGTAATAAAACAGTATACGCTCGAACGGAACATACGTCATTTCGCGCATGTATTTAAAGAATTCTTTGACATAATATGTTTTATCACAGCCCGTAGATCCGCTTATCACGGTTGTCCATAGATGTTTCCAGCGTGTATCCATATCGATGAGTGTCTATCAAAACCAATCAGCTGAATGTAAAATAAGCTTATACCACGGCAGTGGCAGTCCCGCGGCATAAACTATTTTCGCGGCTTTGCCGAGCTGATAAGGCGCACCTGTACTAGTTGATGAGGCGCATGCACGCGGAATAAGCTGATGTTTACTCCGAATGTAAATTAAACAACGATAGTTTCTAATTTCTCACAAATAAAGCAATATTTTTATTGCACTATGCATACAGCTTTATACGCTAAATTTACGAATCATGTAATTCTAAACAGCAATACTATATCAACGGGGATAGGACAAGAAAGTCGAAACAAATGGAAACACTCTATAAGATAGACGGGACAAAAGGAATTAACGATGAGAAAGGCAGAATAAATGGCAACGGTAAAGAGATAGCATTCATCGATACGCGTCACTTTATATCCGAGCGCGATGGCGTTTCTCAGCTCGTCTACGACCCACGTGCCGTCAAACGCTCACTCCGTCACGCCATCGTATGTGCAGCCAGTGGATGTGTCCATCGCTGTACAGCATGTACAGGGAGACACTCGACGGCACTTAGATCGTTTTCAAGTCCTACGAGTTCTCGATACTCGTCACTTACGTACAATTCCGCATGTCCAAGGGGATATTTTCCATTCTTACATACCCATGGATACAGCGAGCACAAATCCACATAGCGTATCTGCTCCCTATTCGCGACGTCGTACAGACTCACAAAACTTTCCGTTCAACTGCCGAAGAATGCATCGCGTAGATCGAGAGGCATCTGCTTGACCATGGAGTGGTTTTTCACGTATAACGACATTTCCCCGTTATTCTCGATTAATCTGTCAAAATCACATTCCTATATTTCGCTTAAAGTATACCCTGTCGATCTGATTCGCCCGGAAATACGAATGGTACGCTCGTATCGCTCATCCATTGTATCGCCGAATTTAATTTGCGCATTTCTATTCACGCAATAACATCGCGGACATCCATGCCAAAAGCAACCATGAAATTGGAGAACGTGATGCACCTCCACCTTCTCGTAGTATCCGTCGACCGGTTATAGGCCAGTTGGAGGGCGATAAACTCTCGTGCGTCCAGCATGAGCGATAACGGAGTTGCGCTCGTGCTCGGTCCATACGAGCCATACGACGGCCTTGCGCGACTGTTGATCGCCCCAGTGGTACCCCCTTGGTGGTAAAACCGCAATGCGTTCCATCTATAGAAAATTCTTTCGAAATATTCTCATATATGCTGATGGTATCGTGCAAGCTTCTGTAAAGGGACACACACTTCCGCAATCTATAAGTAACTTGAGAAAAGATATACACGCGCGTCTCAAAGCAGCAACATCTGTACAACAGAATTCCACAAATTCCGTCGCAAAATCAAATTCATAATTTCCGCGATTTAATTCTTCCTCATACCATTTCAGAAATCGCTTGCGATCCGCTGAGAACATTGTATCGGGTGAGTAAAAATGCAAAGCCGGTAGAGGACCTGTGTAATTCCGATATTCCGATGTGTTGAATAAATGCGGAAATGTACCTTTCGCCACCTCATCCGCAAAGCCGAAGGCCTTAGGTAAAGCGCTAAGAGCCATGGGTAAATAGTTTAGACTATCGAGAAAAATTACATTGCCAATCCTCAACACGAGAATCTTCGTACCATTCATAATCAGAGAGGGCAGCTGTGTTTTTTGCACTTCATTCGATACCGTAGAATAAACTGTGCGTCGAAACCTCTTGCATTATGAGCAATAGAGATGGTATATTTAAATTTTTGCGATAATGCCAATATCACGAGCTCCCCAATCGGAACATCGGTAAACACAAATTTACGTTTACTACAGTTAGCACAATCGTTCTCTATAACTATGATATCAAAACATGTTATACATACGCATTGTGAAACATATAAATTCGGCTCGTGAATTCGCGTCGATTTATCGTCGTACAAATGTTCGCGTTGCTGCGTCACAAAATCATAAAACAAAAATCTCATCGTAAGTTTGTCTTTTTTCTTTTCCTTTGGCGCCTCTGGTTTCTTGAAAGGTGCTGTAAAACACGCATGAGTAGTCGGTCGCATTTGCTTGCATGTAATACAAAACGATATACCACATACATGCATCTTATTATCCGTGGTTTAAATCATAAGCGAGCAGCCTCTACAGATTTTCAATGCTTTACAGATATTGTACTGTCTATATTTAGGAGATGTAATACCCGCGGATCACTCACCCTTATGATTATCTACGCAAAATCGCCAAGAACGAGCGATTACAGTCTGTGCAACACTCAGGCTGAGAGTCTCTAATGCCATTGCAATAAGGGGATTTACATCGGTCACATTAATAGCTACAGCGATGCTCGAGTACTCGATTATACTTGGAATTACATTGTGTGCAGAACGCCCGACTACCTAGCGCACCAGTGAGATTCAATATTGGCTGGTAGTGATGAGAGCGTTCGTAATAAAAAATAAAGAGTGTATGATTAATTTTACCTATTGCAGAGAGTACGGATTTTCCCATCGTACAGAACCGGAACGTGTTTCCCGAACGCGAAAAATTCATGAACAATAACCGCTATACCCTCGTGATAATAGTAATAAAACAAACTTTTGTTAACATCACCGGTTCAGAATTCTTGTGTGGTCAGTAGTCATATTTACCTCTCAAGCCCCAGATTAGATTAAATCCTAAATTAATTAATTCTACTCGCATATTAAAGGCATTGACATAGAAACGTCGAGTATTACAGTGGCATCCAGAATCGAGAAAATATAGACACGTAAATCTAAAAGCAGTTATATTTATTACAGTATGGGCTGCAATGTAGGCTCATTCAGCCAACCGCGTCGACGAATAACACGCACCACCGAATCAATAATTATTTGATGATCAAACAATCCAATATTATGCGCGTCAACTAAATCGCGCTGATGACACTCGCACAGCAGACCGCGAATTTTACGAAGAACCGCTTATGTCTGAAGTTCCCATAGGGTGATCTGTAAATTTCTTCTCCCCCATCGCGAACTCAACGACGATCTACGCGTCAATATAAACTCTATCAATTTTCTTATCAATGAGCGTTTAACCACTTCGACCATGATTGTGCTGTTAGAGTAGTAGTAACTAATGTAAATCAGACAATTAACTAGAGATTTTTCAAAGCGGCACGCTTTTCAATATATATTCCTTTAATACGCTCTTTCTCTCTTTCTCTCTCTGCATATACTGCAGCGATGTAATGAATACGACTAACCAAGAAGATGGCCGCACACGATCACTTTACATAAGCAAGACCTAGGGAAATACTTAGCGATGGTGATGTAAATGTAAGACCCGTCATGTATTAAGTTATCGCGTTTTGCTGATGAATGTCATATTGTTTCCACCTAATTTCAAGGCAGTCGGCCATGAGGAAAATCATCAAATTTCGTCGACGAATATTATTTAGTTTTCATGACACATCTTATCTGTATGTCAAGGTGTGCGTATGCACATACGTGTGCGAGAGTATGCAAGAGCTTAGGGATATATTTGTTGCTGTTGTTACTAGGCTGTTAAAGAGAATACGACAAATATCAAAGGATATTGGTGATCAATTTTCAGTCATATGATTTGCAGTATCAAAAGAAGGAGCGATGCAATTAGATGGTGGGGGTAATCTGTATAAAACGGAGTATGAACACCACCGACGATTCATTCGAAAAGTTACAGTCTACAATAGAGCAATAAAAATGGCAAATAACGGTGCTACGTCTCACACGATATCGCCATATATAGCAAACCCCGTTATGTATGGTTTAAATAAATCATTTGGTAAAATAATCGTCGCCGGGCTCGAGTTGAACTCTACGTGTCTTACACCAGTGGTGAAAATATTGTCGAATACTTTTACCGGAATTACACTCACAAGGGGACCTCCAGGTACGTGGAACACCAATTCGGACCAAATTTTTTTTACAGGTAGGTCCTAGGGGTGCAATAGGTGCAAGTAATAGGATGCGCTTCTCAGCCGTTTTCGAGATATAAAATATTAAAAAATTCTGAGCGTTCATATTGTTAGGTCAAAATCGCGGCCTATCTTACGAACCCACAAATTTAACATAGATTTCACGTTTCGGTGTATCTTTTCCGTGCTCTGGTCAAGGAGAATAAATTCTCCCTTTACCACACCCGACGAGAAAATACCGAAGACGCAAGCCCGTTTTTGAGTCTAACCTCGCGGAAAATTACTCGGGATAGGGCTGGAGTGCGTTTTGTTCTTGGTTGGGGATAATCACTTCACGAATAATGGGGAGGGACTTGAATGACAATTTCACGCGGAGCAAGATTTCACTTTAATTGGTAATTGAAAATTATACCTACGGTTGTTTGTTGCTGTGGTTCTTACTGTTGAACGTTGGTTGGACGTAGATTAGTGTAGTCAGACAGACTAAAAATCGAACGTAGGCGTTGGTGCGTATTAATAATTATTTATTGAAATAAAACTACATGAGTAGTTGAATGTTGCACGTTCAATATTCCCGACTTCCCACGGGTTAATAATTATAAGTACTGTACTCGTACTCTTGTACTACTCGAAACTATACTTTGTGAAAATTCAGCCGTGGTGAAAAATTATCGTTGTGTACTACTTTATTTCCCGGCAAACAGTACTACTTGTTGCCTTGGAAAAAGTCTAATTCACTGCCGGCGACTTATTGACTGCCAGGCTAGTGATTAGTCCTCTACTTAACCCCCCGTGAAACTGTCGGTCGAAGTGTCCCCGGCCGATTTTTGCGGCCTTTTATAGGGCTCCTGAGCGTCGAAAATTCTTGTCGTCAAGCGCGTAAAAGAAGAGAAGGGATAAAACCCTATCCTGATTATAAGAATTTCCCCGTGGTCTATCTCGACCATGCACGTATTCATTCCCCTTACTTCGCAGAGTAGCTTCTCGACATGCAGAGCCATAGATCTATGCAAGTGCATCGGTATAGTGTGCTCTGATTTGTCCGCGCGATGTGCTACACAGAGGACCACACGATTAGGTGAGGGAACGCGTTCGAGGCGTTTTTCCCTGGAAATGAGGCGATTTTTACCACCCCGCTTCTTGGCCTACCTTCGATAGAGTTTCCTAGTCTAGGTAATATCCTTATGCTCGCTTCTATGTAGATGTGTCTATGGTAATGGCTTAGTTTTTCAGCGTTTGTACGTAACTTAATTAAATCCTTCACCCGAAACCACTAGTAGTAATTTTGTTACAGATTCTGTAGTTAACTTCGACGTATGCAATCTGATTTCTGCATTAATCTCTTATTAGTATAAATGGTTTTGTTGAGTTATGGCTTATTCCAAGCATCATTGGTTATTCGTTAAATTAGTGATTACTCTACTTGTAGCTAATAAGTTTTCTTAGATAATTTGTTAGTTAGACGTTAGATTTCTTATAGTTAATAAGTTTTCTTAAATAATTTGCTAGTTAGACGATTATTCTCGTACTATAGAAACGAGAGCGAGAGAGAGAGAGAGAAGGATTTTACTTGAGAACGACTCGTCTAACTTGGTTACTCGTACATTTCGTTCGTACGCAAGTCGGCTAGATCACCGTTCAGTCCTAGCGATAAGGCGTTCGTCGTGGCGCAGAGAGTCGCCCAGCCTCGCTTTCCTGCAGAGGAAGCTTTATTGAAACGCGTTACCGTTTTCTCTCTTTCTCGATTCGTTTTACTTTTAGTATTTAGCTGTAAAACAATCTTAACATTTCATTTTATCCTGTCTATATATGTGTAATGTATTCCATATAAATAACTTGATGGTAAAACAAGTATTTCTATGCATGGAAACGAGAGAGAGCGAGAGAGTTCTTCTCTTGAGAATGACTCGCCTAACTTGGTTACTCGTACATTTCGTTCGTACCCAAGTCAACTAGATCGCTGTTCAAACCTCGCGCAAGGCGTTTTCGTTGCGCGGAGAGTCGGCCAGCCTCGCTTTCCTGCAGCAGAACCTTCATTGCAACTCAATTTTAGTCTCATCTCTTTCTCGTTTTTCTGTCTATTTTTCGCTATTTTACCATAAATTAATCCTAATATTTCCTTTATCCTTTCTATATAGGCATAGCATGTTTTATATACAGGGTGCGCCATCTCAATTTGGTCGATGGAAGTATTGAATAACTCTGACAGATTTTAACCGACCAGCGTCGTACAACACGTTTCGTATAGGTTATTTCAGTACAATTTCAACCATGTATCGCTATACGCCGAAAGAACGCGCCGAAATAGTTTCGCTTTACATTGAAAATAATCGTTCAGTTGTGTCAACTCAGCGTGCGTATCGTAAAAAATATCGCGGACGTTCTGCGCCCAAAGGCGACACTATCCGTCACTTAGCTTCAAATTTCATAGAGCACGGGTCTGTAGCGAATCTCCAACATCAAGCTCGACCGCGTCCAGGTCGTTCAAATGAAAATATCGAAGCTGTTCGACAGAGTGTTGCAGAAAATCCAAATGTCTGATACCACCGCCGGTCTCAGCAATTAAACATCAGTGGAATCACTTTGAGAAGGATTTTAAAGCAAGATCTTCACATGTTTCCGTATAAAGTGCAGTTGACTCAAAGATTACTGAAAACTGACAAGCCGCGACGCTTGGCTTACGCTAATAACGTTAGTCGAATGAAGGAAGCTGAGCCGGATTTGAAAGGTGATATTGACTGGCCACCAAGATCGCCGGATTTGACTGCACCGGACTTCTTCTTGTGGGGATTTTTGAAAAGTAAAGTCTATGCCAACAAGCCGAAGACCATAGAGGAGCTAAAAAACAACATTCGAGCCGAAATCACAGCGATATCGCCCGAGACGCTGGCAAATACAATGGAAAATGCCGAAAAAAGAGCTCTTTTTTGTCTCAGTAATAAAGGCGGACATTTGATCGATGTGGTTTTTGGAAACTAATCAAAATAAATTGTAATGAATCAAATTTAATAAAAAAATACGACTTTGTGAAATCTGTTGAAAATTCTCTAAGTTATTCAATACTTCCATCGACCAGATTGAGATGGCGCACCCTGTATTTATGCTGGTATTTTTACTATAAATTCTAATATTTTACGAGAGACATATTAATATAATCCCAAGAGAAAAGGGGAATTAATCCTGATATACTGATCTTTCTTCTATTACCCGACTATACTTGGTAAGCTCATTAATTCAATGTGGGTTGTACTCGTTTTCGAGTGACAGCCCCGGGTAGTTTCCATATGGAAGCATAATTGTTCTTTTTGCTGCTGATATTTTACCTACAGTATTCGTGTGAACATTTTAATAGTCATAACTCTTTCGTTTAAATCAACAGTTCCTCCACTTTTGTTAATTGTTTCGCTTAGTTAATAATTGTTCGTGATTTCATCATCTTTGTAAAGAGAGAGAGAGAGAGAGAGAAGATTTCAGGCAAGAGCGAGAAGAAAGGGTGCGGCCGCTTGGTCACGTGATAGCGTTCCCTCCAACCGCTCCCTTATGACCAACAACGCCCCGACGGCGACTAGCCGAACCCCTGGTCTAGGATTGAGGGTAAGGCCGCGCTGAATCATAGATCCATAAATGGCAGACGATAACCGGGTCTACGCAGTAGATCCCATGTTTTGAAAGTTTGCCTTTTGACCGGGAGCGCCGAAAAATTCCATCTTTACAAGATGAATTCTTCCCGGGAGACGGTCGCTAGGGCCGCATCTTCACCCTGTTCCGATCTCCGTCGCTAAAATCGCTCTCCTCTCCTCTTAAGAAGTTCGAGAATAAAAGAAAAATGTGAGAGGTTACTTTTACTGTAGCGAAACTAAACAGAAGAACTTTAACGTAATCGAAATGAAAAAGATAAACGCGACGTTACGTCAGGACGTAACACCTCCCCCCTTAAAACGATTATTAGGAGAAGCCTAATAATCGAATCCGAGGGTGAAGCTAACAATTTTCCGATTATGCGTGTCGTACTATTCTTTTTCTTTTAACGACTTGTCTCTTGCAAGATCTTGGAATCTGTATGTGGTACTAGCTTTTGGTTCGTACCATGACGAATTCGTTAAACACAAACAAAACGTTACTTTTAATAGAGAAAGGATATTTGATTGGCAACGCTTTGGCCATATTGCTATTCTTGCTTTGGTTAAATATTGTTCTACGTTAAGTGTATGCATATGTGCGATTATATTTCTTCGGATTTGTCCGTACTATGCTTAGTAGGAATATTATATGGTCCTAATTTTTAACTTAATTATTTCGTTGCTTCATATTTCCCGACAATAAGTGTTATGTTATTGTACTTATATATGCGTCCCTTTATTTATGGGCATTTGTATTTCTCTCTTTTCCTTTTCTAATATTTTCTTCGCTTGTTTACTTTGTTTATTCGCTTCTTGATTTTACTGTTGTATTTTCTTTTCATTGAAATGTTTAACCCCGTTTTTTCTTGCAACCGTACAATAAGCTAAGTGAATTCTTTTCTTACATGTTACTTATGATTAAATGACGGTGAATATTGAACGTGACTCCCTGGTTACAGTGTATGTGTTCTTAATTCTACTTCTTCTTATAATTAGTAATCTTTATCCAAATATTTGCTTCGTTAGAGTATTTGCTCTTTCTCTCTTTTTTGTAACTCAAATATTATTTATGTTTAATGACACGGTTAAAATATCCTTTTTCTCCTTTTCTTATACCACACA
Organism: Cylloceria caligata; assembly: GCA_963942595.1. Taxonomy (NCBI): domain Eukaryota; kingdom Metazoa; phylum Arthropoda; class Insecta; order Hymenoptera; family Ichneumonidae; genus Cylloceria; species Cylloceria caligata. The sequence continues at coordinate 65,252,321 of OZ012703.1, forward strand.
TCGGAGTGGTTAACTTGATTTGAATAATAGCAACTGACGTGTGTAAGAATATGTAGGTATGAATTTTCTCATACAGACTTGGTGTTGATTCAATGGCTCGTGGACGTTGGTTTCTGAAGTTCGTGAAATTCTCGGAGTTCTTGAAGTTCTTAGCCCTTTTAAAGTTCCTGACGTTCTAAGCGTTTTGAAGTTCTTGGCGTTCTAAGCGTTTTGAAGTTCTTGATGTTCTAAGCGTTTTGAAGTTCTTGATGTTCTAAGCGTTTTGAAGTTCTTGGCGTTCGTGAAGTTTCTTTAGAGTTGTTGGTGTTCGTGAAGTTCTTAAAATTTTTGTCCATATAATGCTGGACCTTCGTGTGGATTCTCGTATTGTCTCGCCTTCATGATGGTTGGCTCCATAAGATTTGGTATAAGGATTCAACGATCGTCTAGTATAAAACGAATGCTTCCTTTTACTCTGAGGAGATGTAAATGTTTGGATGAGATATCCAGGGCAGTACGGTGGCCCTCGGAATGAGTGACTTGTAAACTCTTGTGTCTGTGAAACATAATGTGCATTACTAATATGCGATATCATAGTGTGATTAACGATTATTATTATTATTGTATTTTTTTTTTCTTTGCCTTTTTTTTATATATTATTTTGTTTTATTTTAAGTATATATATATATATATATATATATATTCTTTTTCTTTTTATTCTTATTCTGAGAAAAAATGCAACACCTTTTTTTTAGAGTGCGGAAAGGCATAAATAAAATAATTCTGTGTATTATGAATCAACATATATATGTAAGGGTATAGTTATATAGTTTTAGCTCAAAATAGATTTACTTACGTGAGTATTTGGTGTTGGGAGAAGTTTTCCTTGCATTATTCCTTTGCTTATACATTTTTCATATTTACCATTTGTGTAGCGAAAGTGGTACCAGTGTGCCATTATGGCGTTTTTGAATAGTCACACGACTTGTTGATAAGAGAGTGAATATCGTCGGTGGGGGCTTGTGGTTGGTGGCGTAAGGTAGAGTCGCTTTCTAACAAGTAGTTCACCAGGTTTTGGATAGTTATCTGTTCGGTACTACGTGGGATTTTGGAAATAGGACGTGTAGGTATTGGAGACACAGCGGTGGGACTAGTGACTGGTCTTTCTAAATTAGAAAATGTGGGTATCTTGGTCCTGCTTCTAGTGACAGGGCCAGGAATCATACTTTGAACTTTGACAATTTATGCTTGACTGAAAGATAATTAATTAACCGAACCTGAGTTGATTTTAATTAACCTACACAATTACGGTTCTAGCTATTTATTGTCGTTATCGATATACTTCTTAGGTTTTCTCTTTATTTACGTTATCCTATTCGGAGTCGAGCACGATGCACTGTATCTCCGAATTGCATTCGTCGCATGTTTCTCTATTTTTTATGCATTTGTAACAATTATTTGCGTCGAGACAGGGGAGAAACGTCACGTTTATAGGTTGGTGATGGCAGGTTTGACATGACGGAGAGGCGGCATCTTCCTCGTGGGAGGGTGTCAATGATGGTCTGGATAGGTCCAATGACTCCGCCCAAGGGGTAGGCGGTCGGAAATTGCGACGCTGTGAAGTAATTAGTGTTTCGTCTGACTCGTCTTTGTCCGTTGTGTTGGAATGTCGGTTCGCATGATTATCTTGGTTAGCGGGCGATGGAGGGGGAGCGGGAGGTCTGTGAAGTAATGATGTAATTGAGTCGGTAAGACTGGTGGACAAAGAGAAACATGGGAACGTATTCGTAGTCATACTCAGGAATCGACAACCTGGATTTAGCAAGACGTGTAAGTGTAAGGGGTTTGGACCCGTTCCCCAACGCTTTATTTTTATTCCGCAATAAAAACAAGTTACTCTGTCCTTTTTCCCAGAATAAAAAAATCCAGCATCTACTAATGTTACTGGTTTTATCGGTAGCGTCTCAGGCCAGGAAATGAAGCTTTCCATGCGGTCTGTATAGTTTTCGTAGGTGGGGTACGAGGGCTGTAGGCCGTCGTCCCTGGAACATGCCCATTCTAGACAGTCGAGGGTGGCTCGGAGCCTTTCCAATAGTCTGGCGACAAATCTCTGATCGCAGGTAGGGGGACTCTCGTACAGTTCTGTCTGAGAGGCGGGGGTTAGCGAGGAGAAAGGATGGCGCCGAGGTGTTTGACCGGGTGGTCGGCTTCCTATACTCATTATTATGTAACGACAATGAGGGCCCCGTATAGCATGCTTTTCCCAAGGGTCGTCATAAATTTCGCAGTTGTCTAATGATACTCCGCAATGAAAATACCTGATTTTAGTCTGGTGACCCGTGAAAAAGAATCCGGCTGCTGCTAATACTGCAATATTAATTTCACAATTTCCAGGCCAGTAAGTGAAGCTGTCTACCCGTTTAACATAATCTTCGAATGCGGGATACATGGGAGTCAAATCGCTCTTTTTTGGAGACATATCCTCGTGGCAATCAGGGGTCGCGTTCACTCTTACTTCTACTCTGCAATCGTGGCGTTCTTTTTCACGAGAAAGGGGTACATCTAGTGGATCAGCCCCGATGGGAAGGTTCCCACAGGGTATGCCGCGGACAAAACGGCATTGTTCTTGCCACCTACGGTGGTCATGCATTGGTATATCACCAACTTCCCATTCTTTAATAGTAACTCTGCAATCAAAACAACTGACCTCGTCGTCCTGTCCGGTGTAATAAAATCTTGCAGCGGCAAGTTACCGCGGGTCTAGAAAATTTACTGGCCAACTACGGTAACTGTCGAGACGCACTTGTTCGTATGAGTACATGCCGCGTGGGTCTTTTGATGACATGCTTATTGATAATCCGCACACTTTTATAATTAATTTTTTCAAGATGCAGGTATAAATAGTAGTGTATTTATCGAGTTATGTTAATAAAAATATTTATACGTATCATTTACTGGTATATGTTAATGTTCTCAAATATGGTTATTATAGCATTCTCTTTATATTTGGTTGTACTCTCTCTCTCCTTTGAAATCTAAAACTGATCGGGGTGCACTAAGATATATATATTTCTTTTTTCAAGAGGTTTTATTTAATACCTTTGTCTTTGAGTGCGTTTCCTGGTATCTCGTTTGCGTTGGCGTATTGGTAACTATGTTTGCCTTGTTTTTAAACCTTTAAGAAAAATTCCTATTCACTTAAACTTGAACATATTGATCATTGTTATTATTATTATTGCTATTACTATTATTACCATTATTATTGTTACTATTATTATTACCACTATGATTATATGTATGTATTGTTTCTTTTCATAATTAATATGTTTATTTATCGGATAGAGGGTTATTTGATTAACATGTTATACCACTGTATTTGGTGGACGACTTGGCACTGTTTTCTGCCAAAATTGTCTCCTAGTATTGAAATATCGTTGATAAAAAAAAAAATATGGAGTGTTATTAGAGCTTATTGTAGTTTTATGTACCCACTCTCGTATGGTATATATATATGTTTTTATTTTTATTTTTATTTTCTGATTTTTCATTCGTATATATCAATTTTATTATGTAAATTCTATGATTACTATTCCATGATATCCAAAAAGAAAGTGCCGCATGAATGTGTACCATTTAAACATCGTATATTTTTACGCAAAATGTTTCTGGAAAAATTATTTCGAAAATGTTAGTATGCAATTCTCGATTTTTTAAATTGATTTGAATGTACAATAATGTCTCTGTTTGGGAGTTTAATACGTACGTTACCGTTCGTTAATATAGTCTTTATTTCGTGCGGACCGGTGTAGTGGTCACCGAGTTTTCCTGGTTTTGGTCCTTTAAGCAAAAATACTGGTTCACCCACTTTAAATGCTACAGGATTAATTTTCTTGTCTTGATATATTTTGGAATTTTCTTTAGCCTTTATCAAATTTTGCCGTCCCAAACCCTGTATTTCGTGGATTTGCGTGACCAGTTGCGTTAGGTATTCGTCGTACGTGGCGAGTTTTTCCATCTCGGCAGGGGGCATACTAGAAGGGGTACGAGCTATCTTGCCAAAAACCATTTCGTATGGAGTATGCTTAGTACCTTCGTGTACATTCGTGTTGTAATTGTAAATAGCCATTTCAACCCATTCATCCCAATTATTTTGTTTAGTGGTGAATTGTTTAAGATATTCACCAAGAGCATGATGCGATCTTTCCAATGATCCATTGGATTGAGGGTGAAATGCTGTGGTTCTAACTTTACGTATTTTGAACAATTTTGCAATTTGTTTTAAGGAATTACTCAAAAAATGACTACCTTGGTCAGTGAGTACCGCTTTGGGTGAGCCAAAATAACAAATGAATCGTTTCACAAATGCTTCCGCTATCGTTACTGCTTTTGCGTTAGGTAAAGGGATTGCTACTGAATATTTTGTTAATTGATCTTGAATTGTAAGTATGTATTCATTTTCTTGCTTAGTTTTTGGCAGAGGGCCTACTATGTCCATTGCAATTTTATCGAAAGCTATTGCTGGAGTATCTGTTATGATCATAGGCTGTTTAGTTTTTACGCGGACTAATTTTTTTAATTGACATTGTAAACACCGTTGAATATACAATTGGACGTCGGTTTTTAAATTTCCCAATAATACAAGTGACGAATTCGATTATATGTTTTACTGACACCTCTGTGTCCGCCTATGGTTGACGAATGCATTTCTTCAATAATCTCATTTTGTCTTTCCACTGGGGGTTGTCTAACTAACCCGTGACAAATAATGATTTTAACGTCGCTTTGCGCGAATATTAATCGAATTTGAGTCATAATATTTTCCCATGGCACGTTTAACATAAAACTTGATTTTGCAATGCTAACGGTTTGCAATGATAACTTGTCAATTAAATAACGAGCACTTTTTAAAGCTTCTACTATATTTTCCAAAATTAATGTGGGACCTTCTCCAGAATTATCTGTGATAGGCAGAGCTATATTGAATCTGTGAGCTCGTTTCATAAGAGATTGAGCTCTCTTTAATTCTAGATTCTTTAAGTGTGGAAAATTGTCGTTATCTCGTAATGCAATAGCTCCAGTGTCTATCGGTGCACAGTCGGTGGAAACAAAATAAACTAAATTATCTTTTCGAGTGTGAAATAAATCTCGTGATTGTTTGACGTTGGAAGCAATAATCCTATCCTTCGTGGTTTTATGTAGGATGGTGGCGGGCAATATAAGTGAATTCTCGGGTTCTACGTCGGACATGTTGTCGCTTAGGGGTTCTGTTTCGCTACCTTGAAAGAGTTAACGTGCATGTTTTCCCTGTACTGTTCTGCTTGAGTTTTCCCGAGGGTTATGGTCCTCGAGTTCGCTTTCGTCGCTAGATTCGTTGTTCTTAAGAAGCACATCGTTGTGGGATAGGACCGGTAACGGCACATGTGTTTGGCTACTTGGTCGATCTGAAGAAGTGTCGGATGGCAGAGGAAAGTTCTCCACACTGTAGGTCACTTGTTTAGTCTTAGTTTCGATGTTTTCATTCTTGCGTGTCTTCCGAGGCATATTAGCTTTCATTTTTACGGTGGGTTTCTTTAGTGGTGCCTTGTTCGATGCGGGCGTCTGAAAAATTTCGTTTTCGTGACCGGTGGTCGTTGATTTGTATGGAGAGGCTATGTCTTCCAGCTGTTCGAAAGGATCAACCGACTCACGTACCCAGTCACATTCTTCTACATTATTAAGATAACCGAGATTTCCAGGGGCCTCGTTGCTTAGATTTTCTTCCTCTTCGGAATCTTCTTCTAATAGTCGAGCTACAGTAGCGGACAAAAGTTTAAGACGATGAATTACAATTTGGTTCATAGATCTGTCATACAAGTACTAACGTTTCTTTCGGCTTGTTGTTTTTTTACAATACATGTGTACGTTTGACCTTCATAATGTAGAAGTCTCGGTCGTCAAATGTAAACAATATAGATTATACAATTTTTTTTTTCTTCCAACCATCTGTAAACAGCGGACATTAGTTTAAGACGATCTGTCGAACAAGATACCCGTAGTCGATCCACGCAATAATTTGATATATTAATACTGTAAATAGTTTGTGGTGTATCATCCAGTGTCTTAAGTTTAATTACGTATGAAAAGAGTATGGGTAAAGCCCGTAATTTGTCATCAACTGAACGAAAACTAATCGTGTCTCTACGGAAGCAAAATGAGACATTTTCTTCAATTGCAACTCAAATGAATCGATCAGAAACTTCTTGTAAGCAAACGTGGTACAAGTTTGTGAAGACTGGGGACTATTTTGATCGACCAAAAAACGGTAGACCGCGGAAAACCACGCCAACGCTGGATCGTCGGATTCATCGATTAAGCGAGAGAGATCGTTTTCGTTCAGCAGTCGATATCAGAGCTGAAATATCCAGTAATAATAATGCACAAATTAGTGTAAGAACTGTCCGAAAACGATTAGACGAATTCAATTTGAAAGCACGAAAGCCACGGAAGAAGCCGATGCTCAGTAAAAAGAATAAAAAATTACGACTGCAATTTGCTAAGGCTCATCGGCATTGGACAAGTGAGGATTGGCAAAATGTGCTATTTTCGGACGAATCCAAATTCAACCGAATTTGTTCTGACGGGATACTGTATGTAAGACGTCGAATTGGCGAAGATTTAAATCCTCGATGTGTTTTACCGACAGTTAAGCATGGAGGTGGAAATGTAATGGTGTGGGCATGTTTTTCTCGCAATGGTCCTGGACCAATACGCCGAATTAATGGAATCATGGACCGTTTTCAATACTTGGATATATTGAAAAATACTATGTTACCGTATGCCTACGAAAATATGGGTGATCATTTTATTTATCAACAAGATAATGACCCAAAGCATACGGCTCGGGTAGTGAAAAGTTTTTTTCAAGATGAAAAAATCACTTTATTACCGTGGCCGTCGCAGTCGCCGGATTTAAATCCAATTGAAAACTTATGGTGTACCATAAAAAGAAGGGTTCAAAGAAATAAACCAAAAAATTTTGACGATTTGTACTCTTTGGTTGAAAAAACGTGGAATGAAACAACTGTGGACGACTGCAAAAAATTAATTGATTCAATGCCTCAAAGATGTGCTGATGTGATAAAAAATAATGGACTGTGGACAAAGTATTGAAGGGAGGAAAATATCTGTATATTTTCTACCAAAAAATATTTTTTTACGTATAGTCTTAAACTTTTGTCCCCGAAGATATCGAACAAATTTATGTTTTCTTTGTTTATTGTATCTAATGTTGTTACGCGCAAAATTGAATTTATGTAATGAATATATGAATTTATGATTAATTAGCTAATACAAAAAAAAATCCACTGAGTCAATTCTCTTCATAAAAAAATCAACGATTACTTTTTTTTTCCTCTCCGTCTTAAACTTTTGTCCGCTACTGTATATCGGTGTCTGATAAGATGCGGTGATTATTTTTACTGTGACTTTTTGGAGGGTTCGACCGAACCATGTAAATATCATCTGTGGTAGTCAATGACTCTATGGGGTTTCTTGAGAGCGCGTCGGCGTTAACGTTAGTTTTTCCGGCCTTGTACACTACATCGTATTCGTACTCGGCGAGTTTCAGTCGCCAGCGCAGGATTTTAGGATTTCCATCTGTAGCCCGTCGGAACCACAACAGCGGTTTATGGTCGGTTAGTACAGTAAAGCGGTGCCCATACAGATATGGCCGAAAGTGAAGTATAGAGTATACTATAGCCAATGCTTCCTTTTCGTAGGTATCGTATCGTTCTTCGACTAGACTCAAGGCTCGCGAGGCGTAAGCGCATGGATGATCGTTGTTAATTTCTCCTTGTGAAATTATACTACCGATAGCATAACCCGATGCATCTGTCGTTAAAATAAAAGGCTTGGAAAAATCGGGATATCGCAAAACTGGAGCCGTACAAAGTTTATTCTTTAAAATTTCGAATGACTGTTGTTGTTCGGGTCCCCAATCAAATATATTTTCTTTGCGTAATAAAGTCGTGAGGGGTTTCGATATCTTGGCGTATCCCTCTATGAACCGCCTATAATAACCTGTTAATCCCAGAAATTGTCGAATATTTTAAACATTTTTAAGTACGGGATATTCACGTACAGCTTGTAACGGTATTAAACGTTAACATTGCCCTTAATGGGCTTGTTCGGACTCGAGCAGGAAGGAAAGTAATTTTAGGCTTTTGTAATAGGTAGAAGTAGGGTTTATTCAATAAAACAGATAAGAATTATGCGATACATTATAGAAAATTCAATTATTTCGCCCCTTTTTCTCGGTATTGTGGCTACCTCGGGCCTTACAATTTTATTATTCCCGGGCACTCGAGTGCAAATACAATCGTGTACGCAAAAAAATCTAGAATATTTATGAAGATCCTCGGTAATATGTTTTTAGTTGGTGACAGATTTTAGACGATGGTCGTAGTATGCTCTATAATTTGTGAGAAGACGTTGATAGTTATATAATGCAAATATATTCGTTAATTAATGATATAATTGATGATAATGCAGTTGAGCGTTATTCGATAAATTTGTTTACCCTTCGTGTTCCGTGGGTATGCTATTTAGCACGCGTACCGTCGGTAACTAGCCGGCCGCTGCTGATAGAATCGCGACTAGCCTTGTGTCTACTACTGACTCGCTACAGACCCGTCGGTGGGCGTGGAGTTTCATGCTGATATAACAAAATTTTTTAGAGGTCGACTTGCGCGTCCACCCGACCGCCGCTACGATCCGGCGTCAGTGGGATGCACTCGGAGTGCATGCGCAGCTTTGTCAGGATCGTACCTGGTTAATCTGTCGCCCTGGGTATTTTCCTCGAGTAATCATTTAGATTATATCCCTACTTCCCTACGCTATCATAGTTTCATGGTTTTAATGTGGCGACATTATATATCCGCTCTTTAAAATATTTCGAAAGGTCTTTCGTATGAGAGAGTGTAGATTATTAGCTTGCTCGATCCACGGCTACCAGAGCGAGAGACCAAGAGACAGAGATAGACCGCTCTGTTGTTGTTTGGATCTGCGGTGCGTTGGCCTCGGACGCAGCACCGACTCAGCTGCTTTCCGTCAAATGTACGTCAGGTACCACAGCTGGGCTCTCTAGATATTAGTACGGCTGCACCTAGCGAGGGTTGGCTGCTCTTCCTTCCTGGTAGCTGGACTTCTGCGTTGGCGGGACCTGCGAACAAAACTGTTCCCCGAGTGCCGAAATTCGGGTCTTTTTATACCAGAGTCCCCTCCAGCTGGCCCATGCTTTCGGTATCACTATAGTTGGTGATGGTCCTGTAGCCCATGTCCTGTAGCCCACTGGTACGTCATTTTAAAAATCGTCGTTGGCCTTTTAATACTCCGTTGCCTGTATTTTTCAAACGGAATAACGGGACTTTTTTTTTTTTTTTTTTTTTTTTTTTTTTTTTTAGGAAGGGGGAAAATTTTGAAAGAGACCCAATAAGGGTACTGTGGGACTCACACCCACTAAAAACCTCCTCCCTTTTTAGTATTAAAACTAGTCTTGATAGGCTAACTATTAATTTTCGTGTCAGTTCTTTGGGATTGTACTAAATAATTTTAAACAGTTGGAAAACTAATTAGTTTTCCAGCGCTACTAAAATTTTTTTTTAAATTTAACCCAACTCTAACGGGTTGGTCCGTTTAAGTCGCCTCACAACATTTTGATTGTGAAGCAAGCTTAAGGCTTCCACATTAACGTGTTGGTTTAGCCGAACTTTATGCTTTGCAGCAAACTTCTTTATTTCCTCCACCACTGATGGGATTTTGATGTCTCTATGAATATCAGTATTGCGAACATACCAAGGTGCATTCAGTATATTACGTAGTACTTTGTTTTGAAAAGTTTGGATACTTTGAAGATTAGACCGCTTTGCACAGCCCCACAGTTGAATACCGTATGTCCACACCGGTTTTAAAATTTGGTTGTAGATCAAAATTTTGTTGTATGTCGATAATTTTGAGCGCCGTCCAATTAGCCAATACATATTTCTGTATCTGCAATCGAGCTCTTTCCTTTTTATCTTGATGTGTTCTTTCCATCTAAGTTTTGCATCCAGTGTCATTCCTAGATATTTTGCTTTGTTATCATGTGGAATTACAACGTCGTTTATTTTAACAGGAAGGGTTTCGATTTTCCTATTTGTGAAGTTTACGTGGGTAGATTTCACTTCATTTAGTTTAATTTTCCATTTAGTGCACCAATTTGAGATCACATTAACAGCTGTTTGTAGTTTATCCGTAGCTTCATTGATGTTTGAGCCAACAGCCATTACTGAAGTGTCATCTGCAAATGTTGCAAGCATTACATTATCTGTTTGTGGGATATCACTTGTGTAAATCAAGTAAAGAACTGGGCCCAATATACTGCCTTGGGGTACTCCTGCATTAATTTCTTTTAATGGAGAGTATTCATTTCCTTGTTTCACTCTAAACGATCTTTCAGATAAATATGACTCCAGGATTTCTACATAACCTTTAGGCAAAAAGCAATTAAGTTTATGAATGAGACCTGGATGCCAAACTTTGTCGAAGGCCTGCGCCACATCGAGAAAAACTGTGGAGCAGATTTTCTTTTCTTCGAGTGTTTTTTCTATAACATTAGTAATTCGGTGAACCTGTTCTATGGTAGAATGTTTTGCACGGAACCCAAATTGATGGTTCGGAATAATATTACAGCTTTCTATTATAGGCTGTATTCGATTAAGCAATAGTTTTTCAAAAAGTTTAGACATCGTGGGAAGCAGCGATATCGGTCTGTACGATTTAGCTTCATACGCAGGTTTTCCAGGTTTATTTATCATGATAATTTCAGCAACTTTCCATATGCCTGGGACGCACCGTAACTTTAGGGCCGCATTCATTATATAGCTTAACCATGTTAAGGCTTTGGATGGGAGGTTCTTTAATATGTCTGCTGTTATTAGATCAAAGCCTGGAGCTTTGTTCAGTTTCAGAATTTTAATTTCTTTCTTAAGCTCCTTTACTCGAATTTGAGGGATGTTACTTTCACGACTGTTTTCTACTTGCTCCATCACTAAATCAGAGTCTATATTATTAGGCGTGAAGATTTCAGCAAGATGACTCCCGAATTCTTCAGCTTTTTCTATATCGCTCCTCGCCCATGAGCCATCAGCTTTTCTGATAGGTGCCATGTGAGAAACCGGTCTTTTCACATTACTTGTGGCTTTCCATAACGAGTAGTTTTATTCTTTAGTTGTAGACAAGTTTTCCATGTAGCTAACAAAAGAATTCTCTTTTAGCCTTTTTATTTCTCTGCTCAAAATCTGTGTTTTATTATTTAGGATTCTCTTATCATCAGGGTGACGTGTCTGCTGCCATTTTCTTCTAGCCCTGCGTTTCAGTCTTAACATCTCAATGACATGAGCTGGGTACTTATTACTAACGTTTTTATGCTCTACCACTTTTGAGTTGCTCCATGCTGCGTTCTGAATATTCAGCATAAAGACTTCGGCCGCATGCTCTAACTGTTCAATATTATTTAGTGGGACTGATAAGTCTATTTTTCCAACTAAGTCTCTCTCAAAGCCCAACCAATTTGTGGATGAATTGCAAAGAGTCGGCTTACTTGCTTTTTTGACAATTTTTTCACTTAACGTTAGCATAACTGCAGAGTGGTCAGAGTTGAGGTCATAATTTTCATCAATGCTAATGAAATTTTCAGCTATCCTCTTTGTTATAAAAAAATCCAGCAAATCAGGAATTTTGTTTGTATCAGTTGGCCAATACGTAGGCTTTCCTGTTGAATGATAACGGCATCCTAGGTCTCTAATTGCTTCTCGTAGTTGTCTACCTCTTGTGAGCGTTAATCTGGAGCCCCAGTCAGTGTGTTTAGCGTTGTAGTCACCTCCAAGAATGAACCTATCTCCGAGCTGGGCTATTACATCTTTGTATATTTCTTTTGTAATTTTTGGTCCGGGCGGACAATATAATGCACACACATTAAACTTTTGTTTGGCTGAATTGATTGTGACTATTGCAAGTTGCATGTCTGGGTTTTCCACTTTTCCAAACTCGTAATGAATAACGGGACTTGGTCACCGATATTTCGGCTTAATGGTGTGAGTGACGCTCGGTAGCCGTGCTCCGTTGTGTGTGTACCGAGCGTCGCGAGTTGTCGAGTACCAGCTAGTCTACTTGGTGTATATAACGTGCGGTAGCGATGCCTTAGTGTGTGCACCGTGCGTTATTAGGTAGTCTGTACGTTACATTGTCCCCCGATCCGAGGTGAACCGGTGAACCGAGGATCTCTGCACTGTTGTCTATTTTTCTCCTCCTGTCTTTCTCCATTATTTTTCGCTGGTATTGCCGTCTTTGTTTCTCCTATCCCCTTCGTGCTTAGAAATCTCTCAGGTCTCTATCTGACTATCGTCCTATCTTTGATCTTGTAATTTTTATTTATTGTTATTATTATTTTCTCGTATTCTTCTTATCATTGCTATTTCTCTACTTCTACCATAATTCTCTCCTAATGGTCCTCATCATTTCCCTTTATTGTTTGCTTATTTAACTTATAACTAAGCCGTCGCGGGTTCTATGACTAGAAATAATCTTAACCCTGTTTTCACAATCGAGCGAGAAGAACTTTTATTATAATTCTAAGAAGTTAACATAGCGATCAAAATATGGTGAATCTTATCAGACTAATATAAAAATAGATATCAAAATAATGTGAGGCTTATTTTTCTAATAATTTCCAACAAAATAGCTTAATCAATTCAAACACAAAAAAAAAATATAGGATTTATATATTTATATAAAAAATATAATAATAATAATAAACAAATAAATTTTTTTTTTTTTTTTTTTTTTTTTTTTTATATTGACTCGCCGTCGGAACCGGCCCAGCTCATCGCTTCTGACTCGGAGGATTCGTCCACTTCCTCCTCTTCTGTTTCATATGTCTCGTAGCCCGAGTCTTCCCCCTCGTTTTCGATCCAAAAGTGCGGATCTAATATTAGTCCGCCGTCCGTTCCCCAGTCAAAATACGCGGGGTTTGGCTGTGGCACAACGATTCCGTGGTGGATTAATTCCTCGCGGAGTTGACGAATCGTCCCCTCCTCCGTCTTCCTCCAGATATCCGCCCATCGTGCCTGGGCATTGGTCTCTTCTGGGAGGATCGTGACGTTCCAGGGGACTCTTTCCAAAATTTGCCGGGTTATTTGAACTCCTTGGTCAGTCCATCCTCCGGGAGGTGCCTCGATCTGGCTGAGGCCGATTGGAATGGCCTGGAATGCGATGTGCTGTGTCTCTGGAGGTGGAGTGTAACACTGGTAGATGTTCGCACCCACATCCACCCCCAGATCTCCCAGCCAGACCAGTATTAGGCCTTCCTCTTCTTCGGTGGTCATGATTCCCCGGAGGAATTTGTCCTCCTCCCGGAAAAGAATTTGTCGTCCAATGCGGTCTTCCCCCGGCGTCAACTGACGAAGACCCTGCGTCTCCAGTGGAATATTCCCCACGTATTCCAGAAAATTCTCTCGCGTTCCGTCTGGGTCTTCTTTAGAAATATAGATCCGTTGTGGATCCGCGATGCTGAGGAACGTCACGTTATAGTGCGTTCCATCCAAATTCTCGACGGGATAATTTCGGAATGACATTTCCGTAGCGTCTGTTTGCCTCGAGGTTGATTAGTGACTAGCGGTTGACTCGAGACGGGCGTCCGTTTGGCCAGACGTATCGGAGTCTTATTCGAAACGTCCTCTATTTGAATTTCGGCCCGGACACCAACCTTTTATATTGTCGTCGGTTAGCACTGTACAGCCGTCTCGGTCGATCGGATACATAACGTCCCAGCGTTCCGTCTTGGTCCTTTTTATGTTGCAATAATCCAAAATTATCTTCCAGCTTTTCACGTTTTTCTTTTCAACATCTATCTTCTTTAGTTTCCAAATTTTTTTTATTGTTTTTTTTGTGGATGTTTCCATTTTCGGAGATTTTCTGGGGTCTTGGTGCTTAGTTGCTGGCCAGCGGTTTACTGCCGTTGCCTTTTGACAGTACCGGTCTTATTCTTCATTTATTCGTTATATATATAAAAAAAATTCGGTAATTTTTAAATTTTTGTTATACGATTCCCTCTATGTACTGCTTGGCTTCTCCAGATCTTCATTATCGGTCCTAGTTGTCTGATCGATGGTATATCCCGATGTAGTTATCATACGTAAATATTGCCTTTGTTTACCTTTCGATGTTACGTCCGGTAGGTAACATTCCGGCCGTTTATCGTGAGTAATCTTTTTCTTCCTAGATGGTTCTTCGATGGTGGTTTACTCGAGGCTGTTAAGTGGTCTTCTTTTTCCTTATAACTATGTGCCTATGCTAATCCCTATGATTCTTATTTATCTTCTCATTCTTTAAAAAGACTCTTTTTCTTTTTTTTTTTTTTTTTTTTTTTTTTACTTATTTATTTTTCTTTTAATTCGTCGATCACTTCCTCTTACTACTATCCTTCTCTCTATCTCTTTCTCGATTGAATATTTTTAAAATTTAAATCCTATCTCTTATTTCTACTCTTTATTTTTATTGTTATTTATCTTATTGATTTATTTATTTATTATTTTTTTTATAGATGGTCCGATTTAGTTTCCACCCTCCTATTTTTCCTCGTTTTCCTCTTCAACGCGGTACACTTGGTACTTCGTGAGCAAGCTCGCATGGAACTTTCCACGTACTTTCTTCGTGAGCGGATCCATGAGTTCGTACGTAGCCAGTCCCACGCATCTTTTGATTGTGTATGGGCCTTCACGGAGCGGTAGAAATTTTGACGTTATTTGGTTTGACGGATCCAAGACATTGAGCGCCTTTACTAGTACAACATCTCCTTCCTCGAAAGTTGTTAATTTGTGTGTACTATTAAAACGTTCGGCCCTCATTGCTCCTTTCTTAATTATCCTTTCTCTGGCAATCCTTATTTTGGTATCGTAGGTGAGCGGATCGTCTTCTTCACTCGCTGGTATTCCTAACCATTTATTCCATAGCCGGATTGGTTTTTTTTTTCGTTGTAATTCTGTTGGAGTGAATTCCGTGGTGTCGTGATGGGATTCATTTATGCAGTCTTGAACCACCTGCACCCATTTGTACCAACCGGCATGATTGTCCCTCAGGAAGGTCCTAAAAAATCGTCCCAACTCTCGATTCACTCGTTCCACAATGTTACCTTGAGGATGGCGTATTGAAGAAAACACTGCCTTTATGTTTTCATCCTCTAATTTTTTAAACCAATTTTTCGCAGTAAATTGTGTACCGTGATCGAATTGAATACGGTTTGGTTTTCCAAACTGCGGAATATAATCGTGGAATATTCGTTTGATCACTGTCGCTGTATTCGCTTTCCGCATCGGAAACAGTACTACGTATTTACTAAATGCATCGATTGTTACTAATATATGTTTCACTCCTCCAATGGATGTCGGCAGAGGCCCATAAAAATCGATTGAGACGAGGTCCCCCGGCCTCTCAGGGATAATTGTCTGCATTTCGGCATAATTTGTCTGTACTGCAATCTTGCTGCGTTGACAGATATCACAACATGCGATGAGTGACCTTGTGAGTTTTACCAGATGTGGGTGTGAAAAATCTTCATCGAGGATACGGAAGCATTTTCGGGCTCCGATATGCCCATATAGCTCGTGGCATTCCAAAATGACTTGTCGAACCAAACATTTCGGGAGTACGACTTTCCAGATACGAGCTTTCGTGTGTTTTTGTAGAATGCCCTCCCGTAATCGGTATTTCCTCTCTTCTTCGGTGTCGTTTTCTTTTTCTAGCACCTCCATAATTCTACACAGGTCCTCCTGGTCTCTTTGGTGCTTCGCGATCTCTTTCATTTCTTTTATTAAATCCTTTGAGGCCTTCCGTGCCAGAGTTGCAGCAATTACTACTAATCCTTTCGTTGTATCCTCGTTTCCTTCCATACGGCTCAGAGCGTCAGCCACCGTGTTTTTTCTTCCTTCGAGATGCTCTATATTTAGATCGTAATCTTGGATTGACAGAGCCCACCGCATTAGTCTTTCTGCCGTAAAGCGACATGTTTTAAGAGATATTAATGCCTTGTGGTCTGTCTTAATATTTATTTTCGCACCTCGAAGATAAGTTCTGAATTTTTCCAGAGCCCAGACAATAGCCAATAATTCCTTTTCAGTAGTCATATAGCCATGTTCTGCTCCTTTCAGAGTACGGCTCGCGAAAGATACTACCTCGCTTTCTCCTTGCTCATTTTCTTGTGATAAAATGGCTCCAAGCGCATACCCACTTGCATCTGTGGTTAGTGTGTATGGCTTCTGTACGTCAGGAAATCGAAGAATCACGGCTTCGCAGAATAAATCTTTGACTCTGCCAAAAGCTTTTTGGTGAACTATGTCCCATTTCCACCTCACCCCTTTCCTCAGTAACTCAAGAAGTGGAGTGGTCTCGTGGGCATGGCGGTTGGTAAACTTCGTGTAGAAATTTATTAAACCCAAAAATCCTCTCAATTGTTTCAGATTTTTCGGTGCCGGATATTCTTTAATTGCCTTAATCTTCTCAGGATCGGGTTGAAGTCCTCCTGTCGTGAGAATGTGGCCGAGAAAGGACACTTCTTGTCGGAAAAAGTGTGACTTCTTGAATTTGAGTGTCATCCCATGCTCTTTAAATCGCAAAAATAGAATCTCGAGATGAGTGAGATGTTCCTTATGACTCTTCGATAATACCAGGAGATCGTCGACAAAATTAATGACGAAATCTAACTCGTCCAATACTATGTCTAATGCTCGAATTAAACTCGCTGTACTTGTCTTCAGTCCGAAAGGCGTAACCATAAACTCATAGCATTTTCCATTGTGCTGGAAAGCAGTATATTTCCTGGAATCCGGGTGTAACGGAATTTGCCAGAAACTGCTCGTGAGATCTAACGTTGAGATTACCGATTTTCCTCCACATCTCTGGAAAATTTCTTCGATCGGAGGTGCATTATTATGATCGTTTACCAGGTAATTATTGAGTTCCCTGGCATCCAAACATAATCGAACACTTTCGTCATCCTTTGTGACTGGCATTAAGGGGTTAATAAAAATACTTTCCGATTTTTGTATTACCCCGTACTCGAGCATCCGTTCGATTTCTCGTTGGACTCTCTCTCGCTGTGCCAGTGCCACTGGATACGACCGATGAAAATATGGTTTCGGATCCTTGAGCGTCAAATGATGGATATATTTTGACATTCTTCCCGGTCTTTTATCGAATACCACCAGATTTTGTTCGACGATGGCCTTGAACTTGTTTTTAATATTTATTTCGAGACCTTTGCACTCTTCCATCTTCTCCTCGAATTCCCTCTCCGATAATTGAAATTCCTGAGGCATTGCTGTTGATTCTTCTTGGATGGTGCAGATCTTTTTACCATTCTCTTTCGGTACCGAGCTCGGATCAGCTAGTCTCCATAATCCGTTGATCAATTCTGCGACTACCAGATCTTTGACCGCGACACATTTATTTCGAGCATCGACAGAAATCTGAAGATTCATCATTCCGTCAATACCGATCAGGATCGGTCGCAGCAGTTTCGGAACAATTAATAACTGGATCTCTCCTCTCGATCCATACGTATTCGCTCCTACCAGAATCTGTTTCTTCACTTTTTCCGCCTCTCCGCCAAATGCTCCTACGACCTTTGTCGAAGTGACAGGCAGTGTGGGGCATTTCTCCAGTTTCTCTTTATTTTGATAAAAAAAATCTTCCGAAATGCAGCTTACCTCACTGCCACTGTCGATCAGACTCTTCACAGTCACCCCCTCGACCTCCACAGGAATCTCAGGACACCGAGGATGTACATCGTTGTACCATTTTTCCTCCTTCCTTGGTTCCTCTCTTAAAAATTCCCGTGGATCTTCGGTGACGGTGAAAAGCGGGTAGTCTCTCGCATATTGGTCATTGCCGCTCCATTTTTTCGCCGCTCCTTCAGACTTATTCCGCCGATCATCGGCCTTACTGGGGGTTGTAATGCCCTGTTCTTGGCTCGAAAGTTTTGGCTTTTCAGTCTTCCTCGAAGTGGCTTGATTTTTGGATGGCTCTCCTGCAAATTTCCCCGTGTCTGCCTTCGACTTTCCTTCTCCTTCTTTTTTCTTTATTACTCTTCGTTCCTTCCTTTTCTTATTCTTCTTCTCCACGACCTCGCTTCGCTCCTCCTCTTTTTGTTTTCGTCCTTCATTTATTTTCGTTGCGCCTCGTCTTCTGCTTTCTTCCTTCTTAATCCTTTCCACGGGCGCAACGTCTAGGCGTTTCCCGGATTATTTATCTGGGAACCGCTCTGTTGGGCTCGTACTGCTGGTGTTATTGTGTGCTCGATAAATGGTCCAGGAGGATGCCCCTGGATCACATTCATTTGTCTGGCTGGTTCCTGCTCCCTCCTAGGAGTTGGTGGAGGTGTCTGCTGCCATGCCGCCGGTTGAGATTTCTCCTGAGCACGTGGTGGAGGCGGAGGCGTTTGGTACCGCGGCAGTTGTTCTGGCGGCGCCGGCTACCATGCCTGCGGTCGCACAGTTCCATTATATGGATGGCTCTGCCACCGTGGCCGGTTCTCCATGTCTCGTGGCGCCTGCCACTCATTCCGAGGTGGTCCACGCCATCCTTGATCTCTGGTTCCTCCACGTCCTTGAAATTCTCTCCTTTGGCCGCCTCTTTTGCTGTTTAGAGGTCCTGCCATGTCAATACTCTCCAGTAATTCCAAGAATTCTGTGACCGAGCTGATCTGGCGGATCCTGACAGCACACCGAACCTCTTCATCGAAATGCCGGGCCAGGCGACGGATGATGGCCTCGTCGGACATTTTTTCACCGAGGTCACGAGCATTTCCGAAAATGAGAGTGGCATACTCGGCTCTCGTACGGTTCTGGCCTTCAGTATCGTACGTTCCGAACTCGAGATTGCTTCGGACCTTGTCCTGCATTTCTCGTGTCCAATACCGCGCCGTAAATGCCTCCGAAAATTCCGAGAAACTATGGATCGTACTTTCCACTAGATGCCACCAATTTTTCGCTTGGCCCTCTAGTGCGTCCTTAATAACAAAACGCACGTCCGATCCTTCAGTGCCGGCTGCTTCGCAGTACTCCTGTAGTTCCTTGAGGAATTTCATCGGTCGTTGTTTGCCATCAGCTGCAAATTTTGGTGGTTTCTGTGATACGGCCTGGAAACGTGTGAGGTTTCCTGCCTGCAACATTGAAAACCCACAGGCCGAGCTATTCATGTCGGTGGTCACGCGTTGTTCCAATTCTTTTATTCTTGCAGCGTGATTTTCGTTGACCGCCTGATTTTTTTTTATTCGCTCCTTGGCCTCCTTCATTTCCCTCTCAAGCCTTTCCCGAATCATTTGCTCGTTAACAATGATATCCCGCTGGTAATCGTTAACTACTTCTTGGCCCTTAAGGATTTCTTGCCGGACTGCCTCGATTTTAGTATCTGTCCTTTCCTCTGCTTTGGTGATACTGGTTTCGACGTGTTCCCGCATATTCTCCTGGAGTGCCGCTGTTCTCGTGGTACATGAATTATTGGTTTGTTTTAATTCAGTCCGGATTTCCTCGAATTTTCCATCCATAGTCTGTAGGAAGGCCATTATCTGACTCATTCCAACTGGATCAGGTACAACAGGGAGAGTATTTCCTAATACTGGAGTCGATTGACCCTCCCCTTGTATACTTGACTCGTTTAAATCCATTGTTTGCGTTATACTATGGATCTCAGATAAACGCGCAATTTCTTCACGGTCTCGTCTACGTTGTTGTCTTAATAGCCCGTCTGCCGTAGTGGATTCCCACGCGAGAGACCGGTCCAACAGAGATGTACTGAGTTCTTGACTCGCGTCTAATAATGCCTGCTGGACTAAACGATTTGCAAATGTCGACTCGAAACGCATAATTCTCCTACTTGGCACCCACTACCAGCCTTTTTTTCCTATGCTCGAGTCCCTGTTCGGGCGCCAAATGTAACGGTATTAAACGTTAACATTGCCCTTAATGGGCTTGTTCGGACTCGAGCAGGAAGGAAAGTAATTTTAGGCTTTTGTAATATGTAGAAGTAGGGTTTATTCAATAAAACAGATAAGAATTATGCGATACATTATAGAAAATTCAATTATTTCGCCCCTTTTTCTCGGTATTGTGGCTACCTCGGGCCTTACAATTTTATTATTCCCGGGCACTCGAGTGCAAATACAATCGTGTACGCAAAAAAATCTAGAATATTTATGAAGATCCTCGGTAATATGTTTTTAGTTGGTGACAGATTTTAGACGATGGTCGTAGTATGCTCTATAATTTGTGAGAAGACGTTGATAGTTATATAATGCAAATATATTCGTTAATTAATGATATAATTGATGATAATGCAGTTGAGCGTTATTCGATAAATTTGTTTACCCTTCGTGTTCCGTGGGTATGCTATTTAGCACGCGTACCGTCGGTAACTAGCCGGCCGCTGCTGATAGAATCGCGACTAGCCTTGTGTCTACTACTGACTCGCTACAGACCCGTCGGTGGGCGTGGAGTTTCCTGCTGATATAACAAAATTTTTTAGAGGTCGACTTGCGCGTCCACCCGACCGCCGCTACGATCCGGCGTCAGTGGGATGCACTCGGAGTGCATGCGCAGCTTTGTCAGGATCGTACCTGGTTAATCTGTCGCCCTGGGTATTTTCCTCGAGTAATCATTTAGATTATATCCCTACTTCCCTACGCTATCATAGTTTCATGGTTTTAATGTGGCGACATTATATATCCGCTCTTTAAAATATTTCGAAAGGTCTTTCGTATGAGAGAGTGTAGATTATTAGCTTGCTCGATCCACGGCTACCAGAGCGAGAGACCAAGAGACAGAGATAGACCGCTCTGTTGTTGTTTGGATCTGCGGTGCGTTGGCCTCGGACGCAGCACCGACTCAGCTGCTTTCCGTCAAATGTACGTCAGGTACCACAGCTGGGCTCTCTAGATATTAGTACGGCTGCACCTAGCGAGGGTTGGCTGCTCTTCCTTCCTGGTAGCTGGACTTCTGCGTTGGCGGGACCTGCGAACAAAACTGTTCCCCGAGTGCCGAAATTCGGGTCTTTTTATACCAGAGTCCCCTCCAGCTGGCCCATGCTTTCGGTATCACTATAGTTGGTGATGGTCCTGTAGCCCATGTCCTGTAGCCCACTGGTACGTCATTTTAAAAATCGTCGTTGGCCTTTTAATACTCCGTTGCCTGTATTTTTCAAACGGAATAACGGGACTTGGTCACCGATATTTCGGCTTAATGGTGTGAGTGACGCTCGGTAGCCGTGCTCCGTTGTGTGTGTACCGAGCGTCGCGAGTTGTCGAGTACCAGCTAGTCTACTTGGTGTATATAACGTGCGGTAGCGATGCCTTAGTGTGTGCACCGTGCGTTATTAGGTAGTCTGTACGTTACAAGCTTCTAATTTCTTCGGATCGGGCCGAACTCCGTTATTCCCAATTATATGTCCTAAATACGCGACTTCTCTTTTTAAAAATTCACATTTATCTGGTTGTAATTTTACATTTGCTGCTTCTAATCGTTTAATTCATTCGCGATATATATTCTCGTGTTCTTCGAGATTGTAGGCATAAATGACAATATCGTCCAAATAAACAAATAGTCCTTTCCCGAGGAGCCCATGTGAGGTCCATTGCTCTTTGAAACGTCGGAGGGGCGTTCCGAAGGCCGAACGGCATTCTAACGAATTCGAGATGGCCACGTGGCGTAGTAAATGCGGTCTTATGACGATCTTCTGGAGAGACTTCTATCTGATGGAATCCTGATGCTAAATCGAATACAGAAAAGTATTGTGCACCGCCTAATTGATCTAATATATCGTTGATATTGGGTATGGGGTACGCATCGGCGATCGTTTTTTCGTTCAGCGATCGGTAATCGAACACGACTCTCCATTTTTTCTTACCCTGAGAGTCGGCTTTCTTGCGAACGACCCAGACAGGACAATTGTATGGCGAGGTAGAGGGTATTATTACTCCTTTACCGAGCATATCCTCTATTTGCTTGCCTATTTCTTCTTTAGTACATTCTGGCCATCTGTATCCTCGAGTATTTATAGGAAGATCATCGGTAGTAGGAATGCGATGTTGCAATATAGTGGTGCATGTCAACGTATCTCCTGGGATTTGGTATAAATGTGCGCTTTCCTTTAAAAGCGTCTCGATACTTGCTTTTTCTTCTTCGTTCAATTCGGCGAGTCTTAATAATTCCTTAATTTGATTATAGCGGTCGATCATTACCGATTCTGATATTACGTAACATGAATTTTTGCGAATGAAAGGTTGAATTTCGCGAGTGATATTAGCTATACTGAGTTTTTGTGTTAACGCAACGTTCATAATTTTATACGTTTTCGGACTACATTTCTCGCTTCTCAAACGTGTATCTTTATCTTTAATATTTTCTATAATATTTTCCTCTTTTGACGGTAGTAGTATGTGTACACCTTTGCTCCATCCCACTCCTATCCCCACTCCTTCCCCCACCACGCGGCTACCCCCACCACCTCACTTTTCCACAGCCGCGCTACCCGCTCTGCTTGACCAGTGCCGGTAACATGGAGATGGTAAAGTGAGGTGGTGTGGGTACCTTGGTGAACAAGGAAGAGTAGAGATAAAAGTAGGATAGAGCAAAGGTGTACACATACTTGGAATAAAATTTTCAACTCACCCTTGTGTTGGCGGCATCTGCGACGACTCTCCAGGGTGACGGGCACAATATTTAGTCCAGGACACACACATATGCACTCTCTCTCTCTCTCTCTCTCTCTCTCTCTCTCTCTCTCTCTCACTCACTCACTCACTCAGTCACGCACGCACACGCTCACCCACGCATCAAAAGCCGCAGCTACGCGCCCTGGTAATACGAATTACCCGCACCCATGGAGCGTGGGCATCGGCAGGGGTGGGGATACGTATCCCGATCAACGTATCGTTACCGCGCGTTACATCGATTCGATCTAGATTTCCGTCCTCGTCAATTAAATGATCGAGGCCGAATATCGTGCACTCCACGAGCAACACGGGTAACTCGCTAATCAGTGGCTCGGGGTGATATAGTTGCTGCCAATCGACGTATACCGATTCATCGATATCGACAAGCAGCACCTCGCAGCACCCGTCATCGTCCATGTTTACGATCTCACCGCGCAGAGCCCTTTGATGCCGCACAACGACGCATGAGACTCCCGCACACAACTCCTCAAATTTAAAAACACTCCTGTCCACAATTCTGTCAATATATAGTCGCTCCAAATCGTCCTCTAATCTCAGCCACGCAGCACACATTAACTCAGTGCGCAGGAATAACGCGTTATCCCACGCACCGCAAACCACCCGAAACACAAAAGCCGCGGCTAGCGCGAAGTTATCATTTCGCGGATACATTTTTATATTTAAACTAGCGACGTGCACTGCTAAAGACAGACTGAATGCTCCGGATGAGTCTGGCGGTGATCATAGTGTTTGAAGATAACAAACCCCCCTCTGAGTCATAACTAGGTGTGCAACGCTTTGAATGCAATGTCAGCGGTTTTGCACGTGCGTACCGCTTTGCGCTGTGCTTCTCGTGAAGCGAATGCTCTGCAGTAAAAGACGCAGAATATGATACCGTGCCGCGAGAGACCTCGATTATAATGTATATATAATTATAAAAGAAGAGACACAGTAAACCGATGTATTTGTTTTTAATTAATCAATATTTTATTTAAATCACTTTACAGATATTTACCGTCGTATGCAACATCCCTGCAAACACGGTAATCTTCGTTCGGGGACTCCTCTACCGTTAAATTTATTTTTATCACTGTCTGATCGTCGAGAGGCAAAAGCATTGTAATATTCACGCACTAATCTGTCGTTTTTCGTTACATTATCGCTAAAGAGATTATTAAATCGCGACATGGTAAAGCCGCACGACATAAGGTGTAGGAATACGATGCAAAATTGTCCACACACATCCGACGTATTACTCTGTAGCTGCTTGAGGCCGTACCGATAGAACTTGCAGTTTCTTCGTAGTCGGGCGAGATGTTGCGGTATAACCGGTGGTAGCCCGTAGCTATCAAAGTACATTCCTTTTCCATGATGGTTAACGTACATGGCGATCCAATGCTCCCCAGGTCCGTCGTGGTTATCCGTGTTAACTACGAGTCCGGCTGGTAACGACCATACACGCGGAATTCTGTCAGCCGGGTATACGCCAACGGTTGAAAGTGGTAGATACTGCAGACTCTCGTAGATTTGTCTAGTGTTCATGCTGAACACATAGTCAATGATTAAATGATGACCGATACGCTTTGAAAGACGTATATATGCAAAATTTATTTCACAGCATCGTCGATCGTGTCACGACCACACGATGAAGATTTCTCCTCTTTTTTATTCTCTTCCTCTTCGTCTGCTGACCAAACATCCATGTATGATTCTCCTTTAAATGGATGTTCGCGAAGCCAATTTTTTATTTGGAAAGCCTGGCGCATTGCACAATGCGAAGACGCTGTATCGTTTATCATAGCGTGTCTGAAGCATTTTCGCAAAGATTTCGGCATAAATGTGTACGATGGGGCGCCCTCCTCATCCTCCAGGTTGGAAATTTCACGACTCGTGATATCGCAAAGAAGTATAGCCTTCTCGTGACCGCGCGTATAGATGCGTCTTGATTTTCGCGAAATTTCACGCAAGTTAGCGTATACCTGTTTACAGCTCACATCGCCCTCGTACCACTCCATACCGTGAAAATATTTCGAGAGAAAATTATTCTGGCTTCTCGATTGCTGTGGTAATTCGGCAAAGTGACACGGCGGTGCAACGATCCAATGAGCAGAGTACGGTCTATCCACTGCTACCACGGCAATTTCTTTCGGAATAAATTCCGAGTCTTTACCACGCATTCCCTGTATATCCACGACGATATCCATTTTCGCGTCTAATCCGTACAGATGACCGAGTTCGACTGATTAGTTACTCGCGGACACGCTTCTACGTGTCTTAACACGAAATAATTTTATGCCGACATCAGCACATTTTCGCTTATCCGGTAAAATCCACCATTACCTGCCGAGAGGCATCAATTTCAAGGACATTATCATATTCCGCGTAGACTACACAATTTATCGTTGAAGCAAGCGCATCCTCAAATCGTACCTCTATTCTCACACTACCGTGCTTTATTAAATTCCAATGTGTATTGCTGTTCGCCGAAAGATCGGGTGTCAAATCAAAAGCAAACAGACAGTATCCATCGCGATAATTATCGCGATCGATCGAATTACCGTCGTTCAAGAAATGTATTCCAGTGCCCGAAAACAACGTTTGAAAAGCATCCACATATAGATGATTTTTCGTGAAATCAGGTTGTAACGGTTTCGAAGGTATTTGAGCACCATCTACATACAACGAGAGATAATTTATCTTGTAATTTTGGAAATTGAACGGATTCATACTGAAGTCACCGTTAAACGCTTT
The DNA here is from genome assembly GCA_963942595.1 of Cylloceria caligata. Classification (NCBI taxonomy): domain Eukaryota; kingdom Metazoa; phylum Arthropoda; class Insecta; order Hymenoptera; family Ichneumonidae; genus Cylloceria; species Cylloceria caligata. Next base: position 65,277,828 of record OZ012703.1, read on the forward strand.
GTTATCGACAAAACCGATAATTATACGCTTCGGCAACTGACCTAACACGATATTATCGATAGTCTCTCCATGAACACCCGAGTGTATTGAAACGGCTTTTACCTCGACTCTCGTAAGAGGATATTTAGCCGTAGATTTTGCCAGAGTTCTAGCATGTGAGAGCAGCACACCAGGAGCTATTTTTGTTCTACGAACGAGAAGCGATGCCTCGAGAATCTTTAAGCCGCATTGACCATTCTTTGTATTCCCCACAAGACAAAATGAATCTCTAGACCGAACCAGCCGTAGACGCATCTCGACACCGTTTAATAGGAACCGCTCCTGATTGAATATATCGCAATGCAGATGCCCGAGCAAGTCTACAGTTTTTTCGACATTTAAAAATTGTTTTCTCTTCGCAAGCCCCGTATTTTCCGATGTTATATCATCCATTTTCCCAGGCGTATCGTCGTACCAGAGAACGCTCGTGAGATGCGAATTTTTTGCTGCTGGACCGTAATTCAAAAGTGTTTCTATGTACGCTCGATAAGCGTAGGCATTATTTGGAGGTGAAACTAATTTTTGATTCAGGTATACATCCACCTGATTAAACATAGAATGCAAGAGATTGTTTACAGGGCCCGCACTTACTTTCGACGATGTGTCCGCGGCAATTTCCGTAACGGTAGGAGATGTTATTTTCACTCTCAGACTAAGCATAGTATGCGCGAGATCGATATACTCATCACCCTGTCCGGGGATAACAAATTCAATCGGTGAATCATCTGTTAGCGAAGATATTGGTTTGTAATACACCCAATTGGAGCCTTCGATAGTAGTTTGCGTCGGTGGGAGTGAAAATAATTCAAGTTCCGATTTAAGACACTCGCACGAGTGCGCATGTAGAAAAGCCATCTTGTTTCAGCTATCCAAAAATATCTGCAACTGTTCGTTGACGCGTCTTCTTCTTCTTATTGTTCTTATTATTCTTCTTCTTCTTTATTGTTTTTCTCTTTATTACACTTTTATTTTTACGAGAGATACGTCGTGGTTTACGTTCGTTCGATGAATGAGGAGTACGTGAAATTTTGCGCTTTTTATAACCAGACCCCCGCATGAGAGTGTCAATTTTTTCAGAGGCTTTGCGTTTGAGATTACTGCCTGATTCTCGCGCTCTCTCGCGAATAGCATCTTTCACAGCTATATTTCTATCGAGGATATCACCGGCCACGTTTACACCAGCACGCAACGCCTCTTTTCCAACTGCTTTAGCGCCCTTCTTTAAAAGCGGTAACACTCGACGAAACAGGCCCCCGAGAAAGCTACCGATACCGTGTCCTCGCTGATTAGGTGTTCCGATATAAACATGGCTAATACCACCGTACCCACGACGACCCCATCCGTGCTGCACACTGTCAATATCATCCATAGTGGTGTAATCAATCGCGGGACCTTTTGAAATGTAGTGTCACAGTCAACGTTCCCTGCTCGAATGGTATAGGATCCCCAAATTCGTCTCTTATATCGATCTCGATAGTGTGTAAATTATTGCGCAAGAGAGGTATATATCGTGGCGTTGAAAAAGATTTGATTTTTATCGAACCATACGGACAGTCATCAGTATCAATGGGAACAACTCGTAAGAGGGGTGTTTGTACATCGCCTGTAATATAGCTCTCGCAGATATCTGTGTATAAAAACATGCTGCCCGGTATAGCACCGGTGAGAGATGCAGGCCTCGACCCTGTGTATTCGCAATGCGGTTCTATCATTACGGGGCTACAAGCCTCTTCTGAGAATCCTAGTAGCCTTGCGATAGCGGGCGATACGCGAAAGTCGTGGTAGCGTAGATCGTCGCATACGCGTGCCACTTCGACCTGCCCGCTCGGAAGCGATTTAAAGCGCAAATGATCGGCCACGTGAGGTAACTGATTTATACTCTCCAAAAGAGCGTCTATAGAGCGATATACACCAGGTGCTACTTGGTCTCTATCAGTGCTCCTCCGTGTTAAAAGATTTAAACCCGATAAATCATAATCACCATCCTCAAAAGTTACGAGATTTTCTACAGTAGGAACATGTAAAAGAGTCATCGGATAAGCAATTTCCACAAGAGAAACAGCCCATTCTCCGTGCAGGCGTATCTGACGTGGTAGTTTTGTAATAAATTTCGTCGTCGTATTATCCGGAAAATACTGCATACTACTGTTGCTCGGTAGTACGACAAAGAAAGAGCTATCCTTGGAGCTCATATTTATCACGGACGATGATCCCGAGCGTTCTTCTTCTTCTTCTTTGTCCTCTTCTTCTCTTCCGTCTTCTCGGATGACGGAGGCGCTCGTACTCGTGATAATTCTGCCTCGTAGAAAATACCGTCGATAGTCTCGTTATTCAGATCGTGTAAAATATACACGAATGGCTCTCGATTCACCGATATTCGTTGAATCTTGAATAATTCGTTACTCCAACCACGCTCGTATCCTTTCACGAAAGCTGCTTTAGCTGTACTGATACGTACCAAGTCACCGACGCTGTATTTAGGCTTTTTAATTTTTTTCGCGTTACGCTCGTAACGCCGTGCTAAATTGTCTCGGGCTATAGAGGCATTTTCGAGGGTTACCTCGCTCGGAGGAATACGCGTTCCGCTGTGTCTAGTGTGATTATAAGCATATAAAAATTTTTGTAAAACATCGATGTAACGCTTATTTCGCGTGTATGTAAAGTAGCGCCACATTCGCTCTTTTATTGTTCGATTAAAGCGTTCGGCAATCGAGGCTTTTATATCAGGGTTACGAGCAGCGCGAAAATCGATATTCTTTTTCTTGAGAATTTGCTGAAACGGTGCGCCGATAAATTCTTTGCCTCGATCAGTTTGCAATTGTTGAGGGCGACGATTGTTACTGCGCGCGAGTATGCGTGTGAGACCGCGGGCCACGTTTGCGCTCGTTTTGTCACGCAAAGCCTCGACCCACGCGTATTTGCTCAACACATCAATAACAACAAGCAGATACGCGTACCCATCGTTGTACGTGGCTATCGAGCGAAGATCAGCTAAATCAGCCTCCCATACATCGTCTATATTACTCACACTGTACGTACGACGGGGAAATCGTCGTCGTACGAGGCGATGCATGTTATATGAATCCTGTGTCTCGAGCCATGGTAAAACATTTTTTCGCGCTACTCTACGATCCACCTGGGCCAAATTTTTTGCTCGAGAATAGGAAGCAGGATGAGCGGTGTCATAATAGATTTTTTGAAGAATTTTCATAATTTTAGCGATGACCAGTTAAATGGATGCTTTTTCTTTTTCTTTTCTAACTGTGTGGGTGGTCGATATTCTACTTGTGCAAAGTTTTGCAATTGTTCGTCCTCTTCTTCATTCCCCTCCTTCCCCTCGATGATGTCGTTTTCAGCCGTGAGCATTAAATCTCTGTTTGAGTGTGCGGTCTCGGCCTCGTCGTCGTCGTTGTTGTTGTTGTTGCTACCGTTGCTGCTGCTGCTACTATCGTTTTCGCGCGGTAAAATAAGACGCCGCTGTGGTGTCGACGATGATGTAGGTGTAGGCTCGTGTAGTAACGCGGGGTTACCGATAAATTCACGCGGCATCTGTATCGCTCGCAGGAGTTTGGCAAAGTGAGATCGTCCGATGGGTTTCTCGCGTTTTCTAGCTCGCATAGCATCGTTAACAAGATCAACGATATTGGAATTTGAAATTCTTCTGCCGTCTATGGAAACAACGCCGTTACGATCCCATGTCATTTTTTTACCAACGGCGCTGCGATGCAAATTGCGAAGCAATGATATTGCTTTAGATTTAAATTTTTTTGGTACGCTATCGATAATAAGTGTGTCATTGAGCCGCGATTTAACTTTGTTCATTAAATCGTCGTCGGATTTATTCTCGTGGCTATCGAGTGTTGCTACTTTTCGTTTTGATGAAATATTCGGTACGGCATTATCGTATTCGACCATGTGAAGATAACGCTGTAAAACCTGTTGGTACGCTATCCACTTCTCTCTCTCGCTCTTGTACGAGTGAGAGTTTAGAATTTCACTCAGCTCAGAGTCGAGGCGCGATAATGGCGTACCGGTAGTCTGTACGGAAGGCAGCGGGTCTGCACTAGTAGTAGTAGTAGTAGTAGCAGCAGCGGCAGTAGTGGCGAGTCCAGCGAGACGTTGTATGTTATCATGAGGAATAAGTACCATCTTTCTGGCATACTCCATGTCTCGCGTAGGCCAAGACAGGCGCAAGAAGCAACTTGAGAAATCCGACACAGTGCTCGACGATGATCTTCCTCTTACCGCTCCAATTTCCCCTTTTGGCGGCTAGTCGTCGAAGAATTGTCGCGTGCCTCCGAAGATGATTCTTTTGCACGTTGTTCAGACTCACGTTTCCCTGTAAAACGTTTAGAGCACACTCGCATATACAGCGTACAAGCGCTACATCTGCTTTGCGCAAAATTGCACGTCGTTGCTCTTGCTTCAGATAACACAACGCTTGCAATATAATTATCTGCTTTTTATCGAGAGGTCCGCGCAACGCCATTACAAGCGCATTACTGGTACATCGCGCGATGCATCGCGAACTTTTATTGCTTTTTGAGGCACGTAAACGTAATGGTATTGGTCATCGGGAAATATACAGGCGCGAAATCGACAATTATCAGGCGTCGATTGTTTCAAGTCGAATAATAGATAGCCGTGCGGTGCGGCTGTTGCATCGAAATATACTTCCTGCAAAAATCGCGGATTCTCGGGACATACCTGGCGGGCTAGGTGCTGAATTTGCGCGCGATCTCGCGGATTTTTGAAGACAATGATATAATTAGCGTTTAAGGAGATATCGCGCTGCCCGTGACCCTGATGGAAGAGATTTTGCGTGATGAAAATGACACTAAGATTTTTATGATGGCTACCCTTGGTGAAAAGATCGACCACAGTATTGTTGGATGCCTCGCGCATTAGATCGTCAATGACCACAAGTTTAGGTCTTGCGTCATTCGAGTAGTCTACTGCTTGCGGTAAACCCTCGCGAAATTCGATTTTATCACCGTACTCTGAATACCCGGACTGCCACTCTGAGTAATAAAAAAGTATACGCTCGAACGGGACATCCGTCATTTCGCGCATGTATTTAAAGAATTTTTTTACAAAATATGTTTTACCACATCCCGTAGGACCGCTTATCACAGCTGTCCATGGATGTTTCCAACGTGTATCCATATCGATGAGTGTCTATCAAAATCAATCAGCATACTCTTAAATAAGCTTATACCGCGGCTGCGGCTGCGGCGGCGGCGGCGGCGGGGGCGACCCCGCGGCATCAGCTATTTTCGCGGCCTTAAAGAGCTGATAAGACGCGGCGCGCCTGCACTAGCTGATGAGGCGCGGGCCCGCGGTATAAGCTGGCGTTTACGCTGTATGTATATTAAATAACGATAATTTTTATATTTCTCACAAATAAAGCAATATTTTTATTTCACTATGCATACATCTCTATATACAAATTTTACGAATCATCAAATTCTAAACAACGATATTATATCCACGGATGTAGCACTAGAAAGCCAGAACAAAAGGAAACACTCGATAAGAAAGACGGGACAAAAGGAATCAACGATGAGAAAGTCAGCACAAAAGGGAACGGTAGAGAGATAGCAGCTACTGTTACGAATAGCAGCACAAAAAGAACGATCCGATAACGATTTTATACATGATAAATCAATTTTTCAATGTATTGTACACAGTAAATATGTTACATGAAATTAGACAAAAAGATTATTTTTAAATATCGCGAATTCACCCGTAAAACTATATACTTTTTGCGTTATACTAATTAGCGTGTTTCACAATAGCCATACGGTACAGTAGAGTACAGCCCGTGCCGTTTTCGCTTCGTGTTAACAGGCTCGCATGATTTCGTTTCTTTACGCGTTACTACATGATGAAATTCCGTACGTCGAATAGCGTCGAATTTTAAAATAATAGGTACGCTCCTTGCTCCTGTCACGAAAGATCGTAATGCGTTATAATTTACGTGACGGCTATTCGCAAAGTTTAGCGTGATACCCTTCACTTTACATTTTTCAATAATCGTACCGTCGGGTTTACGGACAAGGTATGCGTAAAATTTTGGTCCACCCGAAACGAACGAAGTTATATAACTACCAGGCCCGTATTCACTTAATTCATCCGTAAGATCTCCTAGAAATTGACCGATTGGTGGCTCATACTCGTTACCACCGGGATGGCTCACGTAAATACAGGAGTCCGTATCGCAGTACAATATTCGCCGCCCGAGCCCCTCAAGATAACTGTATAATTTTAGGCGTGCCTGTGCCGTCGTGTATGCTGCAATCACGGCGTTTGATGTCGGTGATGGTTGGATAGCATCGCGGTTGCTCACATAGTTTACATACATAATCTTGTGATTAACCGGTAGCATCCCCGTCACCTCAATCTCCGGACTCGTTAGTAAATTCATTAACTCCGCGCGCGTGAAGACGATAACGGTTTTCGTGAGATTCTCTCGTTGACCAAACTTTCCCCAGAATGAATTAAGAGCCAATTTCGCTAGTGAACGTAAACCCGGATTTGGCTGCAAAGCACTTCGCTCGAGATATACACCCTCAGACTCCTTGTACA
>OZ012703.1:65284654-65342201 GCA_963942595.1 Cylloceria caligata
CTTTTTCTTTTTTTTTTTTTTTTTTTTTTTTTTACTTATTTATTTTTCTTTTAATTCGTCGATCACTTCCTCTTACTACTATCCTTCTCTCTATCTCTTTCTCGATTGAATATTTTTAAAATTTAAATCCTATCTCTTATTTCTACTCTTTATTTTTATTGTTATTTATCTTATTGATTTATTTATTTATTATTTTTTTTATAGATGGTCCGATTTAGTTTCCACCCTCCTATTTTTCCTCGTTTTCCTCTTCAACGCGGTACACTTGGTACTTCGTGAGCAAGCTCGCATGGAACTTTCCACGTACTTTCTTCGTGAGCGGATCCATGAGTTCGTACGTAGCCAGTCCCACGCATCTTTTGATTGTGTATGGGCCTTCACGGAGCGGTAGAAATTTTGACGTTATTTGGTTTGACGGATCCAAGACATTGAGCGCCTTTACTAGTACAACATCTCCTTCCTCGAAAGTTGTTAATTTGTGTGTACTATTAAAACGTTCGGCCCTCATTGCTCCTTTCTTAATTATCCTTTCTCTGGCAATCCTTATTTTGGTATCGTAGGTGAGCGGATCGTCTTCTTCACTCGCTGGTATTCCTAACCATTTATTCCATAGCCGGATTGGTTTTTTTTTTCGTTGTAATTCTGTTGGAGTGAATTCCGTGGTGTCGTGATGGGATTCATTTATGCAGTCTTGAACCACCTGCACCCATTTGTACCAACCGGCATGATTGTCCCTCAGGAAGGTCCTAAAAAATCGTCCCAACTCTCGATTCACTCGTTCCACAATGTTACCTTGAGGATGGCGTATTGAAGAAAACACTGCCTTTATGTTTTCATCCTCTAATTTTTTAAACCAATTTTTCGCAGTAAATTGTGTACCGTGATCGAATTGAATACGGTTTGGTTTTCCAAACTGCGGAATATAATCGTGGAATATTCGTTTGATCACTGTCGCTGTATTCGCTTTCCGCATCGGAAACAGTACTACGTATTTACTAAATGCATCGATTGTTACTAATATATGTTTCACTCCTCCAATGGATGTCGGCAGAGGCCCATAAAAATCGATTGAGACGAGGTCCCCCGGCCTCTCAGGGATAATTGTCTGCATTTCGGCATAATTTGTCTGTACTGCAATCTTGCTGCGTTGACAGATATCACAACATGCGATGAGTGACCTTGTGAGTTTTACCAGATGTGGGTGTGAAAAATCTTCATCGAGGATACGGAAGCATTTTCGGGCTCCGATATGCCCATATAGCTCGTGGCATTCCAAAATGACTTGTCGAACCAAACATTTCGGGAGTACGACTTTCCAGATACGAGCTTTCGTGTGTTTTTGTAGAATGCCCTCCCGTAATCGGTATTTCCTCTCTTCTTCGGTGTCGTTTTCTTTTTCTAGCACCTCCATAATTCTACACAGGTCCTCCTGGTCTCTTTGGTGCTTCGCGATCTCTTTCATTTCTTTTATTAAATCCTTTGAGGCCTTCCGTGCCAGAGTTGCAGCAATTACTACTAATCCTTTCGTTGTATCCTCGTTTCCTTCCATACGGCTCAGAGCGTCAGCCACCGTGTTTTTTCTTCCTTCGAGATGCTCTATATTTAGATCGTAATCTTGGATTGACAGAGCCCACCGCATTAGTCTTTCTGCCGTAAAGCGACATGTTTTAAGAGATATTAATGCCTTGTGGTCTGTCTTAATATTTATTTTCGCACCTCGAAGATAAGTTCTGAATTTTTCCAGAGCCCAGACAATAGCCAATAATTCCTTTTCAGTAGTCATATAGCCATGTTCTGCTCCTTTCAGAGTACGGCTCGCGAAAGATACTACCTCGCTTTCTCCTTGCTCATTTTCTTGTGATAAAATGGCTCCAAGCGCATACCCACTTGCATCTGTGGTTAGTGTGTATGGCTTCTGTACGTCAGGAAATCGAAGAATCACGGCTTCGCAGAATAAATCTTTGACTCTGCCAAAAGCTTTTTGGTGAACTATGTCCCATTTCCACCTCACCCCTTTCCTCAGTAACTCAAGAAGTGGAGTGGTCTCGTGGGCATGGCGGTTGGTAAACTTCGTGTAGAAATTTATTAAACCCAAAAATCCTCTCAATTGTTTCAGATTTTTCGGTGCCGGATATTCTTTAATTGCCTTAATCTTCTCAGGATCGGGTTGAAGTCCTCCTGTCGTGAGAATGTGGCCGAGAAAGGACACTTCTTGTCGGAAAAAGTGTGACTTCTTGAATTTGAGTGTCATCCCATGCTCTTTAAATCGCAAAAATAGAATCTCGAGATGAGTGAGATGTTCCTTATGACTCTTCGATAATACCAGGAGATCGTCGACAAAATTAATGACGAAATCTAACTCGTCCAATACTATGTCTAATGCTCGAATTAAACTCGCTGTACTTGTCTTCAGTCCGAAAGGCGTAACCATAAACTCATAGCATTTTCCATTGTGCTGGAAAGCAGTATATTTCCTGGAATCCGGGTGTAACGGAATTTGCCAGAAACTGCTCGTGAGATCTAACGTTGAGATTACCGATTTTCCTCCACATCTCTGGAAAATTTCTTCGATCGGAGGTGCATTATTATGATCGTTTACCAGGTAATTATTGAGTTCCCTGGCATCCAAACATAATCGAACACTTTCGTCATCCTTTGTGACTGGCATTAAGGGGTTAATAAAAATACTTTCCGATTTTTGTATTACCCCGTACTCGAGCATCCGTTCGATTTCTCGTTGGACTCTCTCTCGCTGTGCCAGTGCCACTGGATACGACCGATGAAAATATGGTTTCGGATCCTTGAGCGTCAAATGATGGATATATTTTGACATTCTTCCCGGTCTTTTATCGAATACCACCAGATTTTGTTCGACGATGGCCTTGAACTTGTTTTTAATATTTATTTCGAGACCTTTGCACTCTTCCATCTTCTCCTCGAATTCCCTCTCCGATAATTGAAATTCCTGAGGCATTGCTGTTGATTCTTCTTGGATGGTGCAGATCTTTTTACCATTCTCTTTCGGTACCGAGCTCGGATCAGCTAGTCTCCATAATCCGTTGATCAATTCTGCGACTACCAGATCTTTGACCGCGACACATTTATTTCGAGCATCGACAGAAATCTGAAGATTCATCATTCCGTCAATACCGATCAGGATCGGTCGCAGCAGTTTCGGAACAATTAATAACTGGATCTCTCCTCTCGATCCATACGTATTCGCTCCTACCAGAATCTGTTTCTTCACTTTTTCCGCCTCTCCGCCAAATGCTCCTACGACCTTTGTCGAAGTGACAGGCAGTGTGGGGCATTTCTCCAGTTTCTCTTTATTTTGATAAAAAAAATCTTCCGAAATGCAGCTTACCTCACTGCCACTGTCGATCAGACTCTTCACAGTCACCCCCTCGACCTCCACAGGAATCTCAGGACACCGAGGATGTACATCGTTGTACCATTTTTCCTCCTTCCTTGGTTCCTCTCTTAAAAATTCCCGTGGATCTTCGGTGACGGTGAAAAGCGGGTAGTCTCTCGCATATTGGTCATTGCCGCTCCATTTTTTCGCCGCTCCTTCAGACTTATTCCGCCGATCATCGGCCTTACTGGGGGTTGTAATGCCCTGTTCTTGGCTCGAAAGTTTTGGCTTTTCAGTCTTCCTCGAAGTGGCTTGATTTTTGGATGGCTCTCCTGCAAATTTCCCCGTGTCTGCCTTCGACTTTCCTTCTCCTTCTTTTTTCTTTATTACTCTTCGTTCCTTCCTTTTCTTATTCTTCTTCTCCACGACCTCGCTTCGCTCCTCCTCTTTTTGTTTTCGTCCTTCATTTATTTTCGTTGCGCCTCGTCTTCTGCTTTCTTCCTTCTTAATCCTTTCCACGGGCGCAACGTCTAGGCGTTTCCCGGATTATTTATCTGGGAACCGCTCTGTTGGGCTCGTACTGCTGGTGTTATTGTGTGCTCGATAAATGGTCCAGGAGGATGCCCCTGGATCACATTCATTTGTCTGGCTGGTTCCTGCTCCCTCCTAGGAGTTGGTGGAGGTGTCTGCTGCCATGCCGCCGGTTGAGATTTCTCCTGAGCACGTGGTGGAGGCGGAGGCGTTTGGTACCGCGGCAGTTGTTCTGGCGGCGCCGGCTACCATGCCTGCGGTCGCACAGTTCCATTATATGGATGGCTCTGCCACCGTGGCCGGTTCTCCATGTCTCGTGGCGCCTGCCACTCATTCCGAGGTGGTCCACGCCATCCTTGATCTCTGGTTCCTCCACGTCCTTGAAATTCTCTCCTTTGGCCGCCTCTTTTGCTGTTTAGAGGTCCTGCCATGTCAATACTCTCCAGTAATTCCAAGAATTCTGTGACCGAGCTGATCTGGCGGATCCTGACAGCACACCGAACCTCTTCATCGAAATGCCGGGCCAGGCGACGGATGATGGCCTCGTCGGACATTTTTTCACCGAGGTCACGAGCATTTCCGAAAATGAGAGTGGCATACTCGGCTCTCGTACGGTTCTGGCCTTCAGTATCGTACGTTCCGAACTCGAGATTGCTTCGGACCTTGTCCTGCATTTCTCGTGTCCAATACCGCGCCGTAAATGCCTCCGAAAATTCCGAGAAACTATGGATCGTACTTTCCACTAGATGCCACCAATTTTTCGCTTGGCCCTCTAGTGCGTCCTTAATAACAAAACGCACGTCCGATCCTTCAGTGCCGGCTGCTTCGCAGTACTCCTGTAGTTCCTTGAGGAATTTCATCGGTCGTTGTTTGCCATCAGCTGCAAATTTTGGTGGTTTCTGTGATACGGCCTGGAAACGTGTGAGGTTTCCTGCCTGCAACATTGAAAACCCACAGGCCGAGCTATTCATGTCGGTGGTCACGCGTTGTTCCAATTCTTTTATTCTTGCAGCGTGATTTTCGTTGACCGCCTGATTTTTTTTTATTCGCTCCTTGGCCTCCTTCATTTCCCTCTCAAGCCTTTCCCGAATCATTTGCTCGTTAACAATGATATCCCGCTGGTAATCGTTAACTACTTCTTGGCCCTTAAGGATTTCTTGCCGGACTGCCTCGATTTTAGTATCTGTCCTTTCCTCTGCTTTGGTGATACTGGTTTCGACGTGTTCCCGCATATTCTCCTGGAGTGCCGCTGTTCTCGTGGTACATGAATTATTGGTTTGTTTTAATTCAGTCCGGATTTCCTCGAATTTTCCATCCATAGTCTGTAGGAAGGCCATTATCTGACTCATTCCAACTGGATCAGGTACAACAGGGAGAGTATTTCCTAATACTGGAGTCGATTGACCCTCCCCTTGTATACTTGACTCGTTTAAATCCATTGTTTGCGTTATACTATGGATCTCAGATAAACGCGCAATTTCTTCACGGTCTCGTCTACGTTGTTGTCTTAATAGCCCGTCTGCCGTAGTGGATTCCCACGCGAGAGACCGGTCCAACAGAGATGTACTGAGTTCTTGACTCGCGTCTAATAATGCCTGCTGGACTAAACGATTTGCAAATGTCGACTCGAAACGCATAATTCTCCTACTTGGCACCCACTACCAGCCTTTTTTTCCTATGCTCGAGTCCCTGTTCGGGCGCCAAATGTAACGGTATTAAACGTTAACATTGCCCTTAATGGGCTTGTTCGGACTCGAGCAGGAAGGAAAGTAATTTTAGGCTTTTGTAATATGTAGAAGTAGGGTTTATTCAATAAAACAGATAAGAATTATGCGATACATTATAGAAAATTCAATTATTTCGCCCCTTTTTCTCGGTATTGTGGCTACCTCGGGCCTTACAATTTTATTATTCCCGGGCACTCGAGTGCAAATACAATCGTGTACGCAAAAAAATCTAGAATATTTATGAAGATCCTCGGTAATATGTTTTTAGTTGGTGACAGATTTTAGACGATGGTCGTAGTATGCTCTATAATTTGTGAGAAGACGTTGATAGTTATATAATGCAAATATATTCGTTAATTAATGATATAATTGATGATAATGCAGTTGAGCGTTATTCGATAAATTTGTTTACCCTTCGTGTTCCGTGGGTATGCTATTTAGCACGCGTACCGTCGGTAACTAGCCGGCCGCTGCTGATAGAATCGCGACTAGCCTTGTGTCTACTACTGACTCGCTACAGACCCGTCGGTGGGCGTGGAGTTTCCTGCTGATATAACAAAATTTTTTAGAGGTCGACTTGCGCGTCCACCCGACCGCCGCTACGATCCGGCGTCAGTGGGATGCACTCGGAGTGCATGCGCAGCTTTGTCAGGATCGTACCTGGTTAATCTGTCGCCCTGGGTATTTTCCTCGAGTAATCATTTAGATTATATCCCTACTTCCCTACGCTATCATAGTTTCATGGTTTTAATGTGGCGACATTATATATCCGCTCTTTAAAATATTTCGAAAGGTCTTTCGTATGAGAGAGTGTAGATTATTAGCTTGCTCGATCCACGGCTACCAGAGCGAGAGACCAAGAGACAGAGATAGACCGCTCTGTTGTTGTTTGGATCTGCGGTGCGTTGGCCTCGGACGCAGCACCGACTCAGCTGCTTTCCGTCAAATGTACGTCAGGTACCACAGCTGGGCTCTCTAGATATTAGTACGGCTGCACCTAGCGAGGGTTGGCTGCTCTTCCTTCCTGGTAGCTGGACTTCTGCGTTGGCGGGACCTGCGAACAAAACTGTTCCCCGAGTGCCGAAATTCGGGTCTTTTTATACCAGAGTCCCCTCCAGCTGGCCCATGCTTTCGGTATCACTATAGTTGGTGATGGTCCTGTAGCCCATGTCCTGTAGCCCACTGGTACGTCATTTTAAAAATCGTCGTTGGCCTTTTAATACTCCGTTGCCTGTATTTTTCAAACGGAATAACGGGACTTGGTCACCGATATTTCGGCTTAATGGTGTGAGTGACGCTCGGTAGCCGTGCTCCGTTGTGTGTGTACCGAGCGTCGCGAGTTGTCGAGTACCAGCTAGTCTACTTGGTGTATATAACGTGCGGTAGCGATGCCTTAGTGTGTGCACCGTGCGTTATTAGGTAGTCTGTACGTTACAAGCTTCTAATTTCTTCGGATCGGGCCGAACTCCGTTATTCCCAATTATATGTCCTAAATACGCGACTTCTCTTTTTAAAAATTCACATTTATCTGGTTGTAATTTTACATTTGCTGCTTCTAATCGTTTAATTCATTCGCGATATATATTCTCGTGTTCTTCGAGATTGTAGGCATAAATGACAATATCGTCCAAATAAACAAATAGTCCTTTCCCGAGGAGCCCATGTGAGGTCCATTGCTCTTTGAAACGTCGGAGGGGCGTTCCGAAGGCCGAACGGCATTCTAACGAATTCGAGATGGCCACGTGGCGTAGTAAATGCGGTCTTATGACGATCTTCTGGAGAGACTTCTATCTGATGGAATCCTGATGCTAAATCGAATACAGAAAAGTATTGTGCACCGCCTAATTGATCTAATATATCGTTGATATTGGGTATGGGGTACGCATCGGCGATCGTTTTTTCGTTCAGCGATCGGTAATCGAACACGACTCTCCATTTTTTCTTACCCTGAGAGTCGGCTTTCTTGCGAACGACCCAGACAGGACAATTGTATGGCGAGGTAGAGGGTATTATTACTCCTTTACCGAGCATATCCTCTATTTGCTTGCCTATTTCTTCTTTAGTACATTCTGGCCATCTGTATCCTCGAGTATTTATAGGAAGATCATCGGTAGTAGGAATGCGATGTTGCAATATAGTGGTGCATGTCAACGTATCTCCTGGGATTTGGTATAAATGTGCGCTTTCCTTTAAAAGCGTCTCGATACTTGCTTTTTCTTCTTCGTTCAATTCGGCGAGTCTTAATAATTCCTTAATTTGATTATAGCGGTCGATCATTACCGATTCTGATATTACGTAACATGAATTTTTGCGAATGAAAGGTTGAATTTCGCGAGTGATATTAGCTATACTGAGTTTTTGTGTTAACGCAACGTTCATAATTTTATACGTTTTCGGACTACATTTCTCGCTTCTCAAACGTGTATCTTTATCTTTAATATTTTCTATAATATTTTCCTCTTTTGACGGTAGTAGTATGTGTACACCTTTGCTCCATCCCACTCCTATCCCCACTCCTTCCCCCACCACGCGGCTACCCCCACCACCTCACTTTTCCACAGCCGCGCTACCCGCTCTGCTTGACCAGTGCCGGTAACATGGAGATGGTAAAGTGAGGTGGTGTGGGTACCTTGGTGAACAAGGAAGAGTAGAGATAAAAGTAGGATAGAGCAAAGGTGTACACATACTTGGAATAAAATTTTCAACTCACCCTTGTGTTGGCGGCATCTGCGACGACTCTCCAGGGTGACGGGCACAATATTTAGTCCAGGACACACACATATGCACTCTCTCTCTCTCTCTCTCTCTCTCTCTCTCTCTCTCTCTCTCACTCACTCACTCACTCAGTCACGCACGCACACGCTCACCCACGCATCAAAAGCCGCAGCTACGCGCCCTGGTAATACGAATTACCCGCACCCATGGAGCGTGGGCATCGGCAGGGGTGGGGATACGTATCCCGATCAACGTATCGTTACCGCGCGTTACATCGATTCGATCTAGATTTCCGTCCTCGTCAATTAAATGATCGAGGCCGAATATCGTGCACTCCACGAGCAACACGGGTAACTCGCTAATCAGTGGCTCGGGGTGATATAGTTGCTGCCAATCGACGTATACCGATTCATCGATATCGACAAGCAGCACCTCGCAGCACCCGTCATCGTCCATGTTTACGATCTCACCGCGCAGAGCCCTTTGATGCCGCACAACGACGCATGAGACTCCCGCACACAACTCCTCAAATTTAAAAACACTCCTGTCCACAATTCTGTCAATATATAGTCGCTCCAAATCGTCCTCTAATCTCAGCCACGCAGCACACATTAACTCAGTGCGCAGGAATAACGCGTTATCCCACGCACCGCAAACCACCCGAAACACAAAAGCCGCGGCTAGCGCGAAGTTATCATTTCGCGGATACATTTTTATATTTAAACTAGCGACGTGCACTGCTAAAGACAGACTGAATGCTCCGGATGAGTCTGGCGGTGATCATAGTGTTTGAAGATAACAAACCCCCCTCTGAGTCATAACTAGGTGTGCAACGCTTTGAATGCAATGTCAGCGGTTTTGCACGTGCGTACCGCTTTGCGCTGTGCTTCTCGTGAAGCGAATGCTCTGCAGTAAAAGACGCAGAATATGATACCGTGCCGCGAGAGACCTCGATTATAATGTATATATAATTATAAAAGAAGAGACACAGTAAACCGATGTATTTGTTTTTAATTAATCAATATTTTATTTAAATCACTTTACAGATATTTACCGTCGTATGCAACATCCCTGCAAACACGGTAATCTTCGTTCGGGGACTCCTCTACCGTTAAATTTATTTTTATCACTGTCTGATCGTCGAGAGGCAAAAGCATTGTAATATTCACGCACTAATCTGTCGTTTTTCGTTACATTATCGCTAAAGAGATTATTAAATCGCGACATGGTAAAGCCGCACGACATAAGGTGTAGGAATACGATGCAAAATTGTCCACACACATCCGACGTATTACTCTGTAGCTGCTTGAGGCCGTACCGATAGAACTTGCAGTTTCTTCGTAGTCGGGCGAGATGTTGCGGTATAACCGGTGGTAGCCCGTAGCTATCAAAGTACATTCCTTTTCCATGATGGTTAACGTACATGGCGATCCAATGCTCCCCAGGTCCGTCGTGGTTATCCGTGTTAACTACGAGTCCGGCTGGTAACGACCATACACGCGGAATTCTGTCAGCCGGGTATACGCCAACGGTTGAAAGTGGTAGATACTGCAGACTCTCGTAGATTTGTCTAGTGTTCATGCTGAACACATAGTCAATGATTAAATGATGACCGATACGCTTTGAAAGACGTATATATGCAAAATTTATTTCACAGCATCGTCGATCGTGTCACGACCACACGATGAAGATTTCTCCTCTTTTTTATTCTCTTCCTCTTCGTCTGCTGACCAAACATCCATGTATGATTCTCCTTTAAATGGATGTTCGCGAAGCCAATTTTTTATTTGGAAAGCCTGGCGCATTGCACAATGCGAAGACGCTGTATCGTTTATCATAGCGTGTCTGAAGCATTTTCGCAAAGATTTCGGCATAAATGTGTACGATGGGGCGCCCTCCTCATCCTCCAGGTTGGAAATTTCACGACTCGTGATATCGCAAAGAAGTATAGCCTTCTCGTGACCGCGCGTATAGATGCGTCTTGATTTTCGCGAAATTTCACGCAAGTTAGCGTATACCTGTTTACAGCTCACATCGCCCTCGTACCACTCCATACCGTGAAAATATTTCGAGAGAAAATTATTCTGGCTTCTCGATTGCTGTGGTAATTCGGCAAAGTGACACGGCGGTGCAACGATCCAATGAGCAGAGTACGGTCTATCCACTGCTACCACGGCAATTTCTTTCGGAATAAATTCCGAGTCTTTACCACGCATTCCCTGTATATCCACGACGATATCCATTTTCGCGTCTAATCCGTACAGATGACCGAGTTCGACTGATTAGTTACTCGCGGACACGCTTCTACGTGTCTTAACACGAAATAATTTTATGCCGACATCAGCACATTTTCGCTTATCCGGTAAAATCCACCATTACCTGCCGAGAGGCATCAATTTCAAGGACATTATCATATTCCGCGTAGACTACACAATTTATCGTTGAAGCAAGCGCATCCTCAAATCGTACCTCTATTCTCACACTACCGTGCTTTATTAAATTCCAATGTGTATTGCTGTTCGCCGAAAGATCGGGTGTCAAATCAAAAGCAAACAGACAGTATCCATCGCGATAATTATCGCGATCGATCGAATTACCGTCGTTCAAGAAATGTATTCCAGTGCCCGAAAACAACGTTTGAAAAGCATCCACATATAGATGATTTTTCGTGAAATCAGGTTGTAACGGTTTCGAAGGTATTTGAGCACCATCTACATACAACGAGAGATAATTTATCTTGTAATTTTGGAAATTGAACGGATTCATACTGAAGTCACCGTTAAACGCTTTGTTATCGACAAAACCGATAATTATACGCTTCGGCAACTGACCTAACACGATATTATCGATAGTCTCTCCATGAACACCCGAGTGTATTGAAACGGCTTTTACCTCGACTCTCGTAAGAGGATATTTAGCCGTAGATTTTGCCAGAGTTCTAGCATGTGAGAGCAGCACACCAGGAGCTATTTTTGTTCTACGAACGAGAAGCGATGCCTCGAGAATCTTTAAGCCGCATTGACCATTCTTTGTATTCCCCACAAGACAAAATGAATCTCTAGACCGAACCAGCCGTAGACGCATCTCGACACCGTTTAATAGGAACCGCTCCTGATTGAATATATCGCAATGCAGATGCCCGAGCAAGTCTACAGTTTTTTCGACATTTAAAAATTGTTTTCTCTTCGCAAGCCCCGTATTTTCCGATGTTATATCATCCATTTTCCCAGGCGTATCGTCGTACCAGAGAACGCTCGTGAGATGCGAATTTTTTGCTGCTGGACCGTAATTCAAAAGTGTTTCTATGTACGCTCGATAAGCGTAGGCATTATTTGGAGGTGAAACTAATTTTTGATTCAGGTATACATCCACCTGATTAAACATAGAATGCAAGAGATTGTTTACAGGGCCCGCACTTACTTTCGACGATGTGTCCGCGGCAATTTCCGTAACGGTAGGAGATGTTATTTTCACTCTCAGACTAAGCATAGTATGCGCGAGATCGATATACTCATCACCCTGTCCGGGGATAACAAATTCAATCGGTGAATCATCTGTTAGCGAAGATATTGGTTTGTAATACACCCAATTGGAGCCTTCGATAGTAGTTTGCGTCGGTGGGAGTGAAAATAATTCAAGTTCCGATTTAAGACACTCGCACGAGTGCGCATGTAGAAAAGCCATCTTGTTTCAGCTATCCAAAAATATCTGCAACTGTTCGTTGACGCGTCTTCTTCTTCTTATTGTTCTTATTATTCTTCTTCTTCTTTATTGTTTTTCTCTTTATTACACTTTTATTTTTACGAGAGATACGTCGTGGTTTACGTTCGTTCGATGAATGAGGAGTACGTGAAATTTTGCGCTTTTTATAACCAGACCCCCGCATGAGAGTGTCAATTTTTTCAGAGGCTTTGCGTTTGAGATTACTGCCTGATTCTCGCGCTCTCTCGCGAATAGCATCTTTCACAGCTATATTTCTATCGAGGATATCACCGGCCACGTTTACACCAGCACGCAACGCCTCTTTTCCAACTGCTTTAGCGCCCTTCTTTAAAAGCGGTAACACTCGACGAAACAGGCCCCCGAGAAAGCTACCGATACCGTGTCCTCGCTGATTAGGTGTTCCGATATAAACATGGCTAATACCACCGTACCCACGACGACCCCATCCGTGCTGCACACTGTCAATATCATCCATAGTGGTGTAATCAATCGCGGGACCTTTTGAAATGTAGTGTCACAGTCAACGTTCCCTGCTCGAATGGTATAGGATCCCCAAATTCGTCTCTTATATCGATCTCGATAGTGTGTAAATTATTGCGCAAGAGAGGTATATATCGTGGCGTTGAAAAAGATTTGATTTTTATCGAACCATACGGACAGTCATCAGTATCAATGGGAACAACTCGTAAGAGGGGTGTTTGTACATCGCCTGTAATATAGCTCTCGCAGATATCTGTGTATAAAAACATGCTGCCCGGTATAGCACCGGTGAGAGATGCAGGCCTCGACCCTGTGTATTCGCAATGCGGTTCTATCATTACGGGGCTACAAGCCTCTTCTGAGAATCCTAGTAGCCTTGCGATAGCGGGCGATACGCGAAAGTCGTGGTAGCGTAGATCGTCGCATACGCGTGCCACTTCGACCTGCCCGCTCGGAAGCGATTTAAAGCGCAAATGATCGGCCACGTGAGGTAACTGATTTATACTCTCCAAAAGAGCGTCTATAGAGCGATATACACCAGGTGCTACTTGGTCTCTATCAGTGCTCCTCCGTGTTAAAAGATTTAAACCCGATAAATCATAATCACCATCCTCAAAAGTTACGAGATTTTCTACAGTAGGAACATGTAAAAGAGTCATCGGATAAGCAATTTCCACAAGAGAAACAGCCCATTCTCCGTGCAGGCGTATCTGACGTGGTAGTTTTGTAATAAATTTCGTCGTCGTATTATCCGGAAAATACTGCATACTACTGTTGCTCGGTAGTACGACAAAGAAAGAGCTATCCTTGGAGCTCATATTTATCACGGACGATGATCCCGAGCGTTCTTCTTCTTCTTCTTTGTCCTCTTCTTCTCTTCCGTCTTCTCGGATGACGGAGGCGCTCGTACTCGTGATAATTCTGCCTCGTAGAAAATACCGTCGATAGTCTCGTTATTCAGATCGTGTAAAATATACACGAATGGCTCTCGATTCACCGATATTCGTTGAATCTTGAATAATTCGTTACTCCAACCACGCTCGTATCCTTTCACGAAAGCTGCTTTAGCTGTACTGATACGTACCAAGTCACCGACGCTGTATTTAGGCTTTTTAATTTTTTTCGCGTTACGCTCGTAACGCCGTGCTAAATTGTCTCGGGCTATAGAGGCATTTTCGAGGGTTACCTCGCTCGGAGGAATACGCGTTCCGCTGTGTCTAGTGTGATTATAAGCATATAAAAATTTTTGTAAAACATCGATGTAACGCTTATTTCGCGTGTATGTAAAGTAGCGCCACATTCGCTCTTTTATTGTTCGATTAAAGCGTTCGGCAATCGAGGCTTTTATATCAGGGTTACGAGCAGCGCGAAAATCGATATTCTTTTTCTTGAGAATTTGCTGAAACGGTGCGCCGATAAATTCTTTGCCTCGATCAGTTTGCAATTGTTGAGGGCGACGATTGTTACTGCGCGCGAGTATGCGTGTGAGACCGCGGGCCACGTTTGCGCTCGTTTTGTCACGCAAAGCCTCGACCCACGCGTATTTGCTCAACACATCAATAACAACAAGCAGATACGCGTACCCATCGTTGTACGTGGCTATCGAGCGAAGATCAGCTAAATCAGCCTCCCATACATCGTCTATATTACTCACACTGTACGTACGACGGGGAAATCGTCGTCGTACGAGGCGATGCATGTTATATGAATCCTGTGTCTCGAGCCATGGTAAAACATTTTTTCGCGCTACTCTACGATCCACCTGGGCCAAATTTTTTGCTCGAGAATAGGAAGCAGGATGAGCGGTGTCATAATAGATTTTTTGAAGAATTTTCATAATTTTAGCGATGACCAGTTAAATGGATGCTTTTTCTTTTTCTTTTCTAACTGTGTGGGTGGTCGATATTCTACTTGTGCAAAGTTTTGCAATTGTTCGTCCTCTTCTTCATTCCCCTCCTTCCCCTCGATGATGTCGTTTTCAGCCGTGAGCATTAAATCTCTGTTTGAGTGTGCGGTCTCGGCCTCGTCGTCGTCGTTGTTGTTGTTGTTGCTACCGTTGCTGCTGCTGCTACTATCGTTTTCGCGCGGTAAAATAAGACGCCGCTGTGGTGTCGACGATGATGTAGGTGTAGGCTCGTGTAGTAACGCGGGGTTACCGATAAATTCACGCGGCATCTGTATCGCTCGCAGGAGTTTGGCAAAGTGAGATCGTCCGATGGGTTTCTCGCGTTTTCTAGCTCGCATAGCATCGTTAACAAGATCAACGATATTGGAATTTGAAATTCTTCTGCCGTCTATGGAAACAACGCCGTTACGATCCCATGTCATTTTTTTACCAACGGCGCTGCGATGCAAATTGCGAAGCAATGATATTGCTTTAGATTTAAATTTTTTTGGTACGCTATCGATAATAAGTGTGTCATTGAGCCGCGATTTAACTTTGTTCATTAAATCGTCGTCGGATTTATTCTCGTGGCTATCGAGTGTTGCTACTTTTCGTTTTGATGAAATATTCGGTACGGCATTATCGTATTCGACCATGTGAAGATAACGCTGTAAAACCTGTTGGTACGCTATCCACTTCTCTCTCTCGCTCTTGTACGAGTGAGAGTTTAGAATTTCACTCAGCTCAGAGTCGAGGCGCGATAATGGCGTACCGGTAGTCTGTACGGAAGGCAGCGGGTCTGCACTAGTAGTAGTAGTAGTAGTAGCAGCAGCGGCAGTAGTGGCGAGTCCAGCGAGACGTTGTATGTTATCATGAGGAATAAGTACCATCTTTCTGGCATACTCCATGTCTCGCGTAGGCCAAGACAGGCGCAAGAAGCAACTTGAGAAATCCGACACAGTGCTCGACGATGATCTTCCTCTTACCGCTCCAATTTCCCCTTTTGGCGGCTAGTCGTCGAAGAATTGTCGCGTGCCTCCGAAGATGATTCTTTTGCACGTTGTTCAGACTCACGTTTCCCTGTAAAACGTTTAGAGCACACTCGCATATACAGCGTACAAGCGCTACATTTGCTTTGCGCAAAATTGCACGTCGTTGCTCTTGCTTCAGATAACACAACGCTTGCAATATAATTATCTGCTTTTTATCGAGAGGTCCGCGCAACGCCATTACAAGCGCATTACTGGTACATCGCGCGATGCATCGCGAACTTTTATTGCTTTTTGAGGCACGTAAACGTAATGGTATTGGTCATCGGGAAATATACAGGCGCGAAATCGACAATTATCAGGCGTCGATTGTTTCAAGTCGAATAATAGATAGCCGTGCGGTGCGGCTGTTGCATCGAAATATACTTCCTGCAAAAATCGCGGATTCTCGGGACATACCTGGCGGGCTAGGTGCTGAATTTGCGCGCGATCTCGCGGATTTTTGAAGACAATGATATAATTAGCGTTTAAGGAGATATCGCGCTGCCCGTGACCCTGATGGAAGAGATTTTGCGTGATGAAAATGACACTAAGATTTTTATGATGGCTACCCTTGGTGAAAAGATCGACCACAGTATTGTTGGATGCCTCGCGCATTAGATCGTCAATGACCACAAGTTTAGGTCTTGCGTCATTCGAGTAGTCTACTGCTTGCGGTAAACCCTCGCGAAATTCGATTTTATCACCGTACTCTGAATACCCGGACTGCCACTCTGAGTAATAAAAAAGTATACGCTCGAACGGGACATCCGTCATTTCGCGCATGTATTTAAAGAATTTTTTTACAAAATATGTTTTACCACATCCCGTAGGACCGCTTATCACAGCTGTCCATGGATGTTTCCAACGTGTATCCATATCGATGAGTGTCTATCAAAATCAATCAGCATACTCTTAAATAAGCTTATACCGCGGCTGCGGCTGCGGCGGCGGCGGCGGCGGGGGCGACCCCGCGGCATCAGCTATTTTCGCGGCCTTAAAGAGCTGATAAGACGCGGCGCGCCTGCACTAGCTGATGAGGCGCGGGCCCGCGGTATAAGCTGGCGTTTACGCTGTATGTATATTAAATAACGATAATTTTTATATTTCTCACAAATAAAGCAATATTTTTATTTCACTATGCATACATCTCTATATACAAATTTTACGAATCATCAAATTCTAAACAACGATATTATATCCACGGATGTAGCACTAGAAAGCCAGAACAAAAGGAAACACTCGATAAGAAAGACGGGACAAAAGGAATCAACGATGAGAAAGTCAGCACAAAAGGGAACGGTAGAGAGATAGCAGCTACTGTTACGAATAGCAGCACAAAAAGAACGATCCGATAACGATTTTATACATGATAAATCAATTTTTCAATGTATTGTACACAGTAAATATGTTACATGAAATTAGACAAAAAGATTATTTTTAAATATCGCGAATTCACCCGTAAAACTATATACTTTTTGCGTTATACTAATTAGCGTGTTTCACAATAGCCATACGGTACAGTAGAGTACAGCCCGTGCCGTTTTCGCTTCGTGTTAACAGGCTCGCATGATTTCGTTTCTTTACGCGTTACTACATGATGAAATTCCGTACGTCGAATAGCGTCGAATTTTAAAATAATAGGTACGCTCCTTGCTCCTGTCACGAAAGATCGTAATGCGTTATAATTTACGTGACGGCTATTCGCAAAGTTTAGCGTGATACCCTTCACTTTACATTTTTCAATAATCGTACCGTCGGGTTTACGGACAAGGTATGCGTAAAATTTTGGTCCACCCGAAACGAACGAAGTTATATAACTACCAGGCCCGTATTCACTTAATTCATCCGTAAGATCTCCTAGAAATTGACCGATTGGTGGCTCATACTCGTTACCACCGGGATGGCTCACGTAAATACAGGAGTCCGTATCGCAGTACAATATTCGCCGCCCGAGCCCCTCAAGATAACTGTATAATTTTAGGCGTGCCTGTGCCGTCGTGTATGCTGCAATCACGGCGTTTGATGTCGGTGATGGTTGGATAGCATCGCGGTTGCTCACATAGTTTACATACATAATCTTGTGATTAACCGGTAGCATCCCCGTCACCTCAATCTCCGGACTCGTTAGTAAATTCATTAACTCCGCGCGCGTGAAGACGATAACGGTTTTCGTGAGATTCTCTCGTTGACCAAACTTTCCCCAGAATGAATTAAGAGCCAATTTCGCTAGTGAACGTAAACCCGGATTTGGCTGCAAAGCACTTCGCTCGAGATATACACCCTCAGACTCCTTGTACAATGCTATAAAACGCTCTATTGCTTCCTCGTCATCGTTACACTCTGTTGGCGGACCACTCGCCTCCTGTTTTATTTTTAGGAATGTATCGATGTACTCGGCAAAATGACCGCCTCGTCGCGTTGTCGAGTCATACTGCGTAACAACGTATTGCCAAATTTCATAGATACGCGTCACTTTATATCCCAGCGAAACAGCTTTTCTCAGTTCGTCCACGACCCATGTGCCGTCAAACGCTCGCTCAGTCGTGTCATCGTGTGTACAAACCTCGGATGTGTCCATATCTGTACAGCACGTTCTACACAGGGGGAACAGTAGTTTCCCATGCATGCGAACAGGCAGTACGGGTATATACAAATCGCGCGGTGCCAGCACGGTACACTTCACGAGACCCTCGACGACACTTAGATCGTTTTCAAGTCCTACGAGTTCTCGACACTCGTCACCTACGTACAATTTCGGGTGTCCAACGGGATATTTTCCATTCTTACATACCCACGGATACAGCGAGCAAACATCCACATAGCGTATCTGCTCCCCGTTCGCGACGTCGTACAAGCTTACAAAATTTTCCGTTCGACCGCCAAAGAATGCATCGCGTGGTTCGAGAGGCGCCTGCTTGACCATGGCGTGATTTTTCACGTATATCGACATTTCCTCGTTATTCTCGAGTAATCTGTCAAAATCGCATTCCCATATTTCGGTTAGAGTGTACCCTTTCGATCTGATTCGCCCGGAAATAAGAATGGTACGCTCGTATCGCTCATCCATTGTATCACCGAATTTAGTTCGAGCATCTCTATTCACGCGATAACATCGTGGACAACCATGCCAAAAGCAGCCATGAAATTGAAGAACGTGATGGACCCCCGCATCCACGTAGTAACCGTCCACGGCCGGTAGGCCGGCCGGAGGGCGATACTCTCTCGTGCGTCCAGCATGAGCGATAACGCAGTTGAGCTCACGCTCGAGCCATACGAGCCATACGACGGCCTTGCGCGATTGCTTATCGCCCCAGCGATATCCTCCTGGTGGTAACACCGCAATGCGATCTTTCTGTAGAAAATTCTTTCGAAATACTCTCATACATGCTGATGCTATCGTGCATGCTTCTGTAAAGGGGCACACGCTCCCACAACGTATAAGTAACTCTCGAAAAGCTAAACACGCTCGTCTCAAAACCGTAACATCTGTACGACAATATTGCACAAATTGCGTCGCAAAATCAAATTTATAATCTACGCGACTCGATTCTTCCTCATACCATTTTAAAAAGCGCTCGCGATCCGCTGAGAACATGGTATCGGGTGAGTAAAAATGCAAAGCCGGCAGAGGACCTGAGTAATTCTGATATTCCGGTGTGTTGAATAAATGGGGAAATGTACCTTTTGCCATCTCATCAGCGAAACCAAAGGCCTTAGGTAAAGCACTAAGAGCCATGGGTAAATAGTTTAGACTATCGAGAAAAACGACATCGCCAATTTTCATCGAGACAATCTTCGTACCGTTCATAATCAGAGAGGGCAGCTGTGTTTTTTGCACCTCGATTAAATACCGTAGAATAAATTGTGCGTCGAAACCTCTAGCATTATGGGCGATGCAGATGGTCTTTTTAAATTTTTGCGATAATGCCAATTTTACGAGATCCCCAACAGGATCATCGATAAACACGAATTCACGTTTACCACAGTTAGCACAATCTGTCTCTATATCTGTGATATCCAGACATGCCATACATACGCATTGTGCGACACATAAATTCGGTTCGTGAATTCGTGTCGATTTAT
Source organism: Cylloceria caligata (assembly GCA_963942595.1). Lineage (NCBI taxonomy): Eukaryota > Metazoa > Arthropoda > Insecta > Hymenoptera > Ichneumonidae > Cylloceria > Cylloceria caligata. The sequence goes on from OZ012703.1 coordinate 65,304,182, forward strand.
CATCATGCAATTGCGCGTGTTGCTGCGTCTCAAAATCATAAAATAAAAATCTCGTGCAAGACTTGTCTTTTTTCTTCTCCTTTTGCGCATCTGATTTCTTAAGAGGTGCTATAAAACATGCATGCGTAGTCGGCCGCGTTTGTTTGCATGTAGTACAAAACGATATACCACATACATGCATCTTTTTATCTGTGGTTTTAATCATACGCGAGCAGCCTCTACAGATTTTCAATGCGTTACAGACGCTGTACCGTCTATATTTACGAGACGTGATACCCGCGGAGCCCTCACTCTTGTGATGAGCGAGGCAAAAAGCACCAAAGAACGAACGATTACAGTCTGCGCAATACTCAGGCTGAGAGTCTCTATTACCGTTGCAATAAGTGGATTTACAGCGAGCACATTGATAGCTACATCGATGCTCGAGTACTCGAATATACTTGGAATTACATTGCGTGCAGAACCCCCGACTACCTAGCGCACCGGCGAGATTTAATATCGGTTGATAGTGATGAGAACGCTCGTAATAGAGAATAAAGAGTGTATGATTAATTTTACCTGTTGCAGTGAGTACGTATTTTCGCCCATCGTACAGAGCCGGAACGCGTTTTCCGAAGGTGAGAAATTCATAAACAACAATCGCTATACCCTCGTGAACCAAGTACTCCTGAAAGAGCTGAATTTCGCGCGCACCACACCCCCTAGACGGTGTCGTTACCCCTGCATTACGTGTGAGCTCTATCGCCGCTGTATATTGCGCACCTCGAAGCCCGTTCCGAATTTGACACCATCGTCTGTGTAGCACACCCGTACGTATTTGACCGCGTTCGGCATGCGCTCGGGCAGTGACAAGGGATCGTTGTAGACACAAATTATCGCGATTACTTATGCGTAAAATTGACTTTTTTGCTATAGACTCGTGTGTAAGCCTAGTGCCCACACCGGCTCCTTCGACGCCTCGTACTATACACGTCGTCATTCTACATGTACCAGCGTCTATTCGAAATTCGCGCGCGCTCTGAGCTACACTATTAATTAGTCGCCATATATCGTCGGGAACGATGTCACGAGCTGGTCGAAATGATAACCATACAGGTCCTTGCGCAAAAGACGGTACGCTCAGAGTCATACCCACATAATCATGTCCTTCGCACGATTCTGTAAGACGTGTGAGAACATCTCGTACACCTCCCTCGAACCATGTCAGATGATCGATACCGACCGGTGGCTGACGAAAATAAAAATCTGTCTCTCGACCCTGCATCCTAAAGCGTGAAAAATAACGTCTCTGCTCGTTGTCGATACCGAAACGTTCACCAGGAGGCAAAATATCACCACCCCGTGCAACAGTCCTTCTATCGCCGGTCTGTCCACCTGCAGGCATAATTAAACCATTTATTAGAATTTTTATTTAATTTACTTTAAATTTTTGTTTGTCGCTGGCTATATACTATGCATATAATTCGTGTAACGTAAGAATTACAAACTTATATTTGCTTCTAGTCCTCGAATCCGTCGACTGCACCCGGGAACCGCCGACGCATTTCGTAAACCAACTCGATTGTCGGCGGTCTCGGCACAGTGAATCGTGCAAAGCGAAAAACGTTTGGGTCCGTCTCGTACCCTGCTTTTTCATTTTACTATTATTATCCGCGTAATTTTTTTATTTTTGTCAGCGTAGTTGTATTATTAAAAGCTTACCTGAATCTACAGGGTCCTCCTCCTCCTCTTCCTCCTCCTCCTCGTCGTCATCGTCTACGTCTTGCTCCTCCTCCTCCTCCTCCTCCTCTTCTTCTTCTTCTTCTTCTTGCTCCTCCTCCTCTTCTTCTTCTTCTTCTTCTTCTTCTTCTTCTTCTTCTTCTTCTTCCTCGCTGTCTGTATTGCTGCTGGCATCATCGTTTGAACTGTATTGTCGCGATGGGCCTGCGACGGATTCATCTGGTTCTCTCGAGGGGCCTGCCATGAAAAGACCGTTTGTAGGTTTATAACCGCAGAATGGCTGGGTAAAATTTATCCAGCGATTCCCTACGGTGCTGTCGCCATCGTTGTCCCTGCTATGATCATCTGAATCGGTTCTACCCTCCTCATCGAAATCATAGGTGTCGGATCCCATTTCTGCGTCCTCATACCGTCGAACTATATAAAAATCTTATGAAATAAAGGAAATAAAATAAAAGTAATTAGCGCTGTATATTACTTACGTCTTTCATTGAGTATGGGTTGCAGAGCAGTCTCATTCAGCCAACCTCGTCGACGAATAACACGCACCACCGAATCAATAATTATTTGATTATCAAACAATCCAATATTATACGCGTCAACTAAATCGCGCTGATGACACTCGCACAGCATACCGCGAATTTTACGAACAACCGCCTGTGTCGGAAGTTCCCATAGGGTGATCTGTAAATTTCTTCTACCCCAGCGCGAACGCAACGACGGTCTACGCTTCAATATAAACTCTATCAATTTTCTTATCAATGAGCGCTTTACCACTCTGACCATGATTATGCTGTCACAGTAGTAGTAGTAGTAGTAACCACAGTAAATCAGACAATTAACTAGAGAATTTTCAAAGCGGCTCACTTTTATATATATTCCTTTAACAAGCTCTCTCTCTCTCTCTCTCTCTCTCTCTCTCTCTCTCTCTCTGCATATACTGCAACGATGTAATGAATACGACTAACCAAGAAGATGGCCGCACGCGATCGCTTTACAAAAGCAAGACCTAGGGAAATATTTAGCGATGATGATGTACTTAGTTATCGAGTTTCGCTGCTGAAAGTCATATTGTTTTCATCTAATTTCAAGGCACTCGCCCATGAGGAAAATCATCAAATTTCACCGACGAATATTATTTAGTTTTCATGGTACATATTATCTGTATGTCAATGTGTGCGTGTGCGCATAAGTGTGCGCGAGTATGCAAGAGTTTTGGGATATATCTGCTGCTGTTACTAGGCTGTTGAGGAGAATGCGACAAATATCAAAGGATATTGGCTAGCAATTTTCAGGCGTATGATTTGCAGTATCAAAAGAAGAGGCAATGCAATTAGGTGGTGGGGGAAATCTGTATAAAACGGAGTATGAACACGACCGACGATTCATTCGAAAAGTTACAGTCTACAGGAAAGCAATAAAAATGGCAAATAACGGTGCTAAGTCTCATGCGATATCGCAGTATATAGTGAACCCCGTTATGTACGGTTTAAATAAATCATTTGGTAAAATAATCGTAGCCGGGTTCGAGTTGAACTCTACGTGTACGCTTACACCGGTGGTGAAAATATTGTCGAATACTTTTACCGGAATTACACTCGGTGCGGACGAGTGGCGAGTGTTTAAAAGTGATTTTTCTCGCGTTCAACAATATTTCGAAGCTCATGGGACTGATGCCGAGAAAATGTGTAATACCCGCATAGAGCACACAACGCATTACACACTTTTAACCTCGTGTTACCAGCACAGAGCTGTGTCATTTGGTAAAATAAGCGGTAGCGTTGATGAGGAATACGAGAATCAAGAAGAATCTGGAGAATCGAAACGGAAACGCTTCCGAAAATACTCTCCAAACATTGTTCTTCAGCGGTCTACATTTGATATGCTCGTCGAAATAAGTAGAAGAATTGATATTCATATGCAGGCTCTAGAGAGCAAAAGTGAAACGATTCAGAGGTGTATGCACGAGGTGGTATCATATGTCCGTGAAAAAATAGTTGTCAGTGAAATGCCTCGTGCAGTAGCGTATGAGATCATCGGTTCCAAGGACTTCTTTGAAGAAGCGCTCGAACACATCGCGATCTTGCTAACGCCAGAGGATACGGAGTTTATAAAAATTATTTTGTCCGAAATAATTGTGCTGTTTCGTGGTCATATCGCTGATCATGCATCGGGTGTTGCGTCGCGAACGCAATAATTCTACGTATGTGCAGCTATTTGTGATAAAGAAACTGTTGTAAATAATTGTATATAGTGTACATTTCGCTCGAAATATTATAAAGTATACGCCGATGTCAGTCACAGTGAGAGAGAGAGAGACAGTCGTAAAACCGAAGCATCAGCAAAGGTCTGCGCTAGAAAGAAGACGGATCGCTCGTCTCTGCTTCATTAACACAGCAGATCATGGAATACGTGCCAATGTCGATTAGCAGCAAAGCAGCAGAACTTGGTAAGTAGAAAATATAAAATAATTTAAAATCATGTGATATTTATTTTTAATTAAAAATCGCTTTGCAGAGCGAGCAACCCCTGCATATGAGCCGACACCGAGGGTTCGTTATTCGTGTCATGGAGAGCGAGAGGAAGATACATATACTGTACAGATAGAGCTAACTTCGGGAAAGAAAAGGGCCACCCGACATCCTCATCCGCAGTTGTCGTCGGTAGCAGAAGATCATCAACGCTGCCAACTTTGTATAATGAGGCGTGGCATATCAGGTAAGACAATATCGATTATTCTGTACACGATGTTTTTTATTGATCAGTGCGCTCAATTAAATAGTTGTTTCGTTCTTTTTCCAGAAGTACACTATGATGACAACGTCCACAGCGTAAAATAATTTAAAACCAATATTACGAGTGATAATACAAATTAATTCCATATAGCGATAGAAATAAAATTAACGGTGAAGGAATCTCCGAGCGTGGATGACCGTGTTTGCAGGGCTGTTGCATACGACGGTAAATGTATAAAGTGCTTTCCATAAAATATTGGTTAGTTTAAAAATATCTGATCTTACTGCGTCTCTTATTTTTATAGCATAATAATTGAAGTCTTTCTCTCTCTCTCTGTGAGGGATCATATTCTATATCTTTTACTGCAGAGCAAGCACTTTGCGAGGAGCATAGCGCCGGGGTATGCATGCTCGAATACCTCTTTCGTTGCATTCAAAGTGATGGATACCTAGTTATGATTCATAGGAGGTTGTTATCTTTATGCCCGTGATACTCTCTAGTAGCATCTCGAGCATTTAGTCTGTCTTTGGCATCCTACTTGGAAACAATAAAAAGCAATATGTATCCACGATACGGCAAGGAGATTTTAAGCGACGCGTTTTGGTGCCGATTAATGTTTGTCGAGAGTGTAATGAGTGTGTTTCTGCGTACGCAGGAAATGTGCGATGCATACGACGAGCTGGAAGAACTCCTGCGTAGTGTGTATTTAGTGGAACGTCGTGGAAGACCCATTGAACTTGGGGAGTTGCATATCGGCATGTCCTGTATTGTGCCTCGTTTCAATAACGTTGTCCGCGGGGAAGTGGTTTACCCGGACTTTGATGGGTACTGCGAGGTGTTGCTAGTCGATTTCGGCGAAACTATTTACATCGACTGGTCTCACCTATTTCATCCGGATCCTCTAGCAAGTATGCTGCCGGTTCTTGTCATGGAGTTTTCCATATACGGACTCGAACGCGTGGATGTTGCAGGTATCGAGCAGCTCGTCGAAGAAGCGTGCGGCGGAGATGACTTGATCGCTGTCATGATGCGACCTCTTGCCGGCGATAACGTTCCGCGGGTTCGCTTATCGAACGGTGAACGCGTGGATGTGGCTGCGTTTATTATAGAAGCCCTCGGTGATGAGATAGATATCGGCTACGATATCGACGCCGTGGACGAGGGCTTTGACGAGGACGTAGTAATGAATTAAAGACGCTGTGCATGTGTATGTGTGTGTGTGTGCGTGTGTGAGAGAGTACATTCGAGAGACAGGAGTTTAAAATCGCTTTGGCAGGAGGGTAGATGCCTACAACAGCTGCGGTGGTGGTGAGTACATAATTTTATTCATTTTTCCAAGTATGTGTACACCTTTGCTCCATCCTACTCTTATCTCTACTCTTCCTTGTTCACCAAGGTACCCACACCACCTCACTTTACCATCTCCATGTTACCGGCACTGGTCAAGCAGAGCAGGTAGCGCGGCGGTGGAAAAGTGAGGTGGTGGGGGTAGCCGCGTGGTGGGGGAAGGAGTGGGGATAGGAGTGGGATGGAGCAAAGGTGTACACATACTACTGACGGTTCAAGTGTACAAACTGTTCGTAAATTCTTCGGGTCTTCAAATTTTCAAAATTGACAGTTTGATCGCAATGGTTTACAGGCACGAAAGGTTCAACAGGTTTCTGGCAAAGTACTTCTTTATTTTCCATCGTTATTTCTTCTTTTATTGACTCTGATGCTTTGGTAAAATCTGAATAATTGACCTTTACTGATTCAATTGTTTCAATGTTTCTATTCTCTCGGAGTATTTGTTCTTTGGTTGACTTTCTAAATTCCTCATTGTAATTATTAATATCATCAAAGGGTTCTGTCCTTTCCATCGGCACAGATATCCCTGTCAAATCTGGATCGAGTTTTCGCATATCTCCAACAAGTTCTGTCCGTTCAGTCGGCACAGTTACGTCTGTGAAGCTCGAACAACCCGCATAATTAACACAATTAGGATCGCTATCTCTTGCCGATATTTTAGTTTTTATTGGATTTGAATTAACGACGTTTTCTTCTTGAACATAATTTTCATATACTTGAGAAGATTCTGTCCTTTCCATAGGCACAGATTTTCCCGAATAATTTGAGCTGAGCTCCTTTAATTCTCCAACGACCGCTGCCCGTTTCGACGGCACAGACACCCCTGTGGAGCCAAGGCAAGACTCCTCATTGACACAGTAAATTTTCGTCTCTATCGAATTCGGATAGACAACGTTCTTTTCGTTTTCACAACTTAATTCGGTACACCCCATTGGTGTCTCTGTTTTTATCGAATTCGAACAAATAACACTTTTTTCCTGAACACTGTTATCAAAATATTGAAAGGATTCTGTCCTTTCCATAGGCACAGATTGTCCCAGAAAATTTGAACTGAGCTCCCTTAATTCTCCAACGAGCGCTGCCCGTTTCGTCGGCACAGACACCCCTGTGGAGCCAAGGCAAGTCTCCTCATTAACACAGTTTACTTTCGTCTCTATCGAATTCGGATAGACAACGTTTTCTCTAGATACAATAATCTCTACAGGTTCAATATAAGTGCTCTCCTTGCTCGAATCCGACGTACAAAGTTCCATAAAATTTCGCGAACTAGACTGCAATTTTTCAACTTGATCTTCTATTTTTACTTTACCAATTTCTTTACTTGATTTTCCATTTTTCACACGATTTTCGTAAGCTTCTTCAATAATTTCTGAACAATTTCTTATTTCTTCCTTTATAATTTTTTTCACAAAATCAACCATAGAATCTCCGCGGGGTAGTGTCTCTGACAAGAACGCATTCTTTCCCGTCGGAATGAATTTTTTTCCAATATTTTCACTTGAATTGATTTTATCTTTATTAGTTTCATGACTCAGTCCGTCCGAGGACTTATTTTCTTTTATTAATTCAACATTGCTTGTTACCTGTTGTTCCTTTTTCGTCTTTGAATCGTCAGTAGATTCTCTTATTCCTGTACTGTGAATTAATTCCTCCGATGACATTAACTCTAGTACTGGTACCTGGACTTGAACCGAATACGTATTGCTATTTGTCACATAAATTTAAGCTTTACCATTATTATTAATGACAAACCCGCTCTCTATGTTTATACCTTCACCTGCATCCAGGGGAGGTAGATAACCTTCCCGTAAATCCAAATTCTTTACTCTCACGAAGCACAATTTGGTGGACTCTGCAGGGATAACAATAGTTTCCTGAGTTGCAAATGGTATTCTTACATTCTGCATTTTCAATTGTCTTTTCTCATAGTCAATTTTCACGCGATTGCCGTCAAGGTATTCCGAACCCAATATACCAGCTTCCTTTATGGGGAAGTTATGATCTACAATATGGAAAGTAGCGAAACGTCCGAAGGCTTGTATTGTAATATGACCCAAAGTAAAAATTGAATTTGTTGTTATTCCATTAAGTTGTAAAATTTCTCCGTGATTTATAGCGATATGTTCATTTACAAATTGTTTCTTTAAAATATTCGGCCCGGCTCCCGTATCAACCATAAGAGTGATAGGGGATATAACTTCCGATGCCGTTATCGTAACCGTCGGAACACTACTTTCTCGATGCAATTGTATACTAAAGATACGGACTACTTGCGGTTGAGGGTCGAAGCTGCGATTGAAACAGTACGGATCGGATGCATGTTTAAGGGAGTCTCCCTGGGCGCACCCGTACTCGGAAGACCACTTCGGTTTCCCGTACTTTCATATGTTGCTTCGTTCTCCCTTCGAGCGGGACACTCACGGATAAAATGACCGGGTTGTTTGCAATAAAAACATGGTCCTGTTGAATTCATGGAATTATTATTGAAATTATTAATATTTCCGCGATTTTCCGATCGATTGTTATTTAAAGGCTGGGAATAGTTGTTGCGATAAGGACAAATATGGGCCCCGTGGCCTTCTTTTTGACATATTTGGCACCGAATATCGCTAGGATTTTGGTATCGGAGATTGACTGGTACCTGTGTTTGCGGTAAAGACATTAGTTTGGGGGGGACTGAGGGTGATTGAGGACATCTATTCGCTGTGTGTCCATGATTTTTACAAAAGTGACAAGACATCGATGTATTTCCCGACCCCTTCCTTTCAGGAGGAAAAAATTTATAACAACGGTCGGCAGTGTGCCCACGCTTGTTGCATACCTGGCATATGGTGAGCGGAGGACCGTCAAAGACGGGTTTATTATTATTCGAAGGGGGGAAGATTTTAAGACATTTGTCGGCCGAATGTCCTGTTCTTTTACAGATCTGACATATGATAAATGAAGGAGCTTCGAGGCTAGATTTATTGTTATTTGAAGGTGGAAAAATTTTAAAACATTTGTCTGCCGAGTGTCCAGTCTTCTGACAGATCTGACATATGTTCGGTCCTTTATCGACATTTCCCGTATTTTGTAACCCAACAGCCAACGCTTGGCTATTCTTTTGAGTCGAACATTCTTTAGCATTGTGCCCTTTTTTATTGCACAACTGGCAATGCACTTCTTCGCTTGCTACCACGTGTACTCCTCGTTTCGCCTCGGGCTTAGGGACCCTTGGACTCAACGTTACTTGCTCACCGCTACGCAAGGCTGCTTGGGACACTAAACTCTTTTCGGTCTGCACTGCTAGCTTTACTAATTCTTCAAGATTATTATTAGGAGTTAATCGTTGTTCGATTTCCGGTTTTAAACCGTGTAGAAAACAAGCTGGAAGGCTTTGTTTAGTATTATCAATAAAAGCGCCAGCCAAGGGATTATCTTCGCTCGCATCGTAATTTTCAAGTATCAAATTTCCCAAATCTCGTACACGATTCGAATAGGCAATAACAGACTCACTTTCTCTCTGGTATATTGATCCTAATTCACCTTGCAACTGATATACGTTTCGCGTGGGTGCATAAATATCTTTGAGAAATTTACCCAAATCATCTATTTTTTCAAAAGTTTGCCTTTGTATAGTGCGACGGGGTTCGCCAATTATTTTTATGCGGACTGCTTTTACTAAATTTGATTCGGCGCCTGGCCCCATCATGGCCAAGGCTTCCTTGCATCCTTGGATAAACATCCCCAATGACAAAGTATGACCGTCATAATTCGGTATGACAGCCAATGCATCTCGAAGAGACAACGTTTGGTTATTATTAACCATTATGGGAGGAGGGTCGGGTACAGGGTCACTAGTTTCAAGAGAAAAGTTCACTGGTGGTATTTTACTGGGCTTTTTATCTGGACTCGACCTTTTTCCCGTGGGGTGGGAGGAACAACCAGGAATAGCAGGTTCGTATTCAGATAGCAGGTGTAAATTTTTCAACAAATTCTGTGGGACAATGTGGGAGGGTTTAATTATTGATTTTAATTTAGATTTTTCGCGAGTATTCCTTCTTCTTGTTGAAGTGGACAGTGTTTTATTATGACTCACGAGGAGCGGTGTACCGATGGGTGAGTTGAATGGGGTAGACCCCCCTGCAGGAGTGTAAAATATGTCGCTGGAGTTCGAAAGACCTAACGTGGGCGTGGTGCCTACGGGGTTCGGGGTAGTTCTGACTGGTGGATTCGTACCTGTTGTCTCGTGTGTAGCGGGCTGCAGCTCGACGCCTTTTGCCGTATGTTCGGGGGATGCGGGAATCTGAACTGGAATTCCGTTACGGGGATCTCTATATATTACAAGTGGTAAATATTGGTGACCAGGTTCTTCCAAAAATCCAACCACAGACAATAAATTGTTTCCCGATCTCGCCGTAAGTGTTTCTTGCACTCGGTTCGCGAATTGCTCAAAACTTTCTGAATTCTTTGAAATTTCTTAAATCTGTAAGGGACTATTTGATGTACTATAATTATCAGGATTGTCTCATAAAATTTCTTCAGTACTTGAAGAATCACTTGCTTCCTCGCAATTTATTTCCGTTTTTGTAATAATTAAGTGACTTGACGTTAATTCCAAGGATTGTATACGACTATTTTCGTCTACTTTAATTAATTCCGGATTTTCTCGATTAATGTCGCTACTTTTCTCTGTATCCGCAATAGTTTCTCCCGTTGGATTCGTTGTGGAGGGAGTCTTGGGATGCGAACTGTTAATACTTTCGTCGGAAAATTCTTCGACTGTTTCAAATTGGGATTTAGGAGGGCTCTGTATTCGAGATTTCTTTTTTCGGTCCTCAGGATAATCATGTATTACATTATCAACATTATCAACTCTTACCTTTGATCGAGTTGAACTCATTTATGATGTATTTTATATAAGTATAATAATATATTTGCTCTCTCTTTTTTTATACCGCATCAAAGAGACATACAACAATACATAAGAATATTATGAGAGTAAAATTGCGCAGGAGGAGGAAATAGGAATAACTTTCTTTTTGTTACTTGTAACGAGGAAAAATTATGGAGCCTTATTCCTTTAATTTGGTTTCAAAATTTCCCTGAGGTGAAATCAAATGTGGTTTTTCCTTCAGGAGGATAACTTTATGTTTATTCAACGATTCGATCTTAGTGATACGAGGCTTGCAAGGTGTTACTATCGGATGATAGCGTATCCCTTCTATCGAGTGAGCTTCGTAATCAGCGACGAATTCGTCTAGAAAATTTTTCCGCTCGATTTCTCGGATTTGCTTAAGGCGTTTTATTCTATATTCACTCGGTATTTCTGTGTCGACGCCCTGTGTGACTTTACTGCTGCTTGCTTCGTACGTAATTTCCCTTAATAAATATGGTATCTCTTCGTTAGAGAGGCCCGTGCAATCTGCCTTTGCACTGTCTGAATGATTTTTATACTTCTCTGTTTGTTCACCTAAAGGTCCCTGAAAACCTGTTATTTTTTCTTGGTTAAGGAAAATACCTTCGTTTTCTTTTGTAGATTTGATGCTAGAGACTCCAAAATTTTGCTTGTTATACGATTCACTCGCTGTTACTGTTAAAGGACGATTCGTTTTATTAGAATTTAAAATTCTATTCCTTTCTTGCCTCGAATAGTCGTTATGTACTGCAATTGTGTCGTCGCAATCTTTCTTATATTCAGTTATTTCTTTTCCTTCGAGAGGAATAATTTTCTTATCGCTTTCTATTTCAATATTAAAGGCTCTAAAATCTTGCTCGTTATGCGATTTGCACGCAATTGTTGGAATTTGGTACTGTGTTTTTAACAATTGCTGTTTTAATTTCAGTGCTTGTATTTTTCTTCCTGCTCTACGGGTTTTCGGCATGGATGAAGGATTAGGGTTGGTAATTGTCAAAATTAGTAGATAGTACGTATGGTTATGTCTGTCTCGTTTGTATGTTATGTTTTGTGAACGAGCCTTGCTAGCCCCGAACTCACTTGCGTGAGGAGCTAAAACATAGGGTTTCGTTCACTAGTGTAATGTGTTTTGTGATGATTGTGTTGTTAGTGATACGTGCGCGGGCAAATCTGGTTGCCCATGTGTTAGGTCGAAAAGGGGGTAGTTAAGGTAGGGAATGCTGTCTGCTGGTGTAAGCGAGACGGTGGATTTAATGGATGAGGTAGGGGCTTAGAACGCTGTCTGCTGGTGTAAGCGAGACGGCGAGTTTGTTAAAGGTCTGTGGCAGAAAGAGCAGCACGTGCAGGTGGAGGTGCAATGTTATGAGCGGTGGATGGAGATGAACGATTCTAGTGATCGCTCGAGGGGGTTGTTAAGATGAGCAACGTAGGAGTGAATAGCAAAACTGTTTTGTAATTCTATTAATATTTTCAGAATTGTATGCCAACTGTTTTAACGCTTGGTAGATTGACAGATTTTATGTAAATGATAGTACCAAGAAGTTAATGTCACGGAGCGAATTGTATAAAAACAACACAAGAAGTCTGATGGTTGTCTGGTTAAAACAAATATAATATTACTCTCTATAATTAGTATTTGGGGAAGCTATTTTCCTTGTAGTTATCCTCACGTATGTTTTAGCAGTTATTCTGTCTTGCTGTTTTATTCGTTCTAAACCAAGTCGATTTAAGAAAATTTCTGGCGTGACTTCTTCAATGAGTTCTTGTGCGAGAACCTCGAGTTCCTTTATACGCACTTGAAGTACAAATAATTTTTCCAATGGTCCCATATAATGGAGTACAACTTATGAATATGCATATATATATATATATATGTATGTATATATATATATATCCACGTATATGTCTTTCAATACAAGTTTTATCTTCTCTACTTTTTTTTTATTCACCAGTCATTATCGAATATTAGTTTCCACATTTGATTTCCACAAGGTCAATTTACTTACGAAGAACGCTTACCGTATAATTTGAATAATAGCTGGTATTCTTCTAAAAAGATGGTAAATTTTTATGAAATGGCTTGGCTCGTTAAAATTCACTAAAAAGTAAAAAAAAATCAATTTCTGTGAAATAAATCAACTCTTAAAAATGCAATAAAAAGGGAAAGGTTAGCATTTATGAATTAGATCGTTTTATAAAAACTCAGTAGTAAAGAATGATAGTTTTTCATGAAGTGCATTGAATCGTTAAATTCAATAAAAAGTAAAAAATCAATTTCTTTAAAATAAATCAATTCTCAAAAATGCGATAAAAAGGGAAAGGGTGGATTTTATTAATTAACTCGTTTTCTAAAAACTCAGTATAAAATGATGATAATTTTCATGAAATGCATTGAATCGTTAAAATTCAATAAAAAGTAAAAAATCAATTTTCTTTAAAATAAATCAATTCTCGAAAATGCGGTAAAAAGGGAAAGGGTGGATTTTATAAATTGAATCGCTTTCTAAAAACTCAGTAATAAATGATGATAAATTTTCATGAAATGCATTGAATCGTTAAAATTCAATAAAAAGTAAAAAATCGATTTCTTTAAAATAAATCAATTCTCGAAAATGCGGTAAAAAGGGAAAAGGTGGATTTTATAAATTAAATCGTTTTCTAAAAACTCAGTATAAAATGATGATAATTTTCATGAAATGCATTGAATCGTCAAAATTCAATAAAAAGTAAAAAATCAATTTCTTTAAAATAAATCAATTCTCGAAAATGCGGTAAAAAGGGAAAAGGTGGATTTTATAAATTAAATCGTTTTCTAAAAACTCAGTAATAAGAGATGATAATTTTCATGAAATGCATTGAATCGTTAAAATTCAATAAAAAGTAAAAAATCCATTTTTTTTTAAATAAATCAATTCTCGAAAATGCGGTAAAAAGGGAAAAGGTGGACTTTATAAATTAAATCGTTTTACAAAATTTAATAACAAAGAGGGATTATTTTTCGTGAAATGAATTGAATCACTAAAACTCAATAAAAATTAAAAAATCGATTTTCGAGGATTAAATCGGCTTACAAAACCACGGTAAAAAGGGCAAAGTAACAATATTTTCTTTTCAGTTGATTCTTTTACACAATATTAGTTTAAACAAAACTAACACTCTAATGTCCCGGACGAGCCCCCAGAATTTGTTACGTCAAAATCGCGGCCTATCTTACGAACCCACGAATTTAACATAGATTTCACGTTTCGGTGTATCTTTTCCGTGCTCTGGTCAAGGAGAATAAATTCTCCCTTTACCACACCCGACGAGAAAATACCGAAGACGCAAGCCCGTTTTTGAGTCTAACCTCGCGGAAAATTACTCGGGATAGGGCTGGAGTGCGTTTTGTTCTTGGTTGGGGATAATCACTTCACGAATAATGGGGAGGGACTTGAATGACAATTTCACGCGGAGCAAGATTTCACTTTAATTGGTAATTGAAAATTATACCTACGGTTGTTTGTTGCTGTGGTTCTTGCGGTTGAATGTTGGTTGGACGTAGATTAGTGTAGTCAGACAGACTCAAAATCGAACGTAGGCGTTGGTGCGTATTAATAATTATTTATTGAAATAAAACTACATGAGTAGTTGAATGTTGCACGTTCAATATTCCCGATTTTACAAGCGTTAATAATTATAAGTACTGTACTCTTACTCTGTACTACTTGAAACTATACTTTGTGAAAATTAAGCCGTGGTGAAAAATTATCGTTCTGTACTACTTTATTTCCCGGCAAACAGTACTACTTGTTGCCTTGGGAAAAGTCTAATTCACTGCCGGCGACTTATTGACTGCCAGGCTAGTGATTAGTCCTCTACTTGACCCCCCGTGAAACTGTCTTACTTGACTCCCCGTGAAAAAGTCTTACTTGACTCCCCGTGAAAAAGTCTTACTTGACTCCCCGTGAAAAAGTCTTACTTGACTCCCCGTGAAAAAGTCTTACTTGACTCCCCGTGAAAAAGTCTTACTTGACTCCCCGTGAAAAAGTCTTACTTGACTCCCCGTGAAAAAGTGTCGCCGGCCGATTTTCGCGGCCTTTTATAGGGCTTTGAGCGTCGAAAATTCTTGTCGTCAAGCGCGTAAAAGAAGAGAAGGGATAAAACCCTATCCTGATTATAAAAATTTCCCCGTGGTCTATCTCGACCATACACGTATTCATTCCCCTTACCCCGCAGAGTAGCTTTTCGACATGCAGAGCCATAGATCTATGCAAGTGCATCGGTATGGCGCGCTCTGATTTGTCCGCTCGATGTGCTACACAGAGGACCACGCGATTAGGTGTGGGAACGCGTTCGAGGCGTTTTTCCCCTGAAAATGAGGCGATTTTTACCACCCCGCTTCTTGGCCTACTTTCGATAGAGTTTCCTAGTTTAGGTAATATCCTTATGCTCGCTTCTATGTAGATGTGTCTATGGTAATGGCTTAGTTTTTCAGCGTTTGTACGGAACTTAATTAAATCCTTCACATGAAACTACTAGTAATAATTTTGTTACAGATTCTGTAGTTAGCTTTGACGTATACAACCTGATTTCTGCGTTAATCTCTTATTGGTATAAATGGTTTTGTTGAGTTATGGCTTATTCCAAGCATCATTGGTTATTCGTTAAATTAGTGATTACTCTAGTTATAGCTAATAAGTTTTCTTAGATAATTTGTTACTTAGACGTTAGATTTCTTATAGTTAATAAGTTTTCTTAAATAATTTGCTAATTAGACGATTATTCTCGTGCTATAGAAACGAGAGCGAGAGAGAGAGAGAGAGAGAGAGAAGGATTTTACTTGAGAACGACTCGTCTAACTTGGTTACTCGTACATTTCGTTCGTACGCAAGTCGACTAGATCGCCGTTCAGCCCTAGCGATAAGGCGTTCGTCGTGGCGCAGAGAGTCGCCCAGCCTCGCTTTCCCGCAGAAGAAGCTTTATTGAAACGCGTTACCGTTTTCTCTCTTTCTCGATTCGTTTTACTTTTGGTATTTAGCTGTAAAACAATCTTAACATTTCATTTTATCCTGTCTATATATGTGTAATGTATTCCATATAAATAACTTGATGGTAAAACAAGTATTTATATGCATGGAAACGAGAGAGAGCGAGAGAGAACTTCTATTGAGAGCGACTCGCCTAACTTGGTTACTCGTACATTTCGTTCGTACCCAAGTCGGCTAGATCGCCGTTCAGCCCCTAACGATAAGGCGTTCGTAGTGGCGCAGAGAGTCGCCTAGCCTCGCTTTCCTGCAGAGGAAGCTTTATTGAAACATGTTATAGTTTTTCTCTCTTTCTCGTTTAGTCTTACTTATGGGTATTCAGCTGTAAAATAATCTTAACATTTCATTTTATCCTATATATATATATGTGTAACATATTCCATATATATAATTTGCTGGTAAAACAAGTATTTTTATACGTGAAAACGAGAGAGAGCGAGAGAGTTCTTCTCTTGAGAACGACTCGCCTAGCTTGGTTACTCGTACATTTCGTTCGTACGCAAGTCAGCTAGATCGCTGTTCAGACCTCGCGCAAGGCGTTTTCGTTGCGCGGAGAGTCGGCCAGCCTCGCTTTCCTGCAGCAGAACCTTCATTGCAACTCAATTTTAGTCTTATCTCTTTCTCGTTTTTCTGTCTATTTTTCGCTATTTTACCATAAATTAATCCTAATATTTCCTTTATCTTTTCTATATAGGCATAACATGTTCTATATATTTATGATGGTATTTTTACTATAAATTCCAATATTTTACGAGAGACACGTTAATATATAGGCATAACATGTTTTATATATTTATGATGGTATTTTTACTATAAATTCCAATATTTCACGAGAGACATATTAATATAATCCCAAGAGAAAAGGGGAATTAATCCTGATATACTGATCTTTCTTCTATTACCCGACTATACTTGGTAAGCTCATTAATTCGATGTGGGTTGTACTCGTTTTCGAGTGACAGCCATGGGTAGTTTCCATATGGAAGCATAATTGTTCTTTTTGCTGCTGATATTTTACCTAGAGTATTCGTGTGAACATTTTAATAGTCATAATTGTTTCGTTTAAATCAACAGTTCCTCCACTTTTGTTAATTGTTTCGCTTAGTTAATAATTGTTCGTGATTTCATCATCTTTGTAAAGAGAGAGAGAGAGAGAGAGAGAGAGAGAAGATTTCAGGCAAGAGCGAGAAGAAAGGGTGCGGTCGCTTGGTCACGTGATAGCGTTCCCTCCAACCGCTCCCTTATGACCAACAACGCCCCGACGGCGACTAGCCGAACCCCTGGTCTAGGATTGAGGGTAAGGCCGCGCTGAATCATAGATCCATAAATGGCAGTCGATAACCGGGTCTACGCAGTAGATCCCATGGTTTGAAAGTTTGCCTTTTGACCGGGAGCGCCGAAAAATTCCATCTTTACAAGATTAATCTTTCCCGGGAGACGGTCGGTAGGGCCGCATCTTCACCCTGTTCCGTCCTGATCTCCATCCTGATCTCCGTCGCTAAAATCGCTCTCCTCTCCTCTTAAGAAGTTCGAGAATGAAGGAAAAATTTGGGAAGTTACTTTTACTGTAGCGAAACTAAAGCAGGAGAACTTTAACGTAATCGAAATGAAAAAGATAAACGCGACGTTACGTCAGGACGTAACAATATACTGTCTGCGTTAAATCATATTCATCAAGGGCGCGTAGCGTAGTCGGCAACGTCTCCGCTTCGTAAGCGCTGGATCGCCAGATCGAATCCCGGCGCGGATTAAAAAAAAATTATTCTTCTTCTTATTATTATTATTATTAAATCATTTCTACGGCAACTACTATTCGATTATATTAATATTTCCGTAAAGGAATGAATAAATATTTTTTATTGTGGATAATGTTGGTGTTACAAAGAAAAACGAGCAGCTTTATTTATTTATTTATTTTTTGGTTGAAAGGTAGGGAAAGAATTGTGACAAATGATACACGAGTAAGAATAACCAATCTTTTTATTAAGTTTTTATTGGTTATCACAACTACAAGAACTAGGGTGGTACTGATCATAAAAACACCGAAAACAATCATTATTTCGGCATCGGGCACACGTAATAAATGCCGAGTTTCCGCATCCGCAAGGATTTTTCAAGACGTCAATCGCGAAGCAAACCTCGTTAACGTCTAGGAAAGATCTTCTGCCGTCGTATAACTTGGCAGCGAACCAATCGTATTGTAACATGTTGCAAAATATCGGAGAAGACAGATGATGGTGAACAATAGATTGAATTTTGCTACAGTCTTTCCTAGAATTAATTTCCCTATGCTGTTCGATAATATAAGAACAATTCTGAAGTCTCTTGACAAAATTTTTAACTTGGCGATACAAATATACATTGCACAGTTGCACTAACGGAGCGCACTTTGGTGGAATTACCTTTACAGTACACGTTGGTAAACCCTCCTCATCGGTAAAAATCTCGTCATATAATAATGAATTCGTTTGGCCGCCCCAGGAATCAGTGAGCAACAGGAATTTCTCCTTATTTACGTATGGCATCATAACATCAGTCAAAAAATCTCTGTATAGTACTGTATTCAGTTTGCCGGACTTGGAACATGACGACGTTCGTATATTTTTCCGCATATTTATCTATAGATTTTTGGACCACTGGTCCAAATTTGCCGGTGGTCTCTTGCAAGCAAACGTAGACGGTTGGAAGTAATTTACCCGGTAAGCTCATAGCATACTGTGCCATGTATGAATGGGTCACCTTATTCATATTCTTTCGTTTTAAAAGAATCACTTTTGACCCATGCTCGGCAAGGGTTCTGTTATATGTTGATTGGTATTGGCACCCTAGTTAAAATAAGTGGAATAATTAATTATGTAAGTGACATTTTTTGTCTGTCATGTAATACAATTATTTTTTTTAAAAACCTGTTTGATCTGAATTTTTCGGCCGCAGCGAGAATTTCCTCCATTGTAATAGTTTCTCGCTGGGATGCAAATTTCGTGGTTTTTCTTTGTCGAATCCTATGTTTTACTTTAAAGCGGTGCACCTAGACATCGGAAGCTTTGGATTCTAAATCAGGAAATTGGCTCGTAGGAGCTAGAGCCCATATCTGCAAGTTCCTCGTTGTGACCTGCTGGTTGGATTGTCGGGCTTCTGCGAAACGAACGTATGTCCACGAATCAATTGTATAATATTTATCTACAATGGTTCCACCACTTCTGATATGTTTATCCCATATTTTCAACTGGTCCAATCTCTGGAGGCGATTTCCTCCTTTTTTTGGTGATTTTTTAAACTCCACTTCGGATGCATTTTTGCCAAATTCACCACCTTTATTTTATAATCCAAGGGAATAAACTCCTTTTCGTCTTTCATCTGTTTTTCTTGTGACTCGTAATCGTCGTCGTTGTCGGTTGCGTTGCGGATTCTTCGACCTCATCTCATACGCCTTGTTCCGCAACTTCTCCGAACATTATCTATTCATTTTCCATCACAAGTTTGTTTACCGTTAGCGTTTTCTTTATACTGCGATACATTTTTTCGCCAATTTCCATGTGTGCCTCCTTAACTACTGTAGATGGTTCTGTCGCGATGTGATTAATACCATATATCTTACAATATATTGGACCTCTGCATCAGCTACACTTTCTTCGGCCGTCGAAGGACTGGGCACTACACTTTTATCTGTAGAGTCGGACATTTTACGAAAATAACGATGCTTCTACCTTGAGAGCTAACAACCGAATGCGGCTTACATGGCTTATGGGACCCCGTTTTCTCCATTCCAAATCTTTTGTGCGCATGCAGCTGTCCTCGACAGGTCAGAATAGGCCCCAGCGAATTTTGCAGGTCAAAACAGGATCCACAGACGAAATGGGTCAAAACTTCTTGAAATAATATAGGGGAAACCGCGGAATCACGGACTATGTACCTTTTTTAAAGTTTATTCATGTATTAATTTATTAATTTACTGATTAATTAATTAATTAATTAATTAATTATTCATTCCTTTACGGAAATATTAATATAATCGCATAGTAGTTGCCGTAGAAATGATTTAATAATTTAAAAAATAATAATAATTTACATAAAATAAAAAATAAATAAAAGTCCGCGCCGGGATTCAATCCGGCGATCCAGCGCTTACGAAGCGGAGACGTTGCTGACTATGCTACGTGCCTTTGTTGAATATGATTTAATGCAGAGAGTATACTATATGAACGCTCGGAAATTTTAAATATTTTATATCTCGAAAACGGCTGAGAAGCGCATACTATTACTTGCACCTATTGCACTTACTGCTACCTACCTGTAAAAAAAATTTGGTCCGAATCGGTGTTCCAAGTACCTAGAGGTCCCCTTGTCAGTGCAGACGAGTGGCGAGTGTTTAAAAGTGATTTTTCTCGCGTACAATGATATTTCGAATCTGACGGGGCTGATGCCGAGAAAATGTGTAATACCCGCATAGAGCACACAGCGCATTACACACTTTTAACCTCGTGTTACCAGCACAGAGCTGTTTCATTTGGTAAAATAAGCGGGAGTGCTAATGCGGAATACGAGAATCAAGAGGAATTTGGAGAACCGAAACGGAAACGCTTCCGAAAATACTCTCCAAATATTGTTCTGCAGCGGACGACATTTGATATGCTCATCGAAAGAAGTCGAAGAATTGATATTCATATGCAGGCTCTAGAGAGTAAAAGTGAAACGATTCAGCGGTGTATGAACGAGGTGGTATCAGATGCCTCTGAAAAGATAGTTGTCAGTGAAACGCCTCGCGCAGCAGCGTAAGAGATCATCGGTTCCAAGGAATTCTTTCAAGAAGCGCTCGAGCACATCACGACCTTGCTAGCGCCGGAGGATGCGGAGCTTATGAAAATTATTTTGTCCGAAATAATTGTGCTCTACCGTGGTCATATCGCTGATCATGCATCGGGTGTTGCGTTGGGAACGCAATAATTCTCCGTATGTGTAGCTATTTGTAATAAAGACACAGTTGTAAATAATTGTATATAGTGTACATTTCGCTCGAAATATTATAAAGTATTGTAACGTAAATTCGTGCCTTAACGCACCGCGTCACCTATAGCTGGTCCGAGCTATCTTCCTCCCTTTTGTTTTACTCTTTCGAGCTGGGTGCCAGGCGCTTACGCGCTGGAAGGAAAAATGACGAGGTGGTTGACCAGACTCAGCCCAGGCTGGCTACAGCTGTTCAAGGCAGAGTGGGTGGTTCGGACTGATAAGGTGGTTATAAGTCCTTAAAATCCATAAATTTTAAATTAATCAATACAAATAAAATCAGTCAATAAAATAGACGAACTAAATGATAAATAAAATTGACCAATAAGATCAGTAGATAAAATTAATAAATAAACTCAACAAAAAAAAATCCAGAAATAAATCAATAAATAAAACAGAACAGAAAACAATAAAAAGAAGTTAATAAATAATAATTACCAACTAAAGTCAAACAACAAATCTAATAAATAACACAAAGAACAAGTGCAGGCACGGGATTTTCAAAAGCCCCTAGGGCAGATCATTTATTCCTTTAAGGTGATTACTGGTTTGGCAAAATACAATAACCAAAAAATGTAAAAGAAAATATCCCGCAAATCAACTCTACCTTTTTAACATCACGTAAACTTAACTTCGGCAGCATAAGTTACCCCGACCCTCGCATCGTCTCTCTTACTCTCACACGGTACCGACAACAACACTCGACGTAGACTTCGAACGTTCGCACGAAACGGCCAAACGCCCGGACAAAATAAAACAATAGGTCGCCACGAAATTCTTCCCGCGATACGGCCTATACCGGACTAGTCCCACATACATCCAATAACTCTATAGCCACGGGACGACGGAAGGTCACGTACGCAAGGCATCTACTAGTTCGAATCTCTTACCTCGAAAATCGCAGGCAATCAAAACTGATAATGAATCGGGAACAAAATAATGATTAACGAAGCGCATTTATATAAAATGAAATTAAAAAACCATAATTAAATAATCAACGTGAAAATAATAATAATAACGATCCCTAAATTATACAAGCAACAAAAAGAAATAATAAAAGTAATGAATAATTTATCAAAGCGAGATGCGCCTCGAATCGTGCTAATCCCTCGCGAGCAAGTACAAAGACGGGACGACGGTTGAGCACGCACTACACAGGCTTACAGATAAAATATAATTCAATATAATAAATAAGTGAAAATAATGAACTTAAGTCTAATATAATAAAATAAACAAAAGGAAATAAATAAAATAATATAAATCAAATAGAGCAGATTATTCTAGAAAATCCGCGAAGCGGTCTATCCCGTTCAAAGCCCTCACACTCAAACATACAACGGGATAACGTCCTAACGCGCACACGGTTTAACAGTTAGCAAATACAAAAAACGACTAAGAAACGAAATGACTCCTTCCCGGCTCTAGCCGCCAAACGATCTCAATATTACACTCTAACAGACGCAGTCGGTCCCGATACAAATTATACTCTGTGCGTGGCATACAAAGCCACAGGCATGACCAAGCTCGGATAGACTTATCCGTCAATAAAAATAAAATAATAGCGAAAGACCGTGGAAGGAAAGAGAGCTCACCGGGACGATGTTACTGCGATGTTCCTTGTAAATCCGAGAAAACTCGAATATCGGTGGACTTGTCGCTACTCCCAGCGGCAAATAGATATTCCTGACACGCCGACTTAGAGTTCCAAATGGACAGCGATCGCCTTTTTCGTCTTTTTCTTTGAATCGCGCTAACGGTAGACCGGGACAAAATATATGTTCGACGCAACGTCCTACTCGCTCGACAGTAACCGGGAAAAAGCCCCGAGGACCTGACGGCACGCGTGCCCGTGAAATATGATCCCCTCCTAACGAGCCAAACTCGGTTAATTGGGGGAATCGGTGTCGCTAGATGACCGCGACTAGCGCCTCAGCTGGACAACGCATACATTAACAACATATAATAGAGATGTGCAGCTCAGTCCGGCAGGTGAACCCCATGACATATATTGGTTACTGCCAGTAGATCAGATAGCCGAGGATAGATAGTAGCATATAGGCCGTAGATGAAGGTCGAGTGGGACGGCTGTATATCCCGACAGAGAGAAGTGGAAAATGTCTGTATCTTCTTTCCTTATAGCAGCGGTTTCCAAACTCTATGCTACTACGCCTCCTTAAAAAAAAAAAAAATTTCCGCGCGTCCCTACCTTTTATTTCTTAATAGATATAATAATATAGACACGTTTTAGATAATAAACCTTTATTAAAAAAAAAAAAAATACTGAAAACTACAATAGACAGAATAATAACAAGGTTTTGCTATAACATAAATTTATATGAACACGTATATTTATTTTTATATTAAATTACTAATTAAACTACATCTAACGCATCAAAACTTAATGCAAAGGATGTTGTTGTTTATTGGCACAAAGTTTATCAAATCTTGGGTGCAATTTCACCAACAGTGAAAGGATGAAATGTTTCTCTGATTGCGGCTATGAATATTGATGGGATAATATGGCATGAAAAAATTGCACACTACGGTTAATCCCAATATTTTCTGCAATTTTTTTCAGAGATTATTTGAAAAGCTAGCTGAAAAAAATCTTAACGCGGGATGGTTTGGACAACGCAATTATTCATCAGTCAGTTGCAATAGACTGATTTATTATGTCTTCCAAATTTAGACAAATTATTGGATCCGCCAGCAAATTTCTAGCAGAAAAATTTGACCTTTGAAAATACTTCTTCGATTGGATTCATCATTGGTGAATATGGCGGTAGAAAAATTATGTCATGATTTGTATGTCCAACAAGCTCACGCACTTCCTGAGTATGACGAATACTTGCGTTGTCCAAAATTAACTGCACCGCGATTTTTTTCAGCTAGTTTTTCAAATAATCTCTCAAAAAATTGCACAAAATATTTCGATTAACCGTAGAGTGCAATTGTTTCATGCCATATTATCCCATCAATATTCATAGCCGCAATCAGAGAAACATTTCATCGTTTCACTGTTGGTGAAGATACGATAATTATTTGACTGTTCAATTTGATTTGTAAAATGTTTAATTTGATTTGAAAAATGTTGAATTTGATTTGAAAAATGTTTAATTTGATATGTAAAATGTTGAATTTGATTTGTAAAATGTTTAATTCAAAGTGTAAAACCTGTATGGTATGAAAATGATTTTTTAATTAAAAAATTTTGGCGTCTCCCCTGGCAATAGTCCGCGCCTCCCCTGGGAGGCGCGCCTCCCAGTTTGGAAACCGCTGCCTTAGAGGGAGTGATTGGAACCCGAAGCCGACAACCGGTGCGTGTGATGCTCCTCTTTCTTTCTCTCCGTCCCTCGGTCGTACAAATAGTTTTTAAAAATACAAAAAAAATATTAAACAAAGTCCGGCAATCTTATTATAGGGCCCTGCGAGATCGTGCGGAAGCCGTAGCGAAGAGGACGCAGCGTACGAATATTTTGCCACGTTACAGTATACACTGAGGACAGTCATAGATAGATAGATAGATAGATAGAGAGAGAGAGAGATAGATGGATAGAGAGAGAGAGGGGGAGGAGGAGAAGGGAGAGAGAGAGAGAGAGAGAGAGAGAGAGAGAGAGAGAGAGAGAGAGAGATTGGTTGATTGATTGATTGTTTTATTATGCCTTGGCAAGCCTTTGGCAAATATTTATGACAATAATATTATAGTATTTTTATAAACTAGAATAAGCTATGCTAAATCTAATGAGATTGGTTTATACAGAAATGCAATTAAAACAATAAGAATCTTATAATAATAAGCTTGAAAGTAATTCTACAAATTATAAAAATAAGAATAAAAATAGAACTAGCTTATAAGATGCAAATTGACCATACAGAATTTGATGGTATATATATACTGCTCTCACTATACTACCATCAACAAATATAAAAACTAATTTACATCAACATAATTAAAAAGGTGAGTATGGAGACGAATATTAAATAGTTCTAGACTAGAAGAAGAAGTGACATGAGATGGTAAGGTCTCCCAAAAATAAATGCCAGAGAGAGAAAATGCGTTTGTATAAGTAGTTGTGCGATGCATTGGCACAGAAAAAGTCGATCGAGGTCTCCTTAACTGACGATCAGGAGTATCCCTATGATGACTGAACAGAGCCAATAGATATGTTGGTGCTTTCTGATGCATAATGTTATACCAGGTGTATGCATAAGTTTTTTCCGGTTTAACTAAGAGATGGCGCCAGTGAAAAGTACGCAGCGTATTAATTTGATACATACGTCATTTTGTTCGTCTGACATTAACCTACAAACACACACAAGTTGAGTCCGCCAAAAACTAGCGTCTTTGTTTTATCGTTCAGTGATCATGTCGAGTTTTGTGCCTGAAAAAGAACATTTGCGGCACGCATTGCTTTTCTTATTTAATCAAAAAAAAAAGGCTGCTGAAAGTCAACGTTTGCTGGTAGAAACATATGGTGAACACGCTCCATTCATTAGAACATGTGAGACATGGTTTCGACAATTTAAAAGTGGTGATTTCAATGTGAAAGACGGTGAGCGTTCTGGTAGACCACAAAAATGCGAAGACGAGCAATTGCAGGAGTTATTGGATGATGACCCAACTCAAACTCAACGGCAATTAGCAGAAGCATTACATGTGTCACAAGAAACAATCAGCAGACGTTTACCAGTAATAGGGAAGATCAATAAACTCGGTAAATGGGTCCCACACGATTTGAATGAACGCCGAATAGAAAATCGCTAAGTCACTTGTGAAGTGCTGCTTCAACGCCACGAAAGAAAATCATTTTTGCATCGAATTGTAACGGGTGACGAAAAATTGATTTATTTTGAAAACCCGAAGCGGAAAAAATCGTGGCTTTCACCTGGCGAAGCCAGTCCTTCAACACCAAGGCCAAATCGCTTCGGCAAGAAGACCATGCTCTGTGTCTGGTGGGACCAGAGCGGTATTGTGTATTATGAACTCTTGAAGCCCGGCGAAACCGTTAATACACAACGCTATCGCCAACAAATTATTAATTTAAACCACGCATTAATCGAAAGACGACCGGAATGGGCCAGAAGACATGGCAAAGTGATTTTGTTACACGACAATGCGCCGTCTCACACAGCAATAGCAGTGAAAGACACCTTGAAATCGCTTGGATGGGACATCCTTCCGCACCCGCCGTATTCGCCAGACCTGGCGCCATCTGACTATCACCTCTTCGCATCAATGGGGCACGCGCTCCCAGAGCAGCACTTCAGCAATTTCGAGGAAGTTGGAAAATGGCTCGACGAATGGTTTGCCGCAAAAGACAAGCAGTTTTTCTGGCATGGTATTCATAAGTTACCTGAAAGATGGGCGAAATGTGTAGAAGCTGATGGCCAATATTTTGAATAAAACAAAAATTAATTTCCCTTGAAAATTACGTGTTTTTTTTTTACCAAAAAACCGGTAAAAACTTATGCATACACCTGGTACATTGAAATACCAAGAAAATACAGACGTCGCGATTTAACTGTAAGCCAGTCAAGTTGTCGCCTGTACGGAGTAATATGAGTATCGCATCGAAGATCGAAAACAAAACGTATACAATAATTGATGAGACGTTCTAATTTTAAATTCAATTCCTCAGTCAGATTGTTATAAACTAGGCAGCAGTAGTCTAATAGCGGAAAAATTAAGGAAATTATCAATGATGATCTTAATTCTTGAGAAAGGGCCATGCGATGAAATTTTAACCTATAGACAGCAAACTGAACATTTTGTGAGATACGAGGTCTGTTCAAAAAGTATCGCGAATTTTGAATTTCCGCGGGCTACGTATATTCGATTTTCGATTTTTTTGCGGCGTTACGTTGGTACTCATGTCCCTCACTTATGCTGACAAAGTCGGCCATTTTGAATGTTTAGTTAATTGTTGACAGCTATTTTGGTTGGACGTGTTTTGGCGTGTCTTCGATTTTTGCCTATTCCAAAGAATGGATCAAAGAATCTGTATCAAATTTTGTGTGAAAAACAAAATTAAGTGCGCGGACGCATTCCGCATGTTGACTGTGGCATATGGTGAAGCTACCTTGCACCAAAGCAACGTTTATCGGTGGTCCAAAATGTTCTCAGAGGGCCGAGAAAATGCGAACAACGAAAAGCGTGCCGAACGCCCGAGCACATCAACAACAGACGAAAACATTGATGAAGTGAAGAAAATAATATTGGCCAATCGTCGAATCACCGTTAGAGAAGCTGCTGAGGACCTAAACATATCGATTGGCTCGTGCTATACGATTTTTACCAATGATTTAGGCATGAGACGGGTCGCCGCGAAATACGTGCCAAAATTTCTCAATTTCGAACAAAAACAGTGTCGCGTTAACATTGCTAAGGAGCTGTTGGACTCGGTCCGCGACGACCCAAATTTGCTCCAGAGGGTCATAACTGGTAACGAATCATGGGTTTATGGTTATTACGTAGAAACCAAAGCTTAATCATCGCAATGGAAGCTGCCGCATGAGCCAAGACCGAAAAATGATGCCTCAGCCACCGTGTTCCCCAAACCTGGCCCCCTGTGACTTTTTCCTGTTCCCAAAACTGGAGAGGCCCATGAAAGGACGACGCTTCGCCACGATTGAAGCGATAAAGACGGCATCGAAGGAGGAGCTGAACAAGATCACAAAAAATGTTTTTTTTAAGTGCTTCGAGGATTGGGAAAAACGTTGGCATAAATGTATTATATCCGAGGGGAATTACTTTGAAGGGGACAAAATAGATATTAATAAATAAATGAATACTTTTTGAAAAAACACAAAATTCGCGATACTTTTTGAACAGACCTCGTATGCAAAACATGAGATTTCCAAGATAAATTACAGTGCATGATCACTCCCAAGTTCCTAGCTTCAGTAACGAACGGAATATTCACTCCATTTAAAGAAACCGGTGGTAACATAGAGAAATCGAATTCACGTGTATACGCATTGCTACCGAATATAAGAACTTTTGATTTGGCAATGTTTAATTTTAGACCATTTGAAATTGCAAAGTGGGCAATGGCTTGAACGTCCTCAGTAATTAACCTTATTCCTTCATTTATTTGAGACGGGAGGCAACTAAGATATATCTGCGTATCGTCAGCGAATATGATGTGCTGTGAGTATTGAAGTGCAGTGCTAATGTCATTAATATAAAGAGAAAAAAGAAGTGGACCTAGGACGGAACCTTGTGGTACGCCCGGTGTAGTAGGTAACCAAGAGGAGGAAGTCCCATGGTCGTCAATAACTGCTTGAGTTCTTCCAGTTAAATATGAAAAAATCCAATCAAGAACTGGTTCTGCAAGGCCCACTTTTTTTAATTTCGCAAGAAGTTGTAAGTGCGGTACAGTGTCAAATGCTTTACTAAAATCAAATAAGATGAGAATGGTAATACGCCTTTTATCCACATTGTGCCTCACATCGTCACACACACGTAGTAATGCTGATTGAGTACTGTGGCCACTATGATATCCCGATTGCGTGGATCAAAAACTTGGTTCGATTCAATCCAGTCAGTGATCTGCTTATGAACCAATCTCTCAGGCACTTTGTTTTAATGAGGTGTTTTAATGTTAGATAACGGTCGAAGAAAAGCCTTTTTCCAACCCTGAGGGAACTTAGATGACTGCAAAGAACGGTTAAACATAGCTGTTAGCAGTGAGCACGAAACCTCAATAGACTTATTTATTAGGAACAAAAAATACCACCTGGACCTGCTGCATATGACTTGGAACTAGAGTTGGTAGAGATAATAAATCGTACTTGGTTCGATGTGATTTCAGCAAAGTTGAATAAAGGGCGAACTGGTTGAATTAATGAACTCATCGTGCGAAACTCATCGTATGAACAAGGCGGTAACTGGCTGGATACAGCAGAATAAAGAGCTCAATTCTGCTCTTCTGGTTGAAAGAAATTAAGTAGTGATGCTAAAGATGACTTGGCTAAACAAAGAGTCGCCAGCTCTTTCCATAATTTATTCGGATCTGTTATGGTTGACAATCTCTGAAAATGGTACTCACTTTTCGCATGTTTTAAGGAGGCATACGAGTTTGGAGCCCGAAAAAGGCCTTTTTTGCGAATTTTCTTCAGAGCCAGGAGACAACCTAGACGAATGGGACTTTTTGCATAATGAAACACCACTTTTGTACTTTACATGTAAATTTTAGTAGAAGAATTGAATAACAAATTCCCCCCCTTTCAACGTCATAAAGTAAGCCCCTTTCGATTTGTCATTTTTCGCAGTTACAATGATATCTCCTTGTCCACTTATTTGAAACACAAAAATCAAACGGCGTTTTAAAGAAGAATGTTATTTGTTGTCGCTGACGCATCCGGATTCTTACAATTCAAATTGTGAACAAACTGGCGGACCTTCAAAAATAGGGTATCGATTTTCGACCAAAAATTTCAAGTTTTTTCGTCAAAAATAAAATAGAAAAAATTGTAATTTTTAAAATCAGAATGCGTCAGCGACAAGCGACAATTATAAGCTTCAATTTAAAAAAAAATGAGGCCGATCGGTTGATCCGTCTTCAAGTTATCATTGTAACCGACTTGAAAAACATGGTTTTGAGAAAAACGCGCTTAAAGTTGTAGAACGATTTTACTCTATTGTAAAATTAAATTTATTCAACTTACATGTCATCGTCTATTCCGGGGCCATACAAGGAACCTTCCTGCTCAAGATTTGCCTCGATTTCTTGATTTTTAGCGAGGCGACGGCTTATACGAGCCTCGCGCGTCGCGTGCTGCGCTCGGATGTTCGCTTGGCCATACCGCCGAAAGTCACTTTTTGCTGCAAATTGAGCCGCGTTTCGTCCAATCTTGATTCCCATTGTGTTCATAATTTGTAATAAGGATATTGTTCCCTCGTTGAACATAGAAACAGCAATGTAAGTCGCGATTTCAACAACCTCAGCACTGCTGTTTATTATTTTCGGTGCTATTCTCCAGATCATGTTGTTGAAACTTTCGTTTACATTTTGGTTGAATCCACCAAGGCAACGTTCCAGCAAATTATCCTTGGACAGATCTTTATATATAGGACGGATCGCATCCAAAACGTCGTCGGGTAAAGTTTTATAATTTTGCTCGTATGTATCCAGAGTACTGTTAGCCTTTGATTTTTGCCACTCGCACCACGACTCGGAGCCTTCGGGACAAAAATGGTGTTGCGGTTTTTCCATAGATGAACTATAATGATAAAAGGCAGCCCATATCGCATTTCGCATTCTTTCTACCGAATCAAAATTTCTCCGTATCGCAAGACCGTAGTAGACGGCGAGTTTGTCGATCATCTTCGCTGTTAGCTTATTTCTACCTCCAATAGCTTTGTGATTTTTTTTGGATTGCCGAAGTCGTGTGCCCATTCGCCTCTGAACATGCCCAATGCATTCTTTTTTCCTTACTTGCACTTTTCCGTATGGTTTGGTTTCAACAATACCTTTATACGTTTTCGAATCTCCGTCGCCTATACAGGTGGTATATTTCACGTTGTACCGTTCCTCCGATTTTTTAAACATTTGGACTACGGCGTCGACCTCCATTTTTCCCGCAGAACCTTGATGATTGCAGTGGCAGTTTTCTTCGTGTTCTGTTTTCCACTCCTCGTATTCCTCGGTGCCTTTTTTCTTTGCCCAAACTTCGCATTGTTTGCAATAAGACGATTTCACCTTGACGTCGATAATTTTTTTCGAATGGACGCCAATAAGACTGGAAACGCCGAAAAAAGAAGAAAATCCGCGCTTTTGCCACGTACCATCTCCCGAAGCAGTTAATTCCGTTACATTTTCTTCTTCTTCCATGCTCATTCGTAATTTCTCTTCTTCAACCGCGTCCTGCATAGATAATTGAGCGATCGTCTTCGATGCTATGTGAATATTTTTTGGATATCGTCGTGCACATTTTGAGTCACAGAAGGAGGAAGGTCCATTAAACCGCAAAATTTGCGTTCGCTGGTTGATCCTTGGCCTAAGCACCGCATCGCAAGAGAAAATCGACGATTGATTTCGTACGCCGAACCTATTTTCGGGCACGGAGGAATTTTAGTTGGATTACAATTTTCACACGACATCAAGATGCCGAAGCCCAGCCCTCGCGTGCTTTTCGTTTGAAATTAAACATTACTGCCATATTTTGTGCACTTTACAAGCTTCGAAATTTCAGCAAACACCGTATTGAAATTTAAAATTGTGTAGTTCATACTGTTGTCTTCAGATACACATTTATCGCTGAATCTTTTCAATTTTTTCGCTGTATTTTCGGTCGTTGTGGTTTCATTCTCGACTGTCCATTTATTCGGTACTTTTCGCTTGCGCGTAAAATCTTTACGAAATACGTTGTTACTCTGTGATCCTCGAGAACTTTTACGCCTATTCATCGTAATACGTAATATGTAATACGTACTCAACAACGCTATGAGAAACAAGAGTCGTCCGTTTCACGCAACTGACGCCAACCAAACGAATAACAACATATATCAACTTAGCAACATCATGGATCGTGTTGACAGTGTTGTAGTGTTTACAGCGCTATTTGTTACAAAACACTTGTATTTTCGTTGTATAAGAACGCGACCTTTCCACTTGCGCGCCGCTTCAGAAAGGCGAGACGCATGCCTATACGCTGCCCGACAAAACGCGTTGTAACTTCTGTACTTATTCGAATTTCCAAAAACGGTTTTAGGACAATATTCTTGAAGGTTCAATCTATCGAAAAATGCAAAGAAAAAAAATCGATTTTTTGAAGCCGTCAAACTCGTATGCCCCCTTAAGTCATTTTTAAGTCCATCTCTATACTCCCTGAAGATAGCAAGGTCTAGTACGCTTTTAGATCGCCGTGCACGGGTATACAATAAATTTCGCTGAGCCATGCGTTCTCTCAAATTTTGTGCGAGCCAAGGTGCCGGAGGACGACGAACACAGAAAGAGCGAAATGGCGCAAATTTATTCAGAGACTCTATAAATGCCCCAGACAACAGATCAACTATCGTATTTATATCATCAGGTATTGTACCCGAATTACAACTCGAATTAGAGCTGAATCTTGAGTTCAAATTGCTAAGTCCCAAAGAATTAAATCTATTCGATAAAAAATTCAGAAAGCTTCTATCATTAAAATTATTGTAGGTTCGCCGTGTAATGTTATGGTCAATAGTAGGTTCCACCTCAAAGATGTAATGAAATTCTAATAGATCATATCCAGCTATAAACGGAGCTTCAGATTTAACAAAAGATAGTTTTTTCCTCTGTTATGCCGATACCGGATAATTGGATTATTCGGTATTCGGTATAATATTAAAAAATTATTATTGTTTGGGATCGTTTGCCGATAAGGAGACGGATCTCGAGTTATCGATGAAAACGCGAATTTTTATAAATAGAAGTATTTATTATAGGCAACGGTAACTTTCCGTTGTCTATCTAAAAGTCAATAAAGGAATGTACAATAATTCGTAGTTTCGAGCATTTGACGAGGAACCAATCTTTCTCTGTTGAGTCTAATTTAATTCTGATTTTAGTAAAGCAGTTAGCAACTGCGTTTGCTAAAATCCCTTAGTTGGCAGCTTTAGCTTTAGCCAATCGTAGATCGCCTAGCTAGTCACCTCATGCTGCGTCGGCGTCTACCTCGCATCCTGTCTTGTATGACAGCTATCTCTTAGAATTCCATCTCTAGCTGTGTCAGCTAAGGAATATTCCTGAGAATACGTGAAGTGGAATATTCCGCGACACAGCACCTCACTATCGATTAAGAATACATCAATCCAGGAATCAGAGGTCGCCGTGTGGTGAGTTGTTGCGGATTCAACAATGTGTAATGAAATGGAGAAGGCTAATTAGCGTAAATTAATTGATTCATAATCATTACCAGCTAAATTACAATTAAGATCACCTGCTATAATAATATTTTCATACGTGTGAGAGAAATTGCATAAAGCTTCAACAAAATCCCCTAGCATTGATCCTCTTGGTGGTCTGTATACTGAGGCAAAAAGAAGCTTCTTAGCATTACCAGGTCTAGAAATATGAAACCGGAATTCGCCCAGAGATGGCCCTAGCTGTCAATGTAGTTACCGTCAAACCACGTCATTGGCGCCATTTCCTTGTTGACATCTCTGACAAAGATTTTCAACTCACAACAATACAAGTTTCATAGAACAGCATAGTTTGTAATAGCGTTGAACATGTCGAATTTTGTGCCTGGAAACTACGATTTGCGGACAGCATTGATTTTCTGTTACGAAATGAAGAAAACTGCTGCAGAATCGCATCGAATGCTTGTCGAAGCTTACGGTGAGCATGCTCTTGGTAAATCACAGTGCTGATTGAGTGGTTAAAAAAATTCAAAAGTGGCGATTTTGACGTGAGAAACGAAGAACATGAAAGACCACCGAAAAAGTTTGAAGACAGCGAATTGCAAGCATTGTTGGATGAGGATGACGCTCAAACGCAACAACAGCTCGCGGATCAATTAAATGTGATACAAGAAGCTGTCTCCATACGTTTGAAAGCCATGGGAAAGATCCAGAAGATGGGAAAATGGGTTCCACATGAACTGAATGAAAGACAGCAGGAAAACCGAAAAACCACTTGCCAAATGCTGCTGGTCAAGTACAAAAGAAAGTCATTTCTCCATCGAATTGTGACTGGCGATGAAAAGTGGATATATTTTAAGAATCCTAAGCGTAAAAGATCATGGGTAACTCCAGGCGAACGATCGACATCGACTGCAAGGCAAAATCGCTATGGACGGAAGACAATGCTCTGTATTTGGTGGGATCAGAAGGGTGTGATCTATTATGAGCTGCTAAAACCTGGCGAAACCGTTAATACTGAACGCTACCGACAACAAATGATCGATTTGAATCAAGCTTTGCGTGAAAAACGACCAGAATATCGAAAAAGGCAACACAAAGTGATTTTGCTTCGTGATAATGCACCGTCACACACAGCAAAACTGGTCAAAGAAACGATTGAGGCGTTTAGGTGGGAAATGCTTTCGCATGCGGCTTACTCACCAGACTTGGCTCCGTCCGATTACTACTTATTTGCATCGATGGGACACGGACTTGCTGAGCAGCGCTTTACTGCTTACGAACATGTACGAAAATGGCTCGATGACTGGTTTGCCTCAAAAGAGCAACAGTTTTTTTGGTGTGGCATCCACAAATTTTCAGACAGGTGGGAAAAATGTATAGCTAGCGATGGGCAATACTTCGAATAAAATATTTTTTATCATTTTCATACAATAAACGTGTATTTTCTATACAAAAATTCCGTTTTCATATTTATAGACCTGGTAGATCAAGTAATTTCGATAATTAAATATTCTGGAGCATTTGAATATTGACTTGGTGATGCCATTAATACTTTTGCTTTTGGGGACTTATGTATGAAACAAGCAACTCCTCCACCCTCTTTTCCTTCACGATCATTACGAA
Organism: Cylloceria caligata; assembly: GCA_963942595.1. Lineage (NCBI taxonomy): Eukaryota > Metazoa > Arthropoda > Insecta > Hymenoptera > Ichneumonidae > Cylloceria > Cylloceria caligata. The sequence goes on from OZ012703.1 coordinate 65,338,380, forward strand.
TGAGGAAATATCCCTCTGCTCGCAACAAGTTATCAGATACAAACGAATGAAGCCACGTTTCACTCAACGAGATAATATGAAATTTGCGCTCGATTATGGTTCATTGAATTAGTTCCATATGCCCTCGTAAGGAATTAACATTCAACTGAGCTATCTCCAAAGGCGACATTAAGAGTGAGAGGGGTAAACGAGCTTGACAATTTGGAGACAGTCAGATCAATTAATCAAGATCAGCCTCAGTTGAAATGACGATTGGTGATTGACTATCGTTCTTGCGCACAAATATGGAACTAGAGCGAGACCATACATATTTATTATTACGTTAAGGAGCGCGCGCTTTTACAAAACGTAGTAGATGATAGAGTGCGGGTCGAAGAAATTCATTAAGAGACAGAGAGAGAGAGAGAGAGAGAGAGAGAGAGAGAGAGAGAGAGAGAGAGAGAGAGAGAGAGAGAGAGATTGATTGATTGATTGATTGATTGGTTTATTATGCCTTGGCAAGCCTTTGGCAAAAACGATACATAAAAGTAAATTAAGCATAAAGTAAGATTAAATATATAATGTAAAATAACTATAATTAGAATACAAAATAAAATGAAAATATAAACTAAGAATACGCAATAAAAACAATTTAAACTACGGATGTACCAAAAAAAGAAAAAATAAAAGTTAAAACTAAAATAAGTTCAGGAGGATAGCAGCTTAGCTCTTTACTGACAATATTAAATACATTGAGCTTATGAAATATTTTTAACGCTAACATGTATCTACACGGTTGAATAAATGAGCATAGAGACGATTCTTAAAAACACCTAAATTCGGCGAAGAAATAATATGCGATGGTAAAGAGTTCCAGAAATAAATGCCAGATAGCGAAAACCCCTCATGGTAAGTCACAGTACGATATGTAGGGATGACAAAGCTTGATCGAGGCTGCCTTGAGGGTCGTTCAACTGGGGTTGTTACTCGAATAAATAATTCTTGAATGTAAGCAGGTGTACTTTGATGGACAATCCAAAACATAACAATACCGAGAAAGTAAAGACGTCTTGCTTCCACAGTTATCCAGCCAAGTTGACGCCTAAAGGTTGAGAATGAGTGTCCCGTCGCAAGTCAAAGATGAAATGAATACAACAGTTGACAAGGCGTTCCAATTTTGTATTTAGCACATCGGATAAGTTGTGGTAGACTAGGCAGCAATAATCTAGTTGAGGGAAAATAAGAGAAGTGATTAGTAACTTCCTTACTTCCATGGAAAGAGCATTGCGTTGAAATTTCAACTTGTGAATAATAAAATGCACTTTTTGTGATATATGCTGTACATGAGATTTCCAAGACAAATTACACTCCATGTGACACCCAGATTGCGGGCTTCAATAACGAATGGAAGAATAACACCTTTTAATGAGATCGGTAATATTTCAGAGAAATCCAGCTGACGGGTGTAAGAATTACTACCTAGTATAAGAACCTTAGACTTAGAAATATTGAGCTTAAGATCATTTGTTATCGCAAAGTTAGCTATAGCATGGACATCTTCAGATATCAACCTAATGCCTTGTTTGAGTTGTTTGGGTGTCAGCATCAAATATCATGTGCTGGGAATTTTGTAGTACAGAACCGATGTCATTGATGTACAACGAGAACAAGAGAAGTCCAAGGACAGAACCCTGCGGAACTCCTGACGTCGTAGGTAGCCAGGTAGAACAGTCACGGTGATCATCGATAACTGCTTGAGTCCTTCCTGTCAGATATGAGAAAATCCAGTCAAGAACCGAATGAGAAAGTCCGATCTTCTTTAGTTTCAAGAGAAGTTGCAGGTGCGGAACTGTATCAAATGCTGTACTAAAATCAAACAAAATTAGGATGGTCATGCGTCTACTATCTATATTACGCCTTACTTACGAGATAAAATATCTTGGAGTAATATTAGATAAACATCTACAGTTTAACAATCAGGCAGACTTCATTGCAAAAAAAGTAGCAAAGAAGGTTAGCTTTTTATACCGACTGAATAAATATGTTTCGTCATATACGTTGGTAACTGTATATAAGTCTATAATAGCCCCGCATTTTGAATACTGCAGCACACTAATGTTGAAATTCAATGACTACAACATGGCTTTGTTGCAGAAAGCCCAAAATCGCGCGATGAGAGCAATTCTTAAATGTAGTAAAGAGATACCGATCCGAGAAATGTTAGAGGCACTTAGTTTTATGTGTGTGAAAGACAGAATGCATTATAATGTATGCCTGTTTGTACACAAAATGAAATGTGGAATTATGCCATCATACTTAGTGAAGGAAGTTAAGTTCGTAAAAAGTCATCGTTACAATACAAGACAAAAAGAGAATATCAGAGTAGATTTCCGTAAAACAAGTGCAGGACAAAAATCAATGGCATACAACGGATTTGAATTGTACAAAAAACTGCCGGAGGTACTGAAAGAGTCGCGTGATATAAGAGAATTCAAATGGAATATGAAAAAATTTATTAAAAATTAAATTGAAGCATCTAGAGAAAGATGCAGAATGTAAGTTAGGATAATAAAACTGAAATGTATCAGGAGTACAAATTGAAAATGCGGGATTTTTTTCTATTTTTGAACGTTTATTCTGAAAAAATGGTAACAAATGAATTATTCAAAGTATTGTCCATCGCTAGCCACAACTTTTTCCCATCTTTCTGGCAATTTACGGATACCGTCGCGAAAAAATTCGGCCGGCTTGGCTGCTATCCAGTCATCGACCCATTTTTGGGCTTCTTCGTAAGAATGGAAGCGCTGGTCAGCTAGGCCATGTGTCATCGATCGGAAAAGGTGGTAATCGGAAGGAGCAATATCTGGGCTATACGGCGGGTGGGGTAAGACTTCCCATTTCAGCGTTTGTAGGTATGTTTTGACCGGCGCTGCAACATGTGGCCGAGCGTTGTCATGTTGCAAAATTACTTTGTCGTGTCTTTGCTCGTATTGTGGCCGTTTTTCTTTGAGTGCGCGGCTCAAACGCATCAATTGAGTTCGGTATAGTGCTCCTGTGATGGTTTCGTTCGATTTCAATAGCTCATAATACACCACACCCAGCTGGTCCCACCAAATACAGAGCATGAGCTTGGCGCCGTGAATATTTGGTTTGGCCGTCGATGATGATGCATGGCCGGGGTAACCATATGATTTTTTGCGCTTCGGGTTATCGTAATGGATCCACTTTTCATCACCAGTGACAATGCGATGCAAAAAACCCTTCCGTTTTTGCTGTTCGAGCAGCAGTTCGCATGCAAAAAAACGGCGCTCGACGTCTCTCGGCTTCAGCTCATACGGCACCCAATGTCCTTGCTTTTGGATCATTCCGAGGGCTTTTATACGATGGGAAATGGCTTGTTGTGTCACTCCCAATGAATCTGCGAGCTCTTGTTGAGTTTGACACGAGTCTTCATTGAGTATTGCCTCCAATTCAGCATTCTCAAACTTTTTCACTTGGCCCGGCCGCTCTTTGTCCTCAACGTCAAAATCACCACTTCTAAACCGCACAAACCATCTCTCGCACGTTGAAACCGATGGAACATGACTCGGATAAGCCTCGGAGACCAATCGATGTGCTTCAGCAGCACTTTTCTTCAAATTAAAGAAGTAAATTAAAACTTCCCGCAAATGCTGTTTTGTTGGCACGAAACTCGACATATTGAGAGCTCAAAAAAACTATGAATTTGACACTGCGACAAATTGACACATACTGAAAATTAAAGCTATAAGACGTAGCTTTGACATGAACATAGTCACAGTACTGCCTGATGCGTATAGCGTTAGTAACGCCATCTGTTATCAA
>OZ012703.1:65342401-65438139 GCA_963942595.1 Cylloceria caligata
TGTAAAATGACGACATGTATAGTACGAGGCGTCGAAGGAGCCGGTGTGGGCACTAGGCTTACACACGAGTCTATAGCAAAGAAGTCAATTTTACGCATAAGTAATCGCGATAATTTGTGTCTACAACGATCCCTTGCCACAGCCCGAGCGCGTCCCGAATGCGGTCAAATACGTACGGGCGAGCTACACGGATGATGGTGTCAAATTCGGAACGGGCTTCGAGGAGCGCAATATACAGCAGCGATAGAGCTCACGCGTAATGCAGGGGTAACGACTCCGTCTAGAGGGTGTGGTGCACGCGAAATTCAGCTCTTTCAGGAGTACTTGGTTCACGAGGGTATAGCGATTGTTGTTTATGAATTTCTCACCTTCGGAAAACGCGTTCCGGCTCTGTACGATGGGCGAAAATACGTAGTCACTGCAACAGGTAAAATTAATCATACTCATCACTTTCAGCCAATATTGAATCTCGCCGGTGCGCTAGGTAGTCGAGGGTTCTGCGCACAATGTAATTCCAAGTATATTCGAGTACTCGAGCATCGATGTAGCTATCAATGTGCTCGATGTAAATCCACTTATTGCAACGGCAATAGAGACTCTCAGCCTGAGTATTGCGCAGACTGTAATCGTTCGTTCTTTGGTGCTTTTTGCCTCGCTCATCACAAGGGTGAGGGCTCCGCGGGTATCACGTCTCGTAAATATAGACGGTACAGCGTCTGTAACGCATTGAAAATCTGTAGAGGCTGCTCGCGTATGATTAAAACCACAGATAAAAAGATGCATGTATGTGGTATATCGTTTTGTATTACATGCAAGCAAACGCGACCAACTATGCATGCGTGTTTTATAGCACCTCTTAAGAAACCAGAGGCGCAAAAGGAAAAGAAAAAAGACGAGTCTTCCACGAGATTTTTATTTTATGATTTTGAGACGCAACACCACGAGCAATTGCATGATGTTAAATGGACACGAATTCATGATCCGAATTTATGCGTTGCACAATGCGTATATATGGCATGTCTGGATATCACAGATATAGAGACCGATTGTGCTGACTGTGGTAAACGTGAATTCGTGTTTATCGATGATCCTGTTAGGGGGCTCGTGAAATTGGCATTATCGCAAAAATTTCAAAAGACCATCTGCATTGCCCATAATGCTAGAGGTTTCGACGCACAATTTATTCTACGGTACTTAATCGAAGTGCAAAAACCACAGCTGCCCTCTCTGATTATAAATGGTACGAAGATTATCTCGATGAAAATTGGCGATGTCGTTTTTCTTGATAGTCTAAACTATTTACCCATAGCTCTTAGCGCTTTACCTAAGGCCTTTGGTTTCGCTCATGAGGTGGCAAAAGGTACATTTCCCCATTTATTCAACACACCGGAATATCAGAATTACTCAGGTCCTCCGCCGGCTTTGCATTTTTACTCACCCGATACCATGTTCTCAGCGGATCGCGAGCGATTTAAAAAATGGTATGAGGAAGAATCGAGTCGCGTAGATTATAAATTTGATTTTGCGAGGCAATTTGTGCAATATTGTCGTACAGATGTTACAGTTTTGAGACGAGCGTGTTTAGCTTTTCGAGAGTTACTTATACGTTGCGGGAGCGTGTGCCTCTTTACAGAAGCATGCATGATAGCATCAGCATGTATGAGAGTATTTCGAAAGAATTTTCTACAGTAAGATCGCATGGCGTTGTTACCACCAGGGGGGGTATCGCTGGGGTGATAAACAGTCGCGCAAGGCCGTCGTATGGCTCGTATGGCTCGAGCGTGAACGCAACTGCATAATCGCTCATGCTGGACGCACGAGAGAGTATCGCCCTCCGACCGGAATACCGGCTGTCGACGGATACCACGTGGGTATCCACAGGCACGCCTAAAATTATACAGTTATCTTCAGGGGCTCGGGCGACGAATATTGTACTGCGATACGGACTCCTATATTTACGTGAGTCGCCGAGGTGGTAACGAGTATGAGCCGTTAATCGGTCAATTTCTAGGAGATCTTACGGATGAATTAAGCGAATACAGGCCTGGTAGTTATAAAGGGTGATTTTTTAAGAGCTTGAGAACTTTTTTTTTAAAAAAAACGCATAAAATTTGCAAAATCTCATCGGTTCTTTATTTGAAACGTTAGATTGGTCCATGACATTTACTTTTTGAAGATAATTTCATTTAAATGTTGACCGCGGCTGCGTCTTAGGTGGTCCATTCGGAAAGTCCAATTTTGGGCAACTTTTTCGAGCATTTCGGCCGGAATAGCCCGAATTTCTTCGGAAATGTTGTCTTCCAAAACTGGAATAGTTGCTGGCTTATTTCTGTAGACTTTAGACTTGACGTAGCCCCACAAAAAATAGTCTAAAGGCGTCAAATCGCATGATCTTGGTGGCCAACTTACCGGGCCATTTCTTGAGATGAATTGTTCTCCGAAGTTTTCGCTCAAAATGGCCATAGAATCGCGAGCTGTGTGGCATGTAGCGCCATCTTGTTGAAACCACATGTCAACTAAGTTCAGTTCTTCCATTTTTGGCAACAAAAAGTTTGTTAGCATCGAACGATAGCGATCGCCATTCACCGTAACGTTGCGTCCAACAGCATCTTTGAAAAAATACGGTCCAATGATTCCACCAGCGTACAAACCACACCAAACAGTGCATTTTTCGGGATGCATGGGCAGTTCTTGAACGGCTTCTGGTTGCTCTTCACTCCAAATGCGGCAATTTTGCCTATTTACGTAGCCATTCAACCAGAAATGAGCCTCATCGCTGAACAAAATTTGTCGATAAAAAAGCGGATTTTCTGCCAACTTTTCTAGGGCCCATTCGCGGTCAACATTTAAATGAAATTATCTTCAAAAAGTAAATGTCATGGACCAATCTAACGTTTCAAATAAAGAACCGATGAGATTTTGCAAATTTTATGCGTTTTTTTTTAAAAAAAAGTTCTCAAGCTCTTAAAAAATCACCCTTTATAACTTCGTTCGTTTCGGGTGGACCAAAATTTTACGCATACCTTGTTCGTAAACCCGACGGTACGATTATTGAAAAATGTAAAGTAAAAGGTATCACGCTAAACTTTGCGAATAGCCATCACGTAAATTATAACGCATTACGGTCTTTCGTGACAGGAGCAAGGAGCGTACCTATTATTTTAAAATTCGACGCTATTCGACGGAGTTTTATCATGTAGTAACGCGTAAAGAAACGAAATCATGCGAACCTGTTAACACGAAGCGAAAGCGGCACGGGATGTACTCTACTGTAACGTACGGCTATTGTGAAATACGCTAATTAGTATAACGCAAAAAAGTATATAGTTTTACGGTTCAATTCGTGATATTTAAAAATAATCTTTTTGTCTAATTTCATGTATCATATTTACTGTGTACAATAAATTTTAAAAAAATATATTGATTTATTATGTATAAAACCGTTGTCGGCTCGTTCTTTTTGTGTTGCTATTCGTAGCAGTAACTGCAATCTCTCTACCGTTCCTTTTTGTTCTGACTTTCTCATCGTTGATTCCTTTTGTCCCGTCTTTCTTATCGAGTGTTTCCTTTTGTAGTGACTTTCTCGTGCTACAACCGTGGATATAATATTGCTGTTTAGAATTTGATGATTCGTAAAATTTGCACATAAAGATTAATGCATAGTGAAATAAAAAAATCGCTTTATTTGTGAGAAATATAAAAACTATCGTTATTTAATTTACATACGGTGTAAACACCAGCTTATACCGCGGACCCCGCGCCTTATCAGCTAGTGCAGGCGCGCTGCGCCTTATCAGCTCGTTAAGGCCGCGGAAATAGCTGATGCCGCGGCGTTGCCGCCAGATAGACACTCATCGATATGGATACACGTTGGAAACATCCATGGACAGCCGTGATAAGCGGTCCTACGGGTTGTGGTAAAACATATTTTGTAAGAAAATTCTTTACATACATGCGCGAAATGACGGATGTCGCGTTCGAGCGTATACTTTTTTATTACTCAGAGTGGCAGTCCGGGTATTCAGAGAACGGTGATGAAATCGAATTTCGCGAGGGTTTACCGCGAGCAGCAGACTACTCGAATGATACAAGACCTAAACTTGTGGTTATTGTCAATCTAATGCGCGAGGCATCCAACAATACTGTGGTCGATCTTTTTACCAAGGGTAGCTGTTACGTCCTGGGTTTTTAAATAAGAGACGCGACGAATGAATAATATTTTATTTTCCCCATTTTGTGACAGAATGTGCTGCCTCGGGATTGGGGCACGGTCGATCTGTCGAAATACTTTATTTTTCGAGGAAATAAGTGTGTTTACTCACCTTAAAATTAGTTGGTGCTGTACCGCACGAATTAATCGAGGACGACGACGCGATCCTCGTCTGGTTCCGAGTCGGTCGTATCAGAGTAATTGGCGGGCCCCTGTTGCGGTGGGCGAGTTGACGTCGACGTTGACGTTGACGGTCCCGTTTGCGGCTCCGTTCACTCTTCGTCGGGACGTATCGTGCAGCGTTGCATGACCATGGGCCGTATTGCAGCCACGGCAACCCGTTTTAGGGTTCGCCCGCCCTTGCCGTCTGACCAATCACGTAACTCGATCGTTACGTTTGATAACCCGCGGTTTGGGTTCGGGGCGGGAGTCGCAGTCGTTGTTGCGTCGTTTTTCGCTGGCTGGATCTGTTTTTCCCTGATTTGTCGTCCCGCGCGCTTACGGGTTTTGCCCATCTAATGTTTAGGTGATTAGGACCGGTTCGTGAGAAAGGCCGTTGTCCACTTTCTTTGTGGTCATACGGTGCTTCCTCGGAAAAAGAATGGAACCCGCATGTAGGACCCTGAGGTACCACGCGGATTCGTAAAATAAAGAGAACGGAAGGGTGTGCAACTGTTAGTTGACGCCACGCTCCCTAGTTAAAGATTCCCCGGCGCGAGTTTCCAAGCGCTACCAGGGTGTAGAGTGCTGCAGACTCGCAACCAGGTGCGGGACCAAACAACACGTGATCTGGAGGTGCAGCGAGGGTCGCGCTCTAGATCACCTAGACAGAAATGAAAGCCAAAGGCCACGGGGGCCTTACGACCAAGCGTCACACAAAGTAGCTGGCCCACGAGAGAGAAATCGCGGCCGGCTTGGCGACAGAAAACAGTAGAGTAGGCGGGTCGGGAAAAATGTTGGAAAATCTTGGTGGGTCGATTGATAAAAACCACGAGAATTCCTTGCACCTTACCGTAATAAATGTTTATTCCAACGCGCACAAAAACAACGTGCAATGTATTAAAAATGTCCAGTGAACAAAAATGTCAATCACGCAGTGCACGAAGTACAAAAATGTTAATTACACGATACACAATATATAGAAATGTTATTTAACCGAAATTAATTGTCAATCGCGCAGTACACGAAGTACAAAAATGTTAATTACACGATACACAATATATAGAAATGTTATTTAACCGAAATTAATTGTCAATCGCGCAGTACACGAAGTACAAAAATGTTAATTACACGATACACAATATATAGAAATGTTATTTAACCGAAATTAATTGTCAATCGCGCAGTACACGAAGTACAAAAATGTTAATTACACGATACACAATATATAGAAATGTTATTTAACCGAAATTAAATGTCAATCGCGCACTACAAATGTAATTTCGAAAAACGAAGTGTCTAATTTTGAAAGCGTCGTTCCTAATTGCCCGCACGATGAGGACTGCCTTTTTTTAAGACAACGACTCGGTATGATGGGTGGCTGAGTGCCCCTCCAGTCGCCTACTCTCAAAAGTGCAGAGTTGCGAGTCCCGCGGGTCTCTATCTAGATTCTAAGAATCAGAACAACGGGCCTCGCAGCCTCACCGGCCTGTCAGCGTAACCCGGCCGGGTGTCGGGCTTATCGCTTCCGTTCGACGGTCGCCTGGACCAAACACCTCGGCCCGGTACGTGGGACTGCTTACGTTAGCTTAAAGATTTCAAGTGGCTACTCGCCAATGGATAACATTGGAATGTGGCGAACAACCTTATCCCGTTTAGGATGCGAGAGAAGCTGTGCTTTGCTACGATAAATACAACGTCATATTCAGTAACTATGGTCTGCTCTAGTCGTGGGACTAAACAAAGTCGCACGGGTGGTTATCGCGCGATGCTTTGCTCAGCGTTTCTCGCTTATACCCCAACGAGCGTCTGAGAATATGTCCTAATGTATATGTGTGTGCACGTATTATACATATACTTACATGCATCAAATACAGGGTGGACGTATTAATTACGCATATAAAAATGTACGAATAATTATATGCATGAGATATGTATTGAAACGTTTCGCGATTTTTACACACTTTTCAGCTTCAGTTTTTACGCGCGTCTTATCATGAGGTGGCGTGAAATCGCGTAGTTTTTAATTTTGTTTCGAGCGGTTTCTTTCGAGATCGTGTGGAAGAGGGAGTTAGCTCGAAACCGGTTCGTGCTCTGGGCTGGATGGAGTGAGAAATGTTGGTGTTTTTATGGATATGCGATCAATCTATTTAGTTGTTGTTTTTTATTGTTGTTATTTGTGAGACCTCAGTTTAGGTTTTTATCGTGTCGCATTAGTCCTTGTGAGACCGGCGATTTTGTTACCCTCTCATCATTGGTCCTTTGACTGATTGGGTAATTCGTTCTTTTCTTTATGGTGCTGAGGGCACAGAATCCCTTGATACTTTGATTGTTTGTTAGTTCAGACAAGGTAGGAAGGATGTTTGTGGGATGATCTCGTTGTTTCTACGATCTTCACGTTCGCTTACAGAATTTTTCCTACAGGCTACGCATGTGGAATTGCTTCCGGTGTGTCTGGGTTTTTGACTCTATAATTCGTAAAATAAATGGAATAGTTTCCAGTCTCGATTCGGGTTTTGATTCTACCATTCGTGAAGTGATTAGATATCACTTGCACGGAGCTTAACACTCAATTTATTCTTTCCAATGGGTTGTCGCGCTTGCTAAAACGCGCTTTTCTAAAACTACGTAAATGGAATGATTTCCAGTCTCAATTTGGGTTTCGATTCTACCATTCGTGAAGTGATTAGATATCACTTGCACGGAGCTTAACACTCAATTTATTTTTCTAAATGGGTTGTCGCGTTTGCTTAAACGCACTTTTCTAAAATTACGTAAATGGAATGATTTCCAGTCTCAATTCGGGTTTCGATTCTACCATTCGTGAAGTGATTAGATATCACTTTCACGGAGCTTAACACTCAATTTATTTTTCTAAATGGGTTGTTGCGTTTGCTTAAACGCACTTTTCTAAAACTACGTAAATGGAATAATTTCCAGTCTCTTCCGGTAGTGAATTTAGTATTCGTGAAGTGACGTAGTGTCGCTTCTACGGAGCTCAACACTCAAATTATCTAAAGAATTTATGCTGTTGTGATTTTGAATTTTGAAGTTCTAGGATATGGTTGGTCGCATCAGGGCGTCGCGTGTCTCTATGTGAGGCGTACGGTGTGTGGCCTATCTTTATTTGTTGCCGGCTTAGTCCTCATACGGGGCGTTCCTTGGTACCTTCGTTAGAAGCACTGGTCGACCTTGTTTTTAATCATTGGACATCTAGCCAGTTGTCGTGCTAGAGGGTGATATTGTTTGGTAGATGCCCGTACGCGTGATCTGCCGTGTAAGGCTACGCCTTTCTGATGGTTGCGCGGTGAGTGTATAGTAGGGACGCGAGTGTAGTGCAAGGGGGGAAGGAGTGTGAATTTACCTACCTATCTCTACTCGTCTTTGTTATTGTTTGGGTCCCTCTCTATAGCTCGCTGTTCGCAACCGATACCGGGTTCGCAGCTTGACCAACTAGCTCTTCCTATACCCCGGATACTGGAGCCTTTAGTTGCTCTCAATTAAGCCACCTTATTGCGCCTTAGGGGCTTTACAATTAGGTTTTTTAATTGGTGCAATTGGCCTGGGTATTCGTTCGTCACAGGAGGTAGTTGGTGCTGGCCCTGTCGTGGTGCCACCCACGCAGGTACACCCTACGAATCGGTTGCGCGTGGTGCAACAAGCCGGGATGCCACTCCCTAAACCTGGAGACACACGTGCTTCTCCACTCTGCAGAAGACGTGTAGCCACGGCGCTATGCGTGGGGACACGTTAATGCAGAGTGCCCTAACGCTGCGATTGGGGGCGGCCAAGGCGCAATGCAGGGGAGCCCTTTCCTCGCAGTGTATTCTAGATAATTCGTTCACTCAACCGACGGCCAGGACGCGATGCCAGGGAATCGGTTAAGAGAATGAATACTGTTTCTGACAAGATTTTTCCCAAACTGTTAGTCTTTATCGAGATAGCTGCGTTCTGTGAAACGATGGCCAAGGCGCGATGCAGGGGAATCGTTTGATCGAAAGCCTGCTTTTTGTGTTACATTCTGAATTAAAAATGAATTTATTGTGGCTGTCGGGCAGCGCTTCGTCTTGAAGAACAGATTTTCAACAAGAGCCTCGAGGCTTGTCCGGTCGTGGTTTATATAGTTTAGTGGATGGGCCCCGAGGGGGTGTTTTTGGGTATGTCACGTAATGTTTGTCGCCCTTCAATCACTAGGTGAAGGAGGTGCGGGGTGGTGTATTGGTGTACCGTTATTTCTATATTTAGCCGGGCTTTGTCTTCTCTTGGTTTGAACCGCGGTTCTAGCGAGGTTGAATTTGTTGGCCTGTGTTAAATTTCTACCCGCAGGAGGTTCAAACTTTTCCTGAGAGCTTTTTATTGTTTAATGCATGTTTTTACTACTTATTTTCATGTGTGGTTCTGCTGATGCTTCGTATGTATTTCCTGGTTTACGTTCTGATTTGGTTTGCGCTAGACTTGTTTGATAATTGTGAGTTTGGTGTTTTACCAGGTGTTTTCTAGCTGTCTTTCCTGGTTTTTGTGTTATTTTTGCTATAGAGTATTCTATCCGGTTAGGGCTTGCCCTAGTCTTGATTTGTTAATTGTTTGTTGTAATGTTTAGGTTCGTTTTGTGCCTTTATTTTGTTATTAATGTTTGATCATTGAGTGGGGGTATGTGGTGAGGTTTCATGTGGAATCCCCTTGTCGTTTTACTCTTGAAAGTTTGTGGAATCTCTAGAGTTCCACAAATTCTTTTGTAATCTCGCCGTATCGTGGCGTTCTCCGCGCATCGTGTAGGTGTGGTGTGGTTGGCTTGAACGGGTGAAGCGGGCTATGTCTTCCTAGCTGGGTAAGGCGTTTGTTGTTACGTGTCGTTCCGCCTGCTTCCTACTGGGCGGGGGTACTACGCTGAGGTTTGGTCTGTAGCGTGCTGATTTGGCCGGCCCCTCTTCTTCTTGTGCGAGCTTCTTGCGAGCTATGTTTGTTTTGATAGTGGTTTTTGTGTCTAGGTGGGGCCTGTATAGGACGCCATGCTGATTTAGGGTGGGTACTTTTGCTTGGCGGTGTGTACCTATTCTTATGTTATGTTGTCCTAGTCCCACTGGCGTTCTTTTGTCTTGCGTAGGCTAGATGTGTGGGTGGTAATTACGGTTTTATTATGGTAGCGAAGCGCCGGGATGGCGTTCCGTTACAGTATATAAAAAAATATAAATATAAAATTATATGTATGGAGTGAGAACAGATATATATATGTATATATATATATATGTATATATATGTATACCTGCATATATTTATACGTATTAATAATATGTATATATGAAAATGTGTAAAATACATGTTTAAACATTTTTTAAAAATTTCACGTAGAATATTACGGGGAACCAGGACGTAACATCTCCCCCCTTCAGTTGGATGCCGTGCTTGGGCTCTGCATCCTCGAGGCCACAAGGCGGGCATAGAGGACTGGGTCCACGCCCTCGAGCGTAGCGGATGGGATCTTCGGTTGTTGATCTGGTCGAGATTCCCGCGGAAGAGGGGTAGGCGTTGAATCTGTTGCCCTTCCGTTTCCGCCAGCCTCTATATCTGCGGGTGTCAGTTCTCTGCGTCGATGACCGATGATGAGTCGGAGTCCAGTTATCGAACTCCATATGGCCCCCAACAATCGCAGGCTCTAACCGTATATTGAGTGGATGGCGTAGCCTTGGATACAAGTGTCGACTACGAATTTTATCAGCCTAATCACTAGGAATATTCCGATAATTCCTGCGCTCGCGGAACCGAACTTAACGAATCCGTTCCAGAGTCGTGTAGCGGCGTTTTCAGTCAAGTGATTGAGGGTTTCCTCGTCAAAGAGCCCCTTAATAGAGACACTCCCTGGTGGAAGGTTGTAACCCGCACTTCCTCGTGCGAGGTTGTTTAGTAGTGCTGGTTTCTCGGCCGGGAACATAATCCTCTCGCGGAGTTTGTCCACATCTTCTTGGGTGTAGATCCCGCTGGTAGCGAGGTTTCCGGCTGATTGGTATTTCCACGTGGGGCGAGTCATCGGCTCGAGGGTACGTGGAGCCACGACTTCTATCGGTTGTGGTGCGAAGCGGTACCAAGTCCCCTTTATCTGGTACTGAGTAGGGATCACTGGGTCGCAAGTCACTATAGTGGCAGATCTCAACAATGTCCTTGATGTAGGTGACAGGAAGAGCGATTCGTTTCTGTAGAGTACAGGCAGCTCCTGATAGCAGGTTTCCGTACGACGTAATTTGCATTCGACGGGAACGTATTTGATGATGTGAGCCACTTCACCTGCGATAACTGCCATGAAACCGGGCCCCTTCATTACTGCAAAAGCAAATTTTTCGGGGAGGAGAGTAGCCGTTGTCAGAGCGTTCTTGAGAATTTGCCTCTCTAGCTCGCAACGTTGTCCTATAACATCCTTGTACAAGTTTTTCATTTATTTCTTCATGTGTTTCTCGACGTATACGAATTTGGAATTGATGTAGGAGAACATGTCCAAGTTGTTGACTGCTATTTTCCTTTTTGTGGTGAACGATTCTCCTTTGCTCCCCTCAAGGATGAATAACTTCGGGTGTTCGGTGTTTGATAGGACGTATCCGCAAACGTGATATTCCGAACGTTTAGCCAAAGCGAAAGTTGTAGAGTCCGACGTGAGCGTATACACGTCTGGCAGTCGAGAACCCTCTTCAATGTCCTTAAGCTTAGTAGCGATTCCTTCGTAGAAGACATCGTACATGTTGAAATTGCACGCGTCTAATGGTGCTATTTTCCAGAATGCACTGTTTGCATCGATATCCATCTAATGGCCTTCCGAGAGTTTACATTGCGTTCCCGACAAGAGACTAATTTTGCCGGCTTGGAGGTTTACCACTGCACGGTATTCGAAGAGGCTCACTTTCACTGTTGCGTGCACCACGACGTCGCTCCAAGTGCCAAAAGGGTCGCTGTACTGTGTTCCTGCGCATTTGCCGTCCATTGAAGCAGAATCCGCCAGAGTGACGCTGCGAGTTGTAGTGTCGTTGCGACGTAGTCCTACGATTTTCGCGGCGAAGCCCAGCCGAATTATTCCTGTTTCCTGGAGGCGCCTGCATCCGGATTCGTCCATGTCGTGAATATACTGGTGCAATCCATTGTGAACGATTGAATTGTGAGAGTGCATTCCACAGTAATTTATCACCCTGGTTATTTCGATTTTACACTGAACAACCATGGTTTCGTCGAATTCCGACAGCTGTAGAAGTTGAATGTGAGTTTGCGTTGGTTCCGGGTCTCTCGATGGCACTTGGCACTCCGCTACTCCCTTAAGCGAGAGGGTGGTGACGTTCAGAGTCGACCCGCTACAGTCGTAGCCAATTAGGCCCGTAATCTCCATTATCCCAATGCTCGTGAGGAGCATCATAACGAGTGTGCGTAACATCCTGGAAAGAGATGATCGTTAGATTTTACAAATTCTGAATTTGTTTGAATGGATAATTTTCGGTCTCCCATTCAATTTGATTTTTACGTTTCCGCCGCTAAGACTTTCCAGTATGGAATAAGGTCCCAGATACTGGTCGGCAAATTTTCCTCCCTTGGGTTCCTTGAGAACGTAAACCATATCTCCTACTTTAAAATTTTGGGGATTGATTCGCTGATCATAATAGTCTTTTGACCGTTCTTTGGCCCTTCTAAGGTTTTCTGTGGCCATTTCTTGTAACCCTTTTATTTTTGCGAAAAGGTCGTGGAGATAGTCCACGTAAGTTGGACGTTGGTTTTCCTCTATCCTGTTGTGGTTGGATGGCTGCCTGGCTTGCCTGCCAAAAATAAGTTCGTGCGGCGTGAAGCCCGTGCCTTCGTGACGACTAGTGTTGTAGGAGAACATTGCCATTTCCAACAGTTCCTCCCAGTCGGTACGTTGGTTGACAAATTTTTTCAAGTATTCCGCAAGTACATGGTGAGAGCGTTCTACCGAGCCATTCGTCTGTGGATGAAAAGCCGTGGTGCGATAGTGTTTGATCCTAAATTTTCGCGCCACGTCTTTCATAAGGCTGCTGCAGAAGTTGGTGCCCTGGTCCGTTAGCAGAGCTCTGGGCGCTCCAAAACGAGAGATGAAGTTCTTCGTGAAGGCATCCGCGACGTCGGTCGCTGTCGTTCGCCGTAAAGGAATAGCGACTGAATATTTCGTCAACAAATCCTGGATGGTGAGGATACTGGTGTAACCTTCTTCCGAGGTCGGGAGAGGGCCCATGATATCCATGGATACCTTGTCGAAGGCGCTACCAGGCGTGTCGGTTAACACTATTGGTTGTCTAGTTTTGACTCGAACCAATTTTTTCAACTGGCACCCTTGGCAACCGTGAATGAATTCTTGTATGTGGATCTTCATGTCCTTCCAGAAGTAGTTCTCGCGGATCCGCCAATATGTCTTGTTGACCTCTTTATGACCTCCGATTAGAGAGCTATGGCATTCTTGAATGATGTCTCTTCTTTCTTCGTCGGGTGGTACTCGAATTAAATTTTTACATATAGTTAAACGCAATGGCTGGTCCGCGAGGTTATTTCGCAATATTTCAATTACAGCGTTCCAAGGTATTCCGTCTATTTCCTCGGTTTTTGCTATACTAAGCGATTTTATTCTTAGTTCTGTTACAAGATCCCTCAAGGATTGTATTACCTCCGCGAGGTCGTCTACGTGAACATTCGCGCGGAGATCGTTTTTCACCGAGAGTGCGACGTATACTTTGGATTTTACACGGGTTGCGCTTACTCGAGCTAAATTAAGGTGTTTCTTTTCTGGGAGATTCCCTGCAGCAAATAAATCTTTCGCGCCGACATCTACAGGTTGATTCTTCGTCGTTGTAATATACACTAAATTGTCGGTACGCATGCTAATATTATCGCGAGACTCGATGATCGCGAAATCGGGAGGATCCTCTTCAATGACTGGGCCATCGTCTTCACACGAGGAAGCGTCAGTTAATTCGGATTCTACCTCTGCGATTATGCCATCATCGGGTGTCTCTTCAACACTATTTGATGGGCCAGCGGAGGACGAGGGGGAACCAAGCGGTGAGCTCGCCTCACATGTGACTTTCGCGGGGATGTTTGAACCCTGCGCGGCCTCCTCCTGCATTCTAGCTCTTTTCGAGCGAGTGAGCGTACACGTGCCACGTTCCGGTTCGTCGTCGTCCTCTCGCAATCTAATGGGTCTGACCAGGTGGACCGTCTTAATTGGTACGGGAGGGTTGCGCGAAAGAGCGTCAGCGTTCACATTTGCTGATCCCGATTTATAGAGGATTTTATAATCGTAGTTTCTGAGCTTGAAACGCCAACCAACCAAACGATTCGACGGATCTGTTACCGAATCTAGCCAAACTAAGGGTTTGTGATCGGTAATTAATACAAATTCCCTACCATATACGTATGGTCTAAAACAACTGACCGCATAGATTATTCCTAGACATTTTTTCTCGATAACCGAGTAATTGAGCTCCGCGGGCGTTAATGTCCGTGAAGTATACGCAATCGGTCGGTCTTTTCCAATCTCGCCCTGGCTGATCACACCTCCGATAGCGTGCGCTGAAGCGTCAATTGTAATAATAAAAGTTTTGTAAAATCCGGGTGCTGGAGCACCGGTGATTTGCAGAGTATTTCGCGAAGTTTAATAAACGCTTGTTCCTGACTCTCCGTCCACAAAAACGCGACTCCCTTTTTTAGGAGTATTGTAAGGGGTTTCGCAATACCCGAAAAATTTTCGATAAATCGACGGTAGTAGCCGGAAAAACCGAGAAATTGCTTTATTTTCGTAGGTGTGTTCGGCCTAGGGTAGTGCCTGATCGATTCTAACTTTTTCGGATCTGGTCTGATACCATCTTCACTAATAATGTGGCCCAAATATCCCACTCCCTTTCTAAGAAATTCGCATTTGTCTGGTTAGAGCTTCAAGTTCGCTCTACGCAGTCTTTCTGCCAATCTCTGGAATTTAAGCTCGTGCTCCTGGAGCGTATTAGCGTAAATGACTATATCGTCCAGGTACACGAAAAGTTCAATACCCTGTAAACCGCACTATACACGATCCATTAACCGTTGGAACGTGGCGGGGGCATTCTTAAGCCCAAAAGGCATTCGCGATAATTGATAATGACCGAACGGCGTTGAGAACGCCGTTTTATGCGCATCTTTGGGATCGACCTTAATTTGGTGGAATCCGCTTGCCAAATCAAAAACAGAAAAATATCGGGCTTGACCTAATTGGTCGAGGATTTCAATAATATTTGGGAGAGGATAAGCATCTTCTATAGTTTTATCGTTCAAGTGCCGATAATCTATTACCATTCGCCATCTCGGTTTTCCGTGTGAATCGGGTTTTTTCGGAACGATCCACAACGGTGAACTGTATGGAGAATCGGAAGGTTCTATAACTTTGCCATCGATCACTTCGCCTACCTGCCGCGTGATCTTATCCTTGTGAGCTGGAGGAAAACGATACTGGCGTTTAAAAACGGGTTGGTCGTCAGTTGTTGTTATTTTATGCGTTATTGCATTAGTAGTGCCCAAGAAGTCTTCCGGGCAGTAAAATAGATCATGTGTCGCTCTAATTATCCGTTCAACGCTACTCACCTCCTCATCATTAAGATGGTCGAGGCGGAGCAAAGATTTTAATAACTGTATTCTTGACTCATTATTAACCGAGGTTGCGGCGACGGTTTTTACACCATGGTCGTGAGCGCGGCCTTTCCCACGTGGAATATCCTACGCCCTTATGGGTTCGCAGTTACCATTGGAGGATTCACCAACCTGGTCATGGAACTCTTCAAATGCCAATAAGGTTACCGTAGGTACGGTGAGTTCCACGCCTTCTTCGGTGGTGTTAAATGCCTTCAAATACGCCACTCCATTATTATTAGTGACTACCGTTTCGCCGATAAAAATTCCTTCGGCTACATTTAAACGGGGTATATACCCTTCTTTAATTTCGGAATTTCTTACGCGAACGTGATATATTTTACTAGAACGAGCAGGGAGAAACACTGTCTCCTGTTTTTTAAATGGTAAAACATTGACTTTCCAACTGACGGCCTCTCTATCCCAATCTATACTGGCTTTATTTTTGCTATGAAATTCTGCGCCAAGGATTGCGTCTTGATCGATGGGAAAAGAATTTTCCACTAAATGAAATTCGGTATCCGTACCGAGTATATTAATGTCGGTGGACCCCTTTGTGAACACGGGTCCCTCCAAGATGCCTTGGAGGCGTAAAATATCCGAGTTGTTAACCGGAACGCTATATTTTAATGCCTTTTGCTTTATTAAATTTGGGTCAGCACCGGAGTCGACCAGAAACTCGCTTGTTTTTACTAATTGGGGCGAACTTATGGCTACCGATGGGACGAACGAATGTGTTTTTAGTCGGACGTTTGCTGTACGGACTGTTCGGCTACTTGAACTACTCGCACAGGGCGCTCGGGTTGCGCTCGTTTCCGGACGATTTGCGTTTTTCGTCATGTTCGCGCTTATAACAATTGTTAATTTCATGCCCCGGTTTGTGGCAATGAACGCAAGTTTTTGCAGGAGGTCGCGTTGCTAAAACCGCGGTCGAATCGCCCGTCTTTCCTGGATTAAACGGTGGTCGTTTTTCGGGAAATTTTTTCCAGCAATTTCCTGAAACGTGACCCGGGTAAGAGCAATGTTCGCAAGACACGACTTCGGTTTTCGCGGTTTTTACCTGCACCGGTGGTTTCGGAGTCGGTAATCTAACTGGCGCGGCCCTGGCTTTAAAATTTTTATCATCGCGTTCCAAATCTTTTTCGACCACGATGGCCTTAGTATAGGCCTGGTTGAGGTTTTCGTACCCTTCGAACCTCAGACGGAGGTGAAAATCGAGAGGCAACCCCATAATAAAACATTCGAGGGTGTCGCCCTCGAGATTTCTTTTTTGTATGGGCGTCAAGTGCCCACAGTTCTGGGTTTCGCCTTCTATAATGGCCGAATGCAAGTCTTTTACGCGGCTGATATAGGCGAGGACGAGCTCAGTTCCACCCTTCATTACGTTACCGAGTTCGCCCTTATACGGATTTACAGTTTTTACGGCCCCAAAAATTTCCTTAAGCGGATCTGTGTATCCCGTGACCGTCCTGAACACATCGTCTTCCACGGCGGTATATGCGTGACCCCTTAATTTGTTCCACAATAACCGTGCGAAAGTAGGCTCGAGGTGAGGCGCGAGTAATTCTTGCGCGCGTTTGCAAGCACGAGCAAATTTTAAAATAGGGGGGGTGTCCCCATTGAAAATAGGTACCGATTCGAGCACATCCTTGAAAGATAATTGAGTATTTGGACCTTCGCTAACAGGGGGGGGGGGGGGTGTTCAAGAATATGTACCTCAGGCGAGGGCCCTATTCCTCGTTTCGAGAGCAAAGCTATTTCCTCTTTTAATGTTTGAAAATCTCTGGTTAATTTTTCTACCGCGTCTTTGGATTTATGCGGGGGAGCAATAGGTTTGGACTCGAGGAGTTGGAGTTCCCGTTGCTGGATATCGATGAGGCGTTCCTCGTTTTTTATTTCTCGTTCCGCGAGTTTAGTTTCCCGAATTTCGAGGGCGCGTTCGCGTGCACGAGATTCTTGCTCGCGGTCGTTAAGTTGCTTTTGTTTAGCAATGAGTTGATCCTGTAAGGTCATCAACTCTTCTTCGGATAGATATTTGGGTGAGGACCCATCGCCCGGTGTATCGGCTGTGTTCTCGTCACCCATTGCGACTAGTTGCACAACGGCGCGTACGGATAGTTCTTATTTCAAGCTCGCGGGCTTTCGTTTAAAAGGAGGAGCCGGCTCGACGCAATATAACTTTAAAGATAGCGATATCCCATATAAGGTTTTTCATGCAATGTACAGAAAACAATTAAGGATGGTTTGGCTTGATGACCAACATAAACAAAAGGAGCGGGAGGGAAACGGCATAGCCTTCCTTCAGCACTTTCGAAAATAAATCGCGACGAAAAAGAAAAATCGCGATGAAAACTCGATAGAGCATCGAGACAGAAAAATCCATCCACTGTTTAAGTAAAACCAATGTTATTGCTAACAAAGTAACCGAGAAGAGTGTATGCGATTACGACGTCCATGCACCTCGTGGGGAGTGCTGCGCTCACACCCATAGTAAGTAACGGGGTGGCGCATTTAAAAAAAACGTTTAATCATTTAACTATTTTAAATATATATATATATATAGTGCACACTCTGGTAAATTCTGTGCTTCAATAAACATTATTTAAGAAAAATTTCGTGGGGACATGGGTTAGCCCAAGCAGAAAAAGTCTGATGGTTCTTCGAGAAGAAAAATTAAAACTTAAAAGATAGCCGAAGTTTGCGCGCTCTTAAATTATTTCGGTATATATAAAGGGTGGTTAAATTTGAAGGGCCGATGTTGGATGTGAACCACACCTAAACGTCAAGTTTTTTTCTGCATTTCATTTGACATTTCTCAATTTCAGACTAACTCAATTTGAACCATGGAAAGATACACAATCGAGCAACGCGTTAAAGTTATTCAGGCTTATTATGAAAATGGGTGTTCAAATCAAAATGCATATCGTGCACTTCGTGATTTTTTCGGTCAATTTAATCGTCCAAATGTGCGTACAATCGGAAAAATCGTGCAAAAATTTGAGCAAACCGGGTCTGTAGGAGATATTAAAACACCAGTGCATGCTCGTACAGCTCGTACTGCAGAAAATATTGCTGCTGTTCGCGATAGTGTGGCTGAAGAGCCGTCCACCTCAACTCGTCGTCGTGCCCAACAATTGCACCTCTCACGCTCGTCGTTGATGAACATTATGCATAAAGACTTGCATTTACACGCTTATAAGGTGCAATTGACTCAAGAACTAAAGCCTCTTGACCATTCCAAACGTCGTCAATGGTCAGAATGGTGGCAAGAAATGGCAATAGTGGATGATCAATTTTCGAAGAAAATTATCCTCAGTGATGAGGCACATTTTCACCTCAGTGGATTCGTCAATAAGCAGAATTGCCGCATTTGGGCGAATCATAATCCAAGAGTGATTGTCGAAAAACCAAGAGTGACTGTTTGGTGCGGTTTATGGGCTGGCGGCATCATCGAGCCGTATTTTTTCCAAAATGAGGCCGGTCAGGCAGTTACTGTGAATGGTGTTCGCTATCGTGAGATGATAACGAACTTTTTATGGCCCGAATTGGAAGATATGGATGTGGGCGATATGTGGTTTCAACAGGACGGTGCCACTTGCCACACAGCTAACGAAACAATGGCTCTTTTGCGCGACAAATTCAATGGCCGTGTTATCTCACGTGGTGGCGATGTCAATTGGCCGCCAAGATCATGTGATTTGACACCGTTGGACTTCTTTCTTTGGGGTTATTTGAAAGAAAAGGTGTACGTCGATAAGCCAGCAACAATTCAAGAGCTAAAGGATGAGATAATTCGGCACATTAACGGCATAGAACCTCAATTATGCCTAAGCGTCATCGAAAATTTGGACCATCGGATGGAGGTGTGCCGCCGAGGTCGCGGCGGCCATTTGGCCGATATTTTGTTCCATACATAATTGAACCATACCATATTATCATAATAAAAAGAATTGACAATAATTTCCTAAATAATTTGTGTTTTATTCAAAATCAACATCGGCCCTTAAAATTTAACCACCCTTTATATATATCGAAAAACCATTTGGAACATTATCTTGTGTTTATAAAAAAAAAATAGCCAGGTCAGGGCTGAAAATAACTACCCAAAATTATTCCGAAGAAAAATTGTTTTCAGAAGTAAATGTTTAATTCATTAATTAATTCCAAGGTTAATTACTTATTTATATAAAAAAGCTAAAACCCGGACATTAAGTATAAAACATTCTGACCGACAAGACGCGCTGTTCATTTGTTTATTAAAAACAGCCAGGTCAGGGCTGTAAATAACTACCAAAATTAAAGTTATTTTCAGAAATAAATGTTTAATTTGTTAATTAATTCGAAGAATTGAATACTTCCAAAAAAAAAATGAATCGCGACGGAAAAATCGTCGTGAAAACTCGATAATAAAACCAATGTTATTGCTAACAAAGATAGAGATTATTTTTCAAAAATAAATCGCGACGGTAAAATCGTCGTGACATATAGTGTTGCGTCCCGTATAAATCTTACGCGTACCTTCAGCACTACCCCCATTTTGTACATGTCGCACTGCTTTCAGCACTGCGCTAATTATTTAGTTCCTCGTGACAACACGGTCCTCGTCACATCGTACCTGTATTCTATCATTTATTTTCATATCTAATAAAGATTTCAACGTCATATGACACCGACGAACTCTTGACGCTCACAACGTTATTTCGCAAAAATGGATAACCCTGAACGCTCAATATCGTACGGGCCCTTGATGGACATCGAAGCAATTCTCACCCAATGGGGAAGTTATTTCGTCAAAAAGGGTCGTCCCTGATACCGGTGACACATAGCAATTAACAAATGGTGGTCGCAACAAGACGCGCTGCGCTCCGCGTGTTAGTTTATTATCTTCATTTTAATTAGCTATAGTGATGTTAAACATATATATATATAGTGCCAACATTTATTTATAAAAATACCCTTTCATTATGAAAACCGTTCAGAACCGTGTTCACTCCCGTGAAGAAGAAACCGTCCCTGACAAAACAATATCATAAGATACCGGCAACAAATTTGCCAAAAATTTATTTCAGAAAATGATATTGCTATTTGCTTAACAGTAACAGTTATTCTGAAGAGAAATTATTTTCGACGAACAAGGCTCCTAATACGAGCCTTTTTCGTGGCACCTAATACGGGCCTCTCTCGAAGATTCTCGCTCGGCGGTGATATTGCTATTTGTTTAACAGTAACAGTACTCAGTAGCGAAAATCGTCGGCTCGATCTTGAAAGAAGGACCGGCTTATGCCGTTCTGAGGGCGGGGAAAACGCCACTCAAATGTTCAGACAGATGACAAAGGGTTTCGCGCCGTCGGAGAGACTGATGTTTGGCAAAATGTTCAGACAGACGACAAAGAATTTTGCGCCGTCGGAGAGACTGGTGTTTGACAAAATGTTCAGACAGACGACAAAGGATTTCGCGCCGTCGGAGAGACTGGTGTTTGGACAAAACATGGAAAATTTATTTTGACAAGTAGACCATGATATTCCACCGCTGCCACCAAAAATTTACTCCTGTTACGTCGTGGGTTTTTAAATAAGAGACGCGTTGAAGGAATAATATTTTATTTTCCCCATTTTGTGACAGAATGTGCTGCCTCGAGATTGGGGCACGGTCGATCTGTCGAAATACTTCATTTTTCGAGGACATAAGTGTGTTTACTCACCTTAAAACTAGTTGGTGCTGTACCGCACGAAATAATCGAGGACGACGACGCGATCTTCGTCTGGTTCCGAGTCGGTCGTGTCGGAGTAATTGGCGGGCCCCTGTTGCGGTTGGCGAGTTGACGTCGACGTTGACGTTGACGGTCCCGTTTGCGGCTCCGTTCACTCTTCGTCGGGACGTATCGTGCAGCGTTGCACGACCATGGGCCGTATTGCAGCCACGGCAACCCGTTCTAGGGTTCGCCCGCCCTTGCCGTCTGACCAATCACGTAACTCGATCGTTACGTTTGATAACCCGCGGTTTGGGTTCGGGGCGGGAGTCGCAGTCGTTGTTGCGTCGATTTCCGCTGGTTGGATCTGTTTTTCCCGGATTTGTCGTCTCGCGCGCTTACGGGTTTTGCCCATCTAATGTTTAGGTGATTAGGACCGGTTAGTGAGAAAGGCCGTTGTCCACTTTCTTTGTGGTTATACGGTGCTTCCTCGGAAAAAGAATGGAACCCGCGTGTAGGACCCTGAGGTACCACGCGGATTCGTAAAATAAAGAGAATGAAAGGGTGTGCAACTGTTAGTTGACGCCACGCTCCCTAGTTAAAGATCCCCAGCCGCGCGTTTCCAAGCGCCACCAGGGTGTAGAGTGCTGCATACTCGCAACCAAGTGCGGGACCAAACAACACGTGATCTGGAGGTGCAGCGAGGGTCGCGCTCCATATCACCTAGACAGAAATGAAAGCCAAAGGCCACGGAGGCCTTACGACCAAGCGTCACACAAAGTAGCTGGCCCACGAGAGAGAAATCGCGGCCGGCTTGGCGACAGAAAACAGTAGAGTAGGCGGGTCGGGAAAAATGTTGGAAAATCTTGGTGGGTCGATTGATAAAAACCTCAAGAATTCCTTGCACCTTACCGTAATAAATGTTTATTCCAACGCGCACAAAAACAATGCGCAATGTATTAAAAATGTCCAGTGAACAAAAAATGTCAATCACGCAGTACACGAAGTACAAAAATGTTAACTACGCAATAGTATTCCAACGCGCACAAAAACGATGCGCAATGTATTAAAAATGTCAATCACGCAGTGCACGAAGTACAAAAATGTCAATCACGCAGTGCACGAAGTACAAAAATGTTAATTACACGATACACAATATATAGAAATGTTATTTAACCGAAATTAATTGTCAATCGCGCAGTACACAAAGTACAAAAATGTTAATTACACGATACACAATATATAGAAATGTTATTTAACCGAAATTAATTGTCAATCGCGCAGTACACGAAGTACAAAAATGTTAATTACACGATACACAATATATAGAAATGTTATTTAACCGAAATTAATTGTCAATCGCGCAGTACACGAAGTACAAAAATGTTAATTACACGATACACAATATATAGAAATGTTATTTAACCGAAATTAATTGTCAATCGCACAATACAAATGTAATTTTGAAAAACGAAGTGTCTAATTTTAGAAGCGTCGTTCCTAATTGCCCGCACGATGAGGACCGCCTCTTTTTAAGACAACGACTCGGTATGATCGGTGGCTGAGTGCCCCTCCAGTCGCCTACTCTCAAAAGTGCAGAGTTGCGAGTCCCGCGGGTCTCCATCTAGATTCTAAGAATCAGAACAACGGGCCTCGCAGCCTCACCGGCCTGTCAGCGTAACCCGGCCGGGTGTCGGGTTTATCGCTTCCGTTCGACGGTCGCCTGGACCAAACACCTCGGCCCGGTACGTGGGACTGCTTACGTTAGCTTAAAGATTTGAAGTGGCTACTCGCCAATGGATAACATTGGAATGTGGCGAACAACCTTATCCCGTTTAGGGTGCGAGAGAAGCTGTGCATTGCTACGATAAATACAAAGTCATATTCAATAACTATGCTCTGCTCTAGTCGTGGGACTAAACAAAGTCGCACGGGTGGTTATCGCGCGATGCTTTGCTCAGCGTTTCTCGCTTATACCCCAACGAGCGTCTGAGAATATGTCCTAATGTATATGTGCATGCACGTATTATACATATACTTACATGTATCAAATACGCGTATATACAGGATGTACGTATTAATTATGCGTATAAATGTACGAACGAAATTATATGTAAGATATTCGTATAAAATCATATATGTGGGGTTGGCGTAAAATATATATATATATTTATGCGTGTTTACAATATATATATATAAGATATGTAAAATACAAGTTTATAATAATGGAATAAAATTTTTTTAAATTCACGTAGAATATAACGGGGAACCAGGATGTAACAGTAGCCATCATAAAAATCTTAGTGTCATTTTCATCACGCAAAATCTCTTCCATCAGGGTCACGGGCAGCGCGATTTCTCCTGTTGTGCCGCGGAATATTCCACTCCGTATTTAGTATATTCGGGAATATTCCATAGCAAAGTAACATTGGAATTCGTTCAAGACAGGAAACGAAATCCAATGCCCGATCGTACGATCGACACCAGGAACGCCGACGCAGCATGAGGCGACTCGCTTGGCGTTCGACGATAGGCTAACACTAAAAACGCAAACTAAGGGATTTTCGTGAAGACAGTTAGCAACTGCTTTACGGAGAGGGAGAATTAATTTCGACTTAACAGAGAACGGTTGGTTCCTCGTTCAACGCTCGAAACAACGGATTATTGTACTTCTTACTTTGAGATATAAATAGGCAATGGAAAGTTACCGTTGCTTATAATAAATACTTCCTTTTTATATAAATTCGCGTTTCCATCTTTTACTCGAGATCCATCTCCTTATCGGCAAACGATCCCAAAAATAATAACTTTTAATATTATACCGACTACCGAATAATCCAATTACTCGGTACCGGCATAACATTTGGTGGCAGCGGTGGGATATGCCGAAGTTAAGTGATTCGTGATTTATTAGGACAAAAGTGTTTTGGACAAAGTTGAGAATACTCTGAAGTGACGACTACGACGCGTGCAAGGACACCAGTGTAGTTCGTGAAAACCCGACTAATCTAACGCGAAGCCGTGAAGTGAACGTCGGTGCGGGGTGACGTATCGGTCAACCGTTTAAAGTCCCGATTGACGGTGTCACGTCAAGTCGCGGAAAACCGCACAAAGTGTGCAACCGAGTACGCACAGCAGCTACTCGAAAAGAAGCCGTCGCGCAATCGTTGGCGACGCACCAAGGACGAACCCAGGAACCAACGGAGATACGGGTCAACGGTACCAGGGAGGACAACTGGACCAACCTTCGAGGAAAGCTAAGAGACAACGGGTCTACAGCACCGAAGGAACAGCACCCGAGGACATCGCAATGGAAAGGATCGTCTACCAGATCATCTTTCTGTAAGTGGCGGTTACTTTATACTCATACATAGCCAATAAACTGAAGCCAGTCAGGAAAAATATTTTGGAAAATTGGGAGAAAATATCTCTAGAAATTTTGTGAGCATATTTTAGAGTTTGTCCACCGCGAAACTAGCAACATGCCGACATTTAGGGGAGCGAAACCGAAACGTAGAGTTAATTCATTAGGAACTGCGACTCTCGGCGAAGGGGCAGACTCCACAGCTGGATTAGCTGCCGCCGTAGGGGAAATAGTATACGAAGCGCGCAGGGCGTTAACAGAGCTCTCGCCGTCGGGACGAATCCCCACCGATAGGCAAGAGGCCGTCGCGGGCCGACTGGACGCCGAGTTCGGCGTAAACCCTCTCAGGGGCACGGCATTTCGCGATAACAGTAGTATAGGTAGCGACGACTAGTTCAATATAGCTACTGGCGAACGAACGCCTGAACACCTTGATGAGGACATGGATGATCGGGAACTCGGAAGCTTGCAAACAATAGATCGCGTAGGTTTCCCGACAGCTACCGGTACAACGGCACGATCGGTGACTTCGAGAGTACAAGATCGGTTAGAGGCGATCGACCGGAGCCACCGTGATTTGGTAAGAGCTCGACGGCAGTGCGAAAGGCTGCAGCGCGAGCACGAGCAAAGTCAACGCGAACTCGATCGCGAACTTCAGGGGGTTGAAACACCGTCAGCAAGACGAAACTTGGCGGGCACGCTCAACGAGGTAGGTGCGGACGAGTTCGAACTCATCCGGTCCCTACGAGAGCAAAACGCCGAACTATTGCGGAGGCTGGAAAATACGGGGTTGGAAGAACGTCCGACACCACGTCCGCGATCGAGGCAAACCCGATTTGAGGAATCGAATAATCCCCCTGCGGATCCCGTGTTCCAAAGGGAACAACAGTGGGGGTCGGCAATACCGAGTAGGACGCTTGATCTTGGACTTGCGCTAAAGAACATCAAGCGTTTTGACGGAAGCCACGCCGACGAACTCGACGCCTTCTTACGATCCTGCGAGACTGTTTTCAAGCGAGTAGCGCCCCAGGACCAAGACATCCTGTTAGAGCTAGTGCTCAGCAGCAAGCTCGAGGGTAGAGCGTCCAGAGAAATGAAGCACAAACTAATCCACTCGGTAGCACAGCTTAAAACCGAGCTGGAGGCCCTGTACGGGAAGCGGAAGTCGTTGCCTGCGTTACAAGTAGATTTCAACTCCCTCCGACAGGGCCAGGGAGAGGACATCGCGGTATACGCCGCCAGGACCGAGCGTATCACCGTCGATATAATAGAAAAGCTTTGCGAGGAAGCCACCACGATAACGGAAATGCGCATCATCGAGAAAATAACCCGGAAGAGCGCCCAAGCCAACTTTGAAAATGGACTGCATGGGCAGGTCAAATTCTGGTGAGATCTCGTAACTACGCCACTCTCCACGAGTCGGTGACGGGAGCCATCGAGATCACCAACATGGTGCAGCCAAAGGGAGGGGCAGGTGGAGCGTCAAGCCACCCCAGAAGGTCCCAAGGCGCATCACCCCGGCAGGGAGAAAATTGTTTCACCTGCGGAAAACCTGGACACATGGCTCGAGACTGCACCCAGAATACGGGACGAGTAAGCCTACCAGTACCCAGCGAAAACAAGTCAATCCACAATGTGGAAATAACCTGCAATTACTGCCAGAAGAAAGGCCACATGTGGAAGGACTGCCGGAAGAGACTATCGCAGAATAAAAGCGAGCCAACGCAGCCGCCCCGACAGCCAAGAAACGCAGGCTACAAAGATGCAAAAAAGACGGTAACTGCGGGGCCAGATATAGCCACTGCAGGTGTGAACACGCTGGGCGCACTGAGACTGAATACGCTAACTGTCCAGCAGAGACCTGCGTGCAAGCAGAAGAAAACAACGCTGCAGCTTCTACAAGTAACGCTGCCGGCGTCGAGTGCCACCGCCAGTGACTTCGATATCGATGCACCGTTGGCCACGACCGGGGTACTCACCCTCAAAGCGGACACCGGAGCGCAGTGCAGCATAATCAAGGAAGGCTGTCTCAAACCAAAGACCATGGTGAGCGACTGCACTGTAGAACTGCAGGGGGTAGCGGGCGAAAAATTCACCCCCCTCGGGATAGCTAAAATTGTACTCGAGACACCGGCTCTAAATGTAGAGCATTGGTTCTACATCGTTCCGAACAATGTGCCGTTGAAGGTCAACGGATTACTTGGCATGGACTTTATCAAGCAGCATAAAGCGGACATCCTGCATGGCGAGATGCTCAAGTTGTATGGGCACTGCATGCCGCTACGGGACGGCACGACGAGGATATATTCGTCACCACGCAGTAGAACTGCCGCCACGTGCAAATACATAGGCCTGCTTACAAAGATAAATCTTCCTTCCGGAAACGGGTCTAACATGGATACCGCCAAGGAAAATACACTTGTCAGACTACCTACAAGGAGCGGGATCGGCCGAGGCATCATAGAAAGACCCCGTGTCACACCGTCAAGAATCAAAAGAGTGAGTTTAGAAGTTTCTAAATGCGACGGGGAAGTGCAACAGCCGACGGTGACATGCGAGCCGTCGGAGATAGCGAAGACCGTACGTAGCCGCCAGGTCAAGGCACTGCGCGTTAGCTCAGAGAGCACGGGGAAGAAGGCCAAACGGTTTGCGCAGCGCCAACGGAAGCCCGACTTGGTGCCCCCCAGCAGTGAAAAGCAAGCAGCTCGCGCAGGAATAGTGTGCGAATACAACGGTGTATTCCAACTACGAGGGAACAAGTGACAGCGCACGCACGAGGTGCAATATCGCGCACCCTTTAAGGTCGGATCGAAAGACCTAGGATCGTAACCCTTGCCTGGGAAGACCGTAAAATCGGGGCATGGGTCCGGTAAAATGCATAAAGCCGGAAAAAGAAATACTGATGCAGATGCTCTTAGTCGCATATATGCGACCACACGAGCCCAAGTGGGACAGGACAGAAAGTCCCACAAAAAAGAGAATGATAGCGCAATCGGGTATACGAACAGCCGCACAAAGCGGAGAGTCGAGGATACCCAAGGCAACCACTATAACTCGTCGGAGCGAGAGGCTAAACTCGCCCACGAGAAAGAAAAGTGGAGATGCCGACAGACAAAATGCTAGCGGACTACAGGGCGTCAAATGCTATGTGTACCTCGACGACATAGTACGACTACGGAAAAGGAACTACTTGCGATAGTATGGGCCCTAGCTCAATTCCGGCCATATATTTACGGTACCCGTTTCACAGTAGTTACGGACCACCAACCGCTCACCTGGCTGTTCGGAGTAAAGAGCCCAGGTTCGAGATTGATGCGTTGGAAAATTAAATTGGCGGAACATGAGTTCAACGTGGAGTACAAGGCTGGAAAGCGCAATACGAATGCAGATGCGCTAAGTAGAATATACCTTACTACGAGGGCCCAAGCAAGAGCGAGGAGCGAAGTCCGTATGTCGAAAGAGGACAGCACGACGGGGCAAGGAGGCACAACGAATGACTGCATAAAGCGGACGGCCGAAGATACCCCGTATAGCCATAGTAGCTCGCTGGAGCGAGAGGTCGAGCTCGCCCGCGAGAGAGACGAGGACAGCAAGCGCCCGGGTACGGACAGCCGCAGAAAGCGGAGAGCCGAGAATACCCCGGGCCAGCCTAGCAACGCGGCAAAGAGAGAGGCCGCGCTGGCCAATGCGCCAGAAAAGGATAGAGAGATTCGCAGCGTGCATGCAGATCGCTCTACTGAATCTCACAGCCCCGCCGAAAAGCCGTGCGGTCGGGGAAGGGGCAGACCACGCAAGCTACATACGCAAGCCACTGGTAAGACTGCGAGTACCGCTGACAAGGACGGAGCGGGCCCAGCACAGCATGGCGGACCCGCGAAGCGCGGAAGGCCGCGAAGGCAAACGTTGCAAGGCCGCTCGAGACAGAGAGCGACCCAACGGCGGAGCTTACGGTAGGCACGCCGAGCGAAAAAATTGCGGACAGAACACCGCAAAGGCCTGCTGAGGAAGCGAGGCACGGCGGGGCCCGTAGCCCACGAACTTCCAGCAGCGCGGACGGAGACAGCGTTATAAAAGAGTATAGCGACTGCCGCAGTGGCGTAGCCACTCCTTCTGCCGATGACCGCCAGAAAATAATTAAAGAATACCACGACACCTCCATAGGAGGGCACCAAGGTATACGGCGCACGTTACATCGGATTCGGACCAAATACGACTGGCCCGGCCTGAGAAGAGATTTAGAAAATTATATATCGTCATGTGAATCCTGTCAAAAGAATAAAATCAGGAAAAAGGAACGAGTGCCGATGGTGGTAGCGGACACCCCATCGAGGTCATTTGAAAAAGTCGCGGTCGACATCGTCGGACCGCTACCGGAAAGCACTTCCGGGAAAAGATACATACTCACGTTCCAGGACTCGCTTACCAAATACAGTGCAGCGATATCACTGCCGAACCAAGAGGCTTCGACAGTCGCTAGAGCGCTCGTTGAGGAATTAATCTGCCGGCACGGAATGCCGGAAATAATATTATCAGACCAGGGTACGAACTTCCTCAGCTCGACCTTCAAAGAGATGTGTCGACTGCTGCGAATTAAAAAAATACAAACTACGGCCTATCATCCCGAATCGAACGGCGCTTTGGAGAGGTCACATCGCACCCTTGCTGAGTACCTAAAAAATTTCATAGATGAGGATCAGGGAAATTGGGACGAGTGGCTGCCGTACGCGATGTTTACGTACAATACCACTCCACATACGGGGACCGGACTGTCTCCCCACGTGTTGGTGTACGGACGCGAGGCTGAGTTTCCGACCGCCGTGAAAAAGGAGCCCCGCAGCACCTATGCCTACGATGATTACGTCCACGAGCTACGCGAGCGGTTACGCGCTGCATGGACAGTAGCACGCGACAACCTGGAAGTCGCGAAAAGGAGGTCAAAGAATACGTATGACCAAGGCGCACAGGTGCAGGAGTACCGCGTCGGCGAACGCGTACTCCTCCGTGATGAGACGGTGCGCAGGGGGCGGTCAGCCAAGCTGACCCCGAAGTGGACGGGACCTCACGAAATAGTAGAAAAGAGGCCCCCCGTCAATTACGTCATCCGAAAGGGACGAAAAACTCAGGCGGTGCACGCAAACCGCCTGAAGCTCTTTATCGATCACTAATAGCAGGAATTAAAGAATTCGAATACTTATAGCGAGTTAAACCTAAATATTAGATAGAAAATAAATGTGGGAAAGGAGCTCCTCGGAGCGCAAGGTAGGAACTCCATTAACAACGCGAGGTAAATTCGGAAATTTTTATTAACATAAAAACATAAAATTCCGAACGTATTGAGATTTTTAATAAACATAAAAACATAAAATGATTATTGGTTATAATTATTATCGAGATTTTTAATAAACATAAAAACATAAAATGATTATTGGTTATAATTATTATTAATTAAACAAAGACGGTCCCGCAAGCGGGACAAGTAGAGAGCGGCTCCTCAGCGAAGAGCCGGCGCAGCCCGACGAAATCATGGTAGGGCTCTTCGTCTCCGAGCCACGGCCCCAGGCCCCACAGACAATACACCGCTCGGCGGTTGTTCTGGCGGCGACGGCGTATAGCCATGCGCTCCCGGAACTCGTCGGACAGCCAGCGACGACTAGGCCCTGGTACCACGACCAGGCAGCTCTGAAAATAAAAATTAAAATTAAAATAAATAAGAACTTTATGGAAACATTAAAAATTCCAAGCAAGGTAAGGAGAGTACTTACAATTAGCTCCATTACCGTGGGAGTTACGTCGTCCCCCTTACAGAGGACTGCCCCGTAGGGCGAGGCCTTGGAAACCCGAAAGAACACGGTCGACATAGTTCCAGTTGGTTGCTCCAGTGGTTGATCCAGTTGCTAGAACAAGAATGAGCCAAAGAGCCCTCGGGCGAAACCCGCGAGACCGCTAGAGAAAGGAGGGGGTACTAACGCAGCAAGCATTCTCACCCTTCTTCCCCTCCCTCCTTACAGGTTGATAGCAGCTAAAGAAGGACTAGCAAATCCCACGCAGCATCCTCCAGACTACGTGGTCAGCGCGTTTACAAACACTCCAGGCATCTACTACGAAGGAATCGGAAGCCTCAAGATAACCCAGTCAACATGGCGGTTGGTAGTCAGGCTGGACCTTGCCGCTCTAATGCACCGAGAAGCAGAGATCAGCACAAATATACAACGCCTCACGGAGCTGTGCGGAAACGAAACCCGCATCAATGACATATGCCCCATCCTCGACGATTCCGTACTTAGAATGAAGAGAAGGATAGAGATGGGGGTATCGACAATATTTGACCTCCTCGGGACTCGTCCCGTTCGAGAACGCCGAGGGTTAGTAGATGGCCTCGGCAGCATAATCAAGGCCATCACGGGGAACATGGACGCCACCGACGCATGGGAACTCCACGACGAGATAACGCACCTTAAGGCGTCCCATCAGACCTTGAAGGAAGGGCTGAAAAACCAAGTACAGGTTATCAAAACCACCCTGAGCCTATTCAATGAGAGCGCCCAACACATACAGGCCAACGAACGGACTCTACAGGCCCAAATGCAACGTATGAACAGCACACTCGACAGAGAGGTATACTACAGAAAGAGACGCCAACACTTAGATGAGACGCTCAACGCGATGAGTATTGCGGTCGAAGCATTACTCACCGACGTACAGGCGTTAGCGTGGCTGGTGGACGATATAGCCAGCGGTAAGCCCAGAGCAACGTCCCTGCCGCCACACACACTCATAGCACACCTAGTCGAAGCTCTACCACACCTACCATCAGGCTGTAGTTTCCCAGTCGCAATAACGCACGACCAAGTGCCAACACTTATGCGACTGGCAGATACCAAGGCCTACAGCGAAGGCAACGCGGTAGTGCTCGTGTTGGATATACCGCTGATCGGGCAGCAACAGTATAGCATTCAAAAGGTATACCCTATACCTACGCGCGCCGACAACGGCAAATACTACTACGTGGATGCAACAGAGACCCACGTCGTAATAGATCTCGAGAACCGTCAATACTTGAGGATGAAGCCCGACGACATAAAAACTTGCAAAACGCTGGGCAAATCATACATCTGCCCACCCAGGGTTCCCACGATTCCAATTACGAACGATGCCCCTTGCGAAGTCCTCATTTACTCGAAAATGAACACTGATAACGGCAAGAAATGCGGAAAAAGGGTCATCGAACTAAACCATCCCCTCATCATTCCAATGCAACAGCGAGGGCGATGGCTGTACGTCGCGCCAACACCCGAACCTGTAGGAATAAGTTGCGGAAAAACTGTTCCCACTCAACACGAAATATTATACAATTCGGGCATACTGGCTTTAGTAGGCGTATGTATAGTAACCGCCCAAGATTTCAGCATAAAAACCATCGGGCGGACCTCACAGATTATCCGGGAAAACTATCTCCCATCGTTCAATTTAACGCTAACGGAAATTGAAGCTCAGGCACCCCCTACGCAGACCGAGAGAACAATTCCATTACAGAGCGTGCTGCGAGACCCGGAAGAGCTTCAAAAGCTCGGAGCTCGAGCCGACCAAATCTTGGACAACCTCAATACTGCCGGAGACGGGATGCAAAACATCCACAATATGAGTTTTTACTCTCTGGGCGCAGTAGCGCCAATAGCCTTGGTTGGCTATGTTCTGTTTAAATGTTATAGGTATCAACGAAACCGAACACCAACAAGGACAAGCGAGGCAACGACCCCGGCAGCAGCCGAGGTAAACATCAACCTCGAGCCGTTATGATTCAGAGGGGCGTTTGTTATCTTTAAGCCCTCTGATACCCGCCAGCAGCATCCGGAGCATTCAGTCTGTCTTCAGCAGTGCACGACGAAAGTCTAAATCGAGAAAACAAAATGTATCCGCGGTACGATAACTTTGGTCTGGCTGTGGCTTTTGTGTGGCGGGTGGATTGCGGTGCGGGGGATAACGCGATATTCTTGCGTACGGGATTAATGTGTGTTGCGTGGCAAAAACTAGAGGACGATTCGGAAAAATTATATATTGATGGACTTGCAGAGAGGAGAGTATTTAAATTTGAGGACTTGTGTGCGGCAGCCTCATGTGTCGTTGTGCGGCATCAAAGGGCTATGCGCGGTGAGGTCATCGACATGGATGATGACGGGTGCTGCGAGGTGCTGCTTGTCGATATCGATGAATCGATATACGTCGATTGGCAGCAACTATTCGACCCCGAGCCGCCGATTAGTGTGTTACCGGCGTTGCTCGTGAAGTGTACGGTATTCGGCCTCGATCATTTAATCGACGAGGACGGCTTTCTAGATCGGATCGATGGAACGCGCGGTAATGATACGCTGATCGGGATACGCATGCGTACCCCTGACGGTGCCCACGCTCCATGGGTGCGGGTAATTCCCATTACCCTGGCGCATAGCTGTGGTTTTTGATGTGAGGGTGAGTGAGTGAGTGCGTGAGGGAGTGAGTGAGAGAGAGAGAGAATGCGTGTGTGTGCATATGTGCGTGTGCCCGTCACCCTGGAGAGTTGTCGTAAATGCCGCCAATAAAAGGGTGAGTTAAAAGTGTTATTCCAAGTATGTGTACACCTTTGCTCCATCCTGCTCTTACCTTTACTCTTCCTTGTTCACCAAGGTACCCACACCACCTCACTTTACCATCTCCACGTTACCGACACTGGTCAAGCAGAGTGGGTAGCGCGGCGGTGGAAAAGTAGGGTGGTGAGGGTAGCCGCGTGGTGGGGGAAGGAGTGGGGATAGGAGTGGGATGGAGCAAAGGTGTACACATACTACTGACACTATATAGCCTATCCCGCTCGCTTCGAATTTCGAGCAATATTCACAGACAAAGTCAAATGCTCGGTTTTTTCCAACGCATAGTCCGTGATACGGCCTATCATGTCACGTACGCGAGCTTCGACTAGTTCGAATCTCGTGTCTTGAAAATCGCAGGCCAGCAACGGCTAATAAGTCGAGAACGCATAATGATTAATGAACCCCCAAATTATATAAAATAAAAGTGAGAAAACCCTAATTAAATGACTGACGTCCGAAATAATCATAACGATAACAATAAACAATACTACCCATAATAACAGAAATAATAAAATCAACGAACAGCTTAATCAAACGAGATACGCTTCCGACCGTACTAGTTCCTCATGACCAAGTACAACAGACGGCCGAACTCGCACTACTTCCGAATACAAAACGAAAAATAATAAAGTACTGCTCGATAAAATAAGAAAAGAATAAATAAATAAAATAAATGAAGTATGCTAAATTAATATACGTCAGTCTAATTTAAACAAGGGCGTCAACTACACGTAGTCCAGGATAACACGAGGAATAAAAGACAAATTAATTTATATAAAATTAATTCATATAAAAAGAAAAAATTAAGTCATATAAAACTAAAGTCAATAATTAGGTAAAATCCGCGACGCGGTCTATCCCGTTCAAATCCCACAGAAACAGGCTATCAAATACAAAGCACACCGGGATAACGGCCTAACTCGCGCACGGTTTAACCGTCAGCAAAAAAAAAACACAATTAATTAACGCAAAGACTTTCTCCCGGTTCTTACCAGTTACACGATCTCGAGGTTACACTCTATGGACGCCGCGGTTCCCGATACAAATTAATACTCTGCACATAGTTTACAGGAATCGCAGGTGTGACCAAGCTCGAAGAAATTAATAATCCAGAAATTGAATGATACTATAATAAAATAATTGCGAAAGACCGTGGAAGGAAAAAGAGCTCACCGGGACGATGAGGCTGCAACCTTCCTTGAAATCCAGTACGAAGGTGATTGTATTAACTCGAGTCCCTTCTCAATTAGCTATCGGGTGCGGCTTCTCGTTTGAATCCTCAACTCGACAAAGTGGTATATTCTTTACTACGAAGGCCCAAGCGAGCGCAAAGAACGTAGTCTGTGGGTCGGAAGAGGACAGCACCATGGGGCAACTCGGCACAACGAATGACCGCACAAAGCGGACAGCCGAAGATACCCCATATAGCCATGGTAGCTCGCTGGAGCGAGAGGTCGAGCGCGCCCACGAGATAAAAGAGGACAGCAAGTGCCCGAGTACGGACAGCCGCACAAAGCGGAGAGCCGAGAATACAGTGAGCCACCCAGCAACGAGGCAGAGCGAGAGAAAGCGCCTGCCAATGCTACAGACAAGGATAGAGCGATCCGCAGCGTGCATGCAGATCGTTCTATTGAACCCCACAACCCCGCCGAAAAGCCGTGCGGTCGGGGAAGGGGCAGACCACGCAAGCTACATACGCAAGCCACTGTTAAGACTGCGAGCACCGCTGACAAGGACGGAGAGGGCCCAGCACAGTATGGCGGACCCACGAAGCGCGGAAGGCCGCGAAAAGCAAACGTTGCAAGGCCGCTCGAGACAGAGAGCGACCCAACGGCGGAGCTACCGGTGGGCACACCGAGCAAAGAAACTGCGGACAGAGCACCGCAAAGGCCCCCTGAGAAAGCGAGGCACGGCGGGACCCGTAGCCCACGAACCTCCAGCAGCACAGAAGAAGATAACATTATGAAAGAGCGCAGCGACTGCCGCAGTGGCGTAGCCACCCCCTTGACCGACGAACGCCTGAAGATAATAAGAGAATACCACGACACCCCCATAAGAGGGCATCAGGGTATCAAGCGTACGTTACGTCGGATCCGGACCAAGTACGACTGGCCCGGCATTAGAAGAGATTTGGAGGAATATATTTCGTCATGCGAGTCTTGCCAAAAGAACAAAATCCGGAAAAAGGAAAGAGTACCGATGGTGGTTACGGACACCCCATCGAGGGCATTCGAAAAAGTGGCCGTCGACATCGTAGGACCGCTACCAGGAAGCGCATCTGGAAAGAAATACATACTTACGTTTCAGGACGCCCTTACCAAATACAGTGCAGCGATCCCCCTGCCAAACCAAGAGGCTTCAACAGTAGCAAGGGCGCTCGTTGAAGAATTAATTTGCTGGCACGGAACGCTGGAAACAATACTGTCAGACCAGGGCACCAACTTCCTCAGTGCGACCTTCAAGGAAATGTGTCGACTGCTGCGAATTAAGAAAATACAGACAACGGTCTACCACCCGGAATCGAATGGCGCCCTGGAAAGATCGCACCGCACTCTCACAGAATATCTGAAAAATTTCATAAGCGAGGATCAAGGAGACTGGGATGAGTGGCTGCTGTACGCAATGTTTACGTACAACACCACGCCGCATACGGAGACCGGACTATCTCCTGACGGGCTGGTGTACGGTAGGGAAGCTGAATTACCGACGGCCGTAAGGCAGGAGCCCCGTGGCACCTATGCATACGACGACTACGTCCAAGAGCTAGGAGAATGATTACGCGCTGCATGGACCGTAGCACGTGACAACCTGGAAAGTGCGAAAAGACGGTCGAAGAATATGTACGACTACAGCGCACAGGAACAGGAGTACAGCGTCGGCGGACGTGTACTCCTCCGTGACGAGACGGTGCGCAGGGGGCGGTCAGCCAAGCTGACCCCAAAGTGGACGGGTCCTCACGAAATAGTAGAGAATAGGCCCTTCCGTCAACTACGTAGTCCGGAAGGGACGTAAAATCCAGGCGGTGCACGCAAACCGCCTGAAGCTCTCTATCGAGCACTAATAGCTCAGGAAATTCGAATACTTATAGCTAGTTGAAACTAAATATTAGCTAGAAAATAATTGTGGGAAGGAGCCTTTCAGGACGCAGGGTAGGGAGCTCCAATAAAGTAGAAGAGGTCTTAGGAGACCTAATTTTATCAACAGGCATTTAGAGATAAATATACATATAGAAAAAATATATTGAACGAAACAATTGAAAAGAAATTGCACTTTCATTACGCAATCCAGAGAGGACGGAATACTGTGACCGTGCCAGAAAAGCACCTCGAAAAATGTATAGCATATTAATACTGACACAGGATAGTGTTCACCGTAGAGTGTAACAAGAATATATAGAGTAAATTGAAGAAATGAAGCCTCTAGGAGCATACTTAATTTTGGAAAAAATAAGTCAACGTGCACACTCTATTCGGTTGATATACACATGTTAATAGGTAATTCGATTTCTGGAAAAGACAGTGAAATATGCCAAAATATTTCAATATTTCAAGATAATACTAATATTTATGAAAAAAGCGTCCGTACTTATGCGACTGACTGACCTAAAGGCCTACAGCGAAAATGGACACAGATAACGGCGAGAAATGCGCGAAAAGGGTTATCCAACTAAACCATCCCCTCATCGTCCTAATGCAACAGAAAGGGTGATGGCTATACGTCGCGTGATCCCTAGAACCTGTAGGAATAAAATTGTGGGAAAAATCCCACTCGGCTTGAAATGTTAAATAATAAGGGAATACTGGAATTGGTAGGCGTATGTATAGTAACCGCCCGAGATTTCAGCATCAAAACCATCG
The DNA here is from genome assembly GCA_963942595.1 of Cylloceria caligata. Classification (NCBI taxonomy): domain Eukaryota; kingdom Metazoa; phylum Arthropoda; class Insecta; order Hymenoptera; family Ichneumonidae; genus Cylloceria; species Cylloceria caligata. The sequence goes on from OZ012703.1 coordinate 65,378,938, forward strand.
GGCGAACATCGCAGATCATCCGGGAAAACTACCTTCCGCCGTTCAGTTAACGGAGATTGGAGCTCAGGCGCCCCCTACGCAGACCGAGAGGACAACTCCACGACAGAGCGTGCTGCGAGACCCAGAAGAGCTTCAAAAGCTCGGAGCTCGAGCCGACCAAATCATGGACAACCTCAATACTGCAGGAGACGGGATGTAACACATCCACAATCTGAGTTTCTACTCCTTGGGCGCTATAGCTCCGAAAGCCTTGGTTGGCTACATTCTGCTTAAATATTACAGGTACAAAAGAAACAGAACACCACCGAGAACTAGTGAGGTAACAACCCCGGCAGCCGCCGAGGTAACCATCAACCTCGAGCCACTCGGACGACAACAGCCAGAGGAATGACTGCGAATCGAGCTGGCCTGGTTATGCAATCGTCCCCCCAATCGAGAACGCCTTGCTCAACCCGAACGACTTTGACAAACAAAAAAACATTATATGTAATTGGGAAAAACATTATATGTAAACGAGAAACCAACTGGAGAAAAAAATTTTTTTAGAATAATTTTTCCTTTTAAGGGGGGAGGGATGTTGTGTCGCGGAATATTCAAGTCAAGACAGGAAACAAGGTAGACGCCGACACAGTTAGATACAGAATTCTAAAATATAGAATTCGTTCAAGACAGGATGCGAGGTAGACGCCGACGCAGCATGAGGCGACTCGCTAGGCAATCTACGATTGGCTAAAGCTAAAGCTGCCAACCAAGGGATTTTAGCAAAGTTCCTTTTATATAAATTCGCCTTTTCATCTATTACTGGAGATCCATCTCCTAATCGGCAAACGATCCCAAAAATAATAACTTTTTAAATATTATACCGAATGCCGAATAATCCAATTACGCGGTACCGGCATAACAATATATTTCCCTTTAAATTCAATCGCTGAGGTGTCTATAAATAATTTTTCAAATTAAACCGTTAACAATCTCTCGGTTGGTGCAGCAGTGAGGTAGGGAGGCGCCGCGGCGGGAAAGGCCAGCGAGTGGGGGGAGAGCCAGAAGGTCCCCTGGCGAGCCTCGGTTCACCGTGCTGTGACGGTATTATCTACATTGGACATACATATATAATTTCAGCAGAAGGGTGGATGCACTATGCCCGCGTGCAACGATATGCCTCTTTGCGAATAAGCGCGTGACATAGCAGACAGATTTCGGCTACGGGTGTGTAACATTTGATGCTACAGCTGAGTAATAATGTGCCTGAAATTATCATATCGTGGGACTCGGTGCATCGATTTGATTGAAACCAAGCTCATTCGAAAGATAAAAATAGAATTACATTGCAAAAGTGTCGTCAAATTTTTGCTAGGTCAACGCGTTTTTTTTACGATTGAGTTGAAAGCCCTATATTATGATTATCGGCCCACTTTGGCGTATAGAGGAGAACGCGACGGACGTTCAAAAAAAAAATTGTTATTAACTTGGTGTCGAGATGCTGCTGAGTTTCTTGATAACGATTAGTACATTGTTAAACTGTGCTGGCTGCAAGATCCAAGTGATTTTTTACATATCGTGTTTAGTGTGTGATAAAAAGGAACATACTGCTTGATCGCGAAGGTCGCAGGTCGCAGGCAGTGGCTATACGACGCAGGGAATCTCGCTTATGGATTTACTGAATTGGATAGCTAGGTTAAATGCATTGCATGCATTTCTAAGGCACGTGTTAGTCGTACTGAATCTTATGGTTTCGATCTTCGTGGGGAGATACTATATGATCGCATAGAACGAGTGTGGTGCATACTAATTGTTCAACATGGAGAAAAAAACATGCCGGAGCCGGCCACCGATCATGCCTTCCGAAGAACTAAATAAAATAATTTTAAGTTACGCCATTGAAATTATTATCAATAAACAATTAGTCTCAAAACGTGTTCCTATTTCGAAGAAGATGACTTCCGAATCAAATGGGCGCAGAGCAGCAAAGAACTTTTATAGCTAAGAAAATTGCGTTGCGTTTTTATTAATTTCTAATTGTTAACAATATCTTTGATGTATAACAAACTTATTACAATGTATATGCTGTTGAATAAAATATATATACAATATTAATGTTGACTGAATCCGCATGCTCTTTCTCTAACTCCACCGTAAGCGCTTTGAAGTTAGGTACAGATGAACGAGTATAGTAAGAATAACTGCCATCTTGTGACATTTCGATATATACAACGGTCCTTTACATGGATTGTTTTAGAACTTCTTCATTTTTATGAAATCTCACCTAATATATACAATCTAAGACAAAAAATACTACGGTGCAAAGAATCTGTGTACCGAGTATACAGTTACAGTATACAGTGCCCGGTGTTATTAGTGAAAAAGAAAAACGGAGAGTCTAGGCTCGTAGTGGATTTTTGCAAATTAAACTTGCAGATGGAAAGGGTTCACTTCCCGCTTCCGAACGTGGACGACCATCTGGCTAAAATTCGAGGAGCGACCGTCTTCACGCTGCTCGATCTAGCTCACGGATATTTACAGATTCCGTGATCCGACGAATCGCGCCCAACAAAGGTAATAATAACGCCGGACGAGACTGTTCAGTTCACAAGTATGATTTTTGGCCTAATGAACGGTCCAGCTTATTTCTCGAAAGTGATGTATAAGGCTCTAGGTCCATTAAGGGACAAAGTTGTCTTATATTATCTAGACGATATATTGATACCGGCCTCGAGTTGGGACGATATGAAACCCAAAATAATAATGGTGCTCAATGCGTTACGTGGAGCAGGCCTCCGCTAAATTTGAAGAAATGTCGATTTTTGTACTCTCAAGTAAGCTATCTAGGTTTCGAGATCAGCGGCGACGGGGTACGACTAGGCGAAGCCAAAACCAAGGCGATAGCGGAATATTCCACACCATCAAATATGACTGAGGTGAGACGATTCTTGGTATTGGCGGGATTTTTCCGCAGGTTTGTGGTGCATTTCGAACACCGAGCGGCTCTACTGTTCGAATTGTTGAAAAAAGGTAACAATTTAAATGGACCAACGATCAACAACGTGCGTTTCAAGACCTACAGAACGCGTTATCAAGTCAACCGGTTCTTCAAACGTTCGACCCGAACAAAACAACGGAGGTGCACACTGACGCAAGCGCTATCGGAATGGGCGCAATGCTTTTGCAAAACAACGACAAGGGCCTTTGGCAGATGGTTCATGCCCTCAGTCGCAGGACCAGCAGTGTGGAACAAAATTACCACAACAGCAAGTTAGAGTTACTAGCAATGGTTTGGGCAGTGACGCGATTACGTCCCATGATTGCAAACATTGATTTTACTCTGGTTACAGATTTGCCAGGCTCTATTGTATATTTGCAAACAGCGCACCCAGAATCCACAAATGATAAGGTGGACTAACACGTCGAGCGAGTACACGTTCAAAATTGTACACAAGGCCGGGGACAAGATGACCCACTTCGACGCACTCAGTCGTACGCCGCCAATGGAACTACAGGATTTGACGACGGTGAAGGAGGTCAAACAAATACTTCGCATCACCACGTTGATAGACGAAGTACCCGCCTACCAGGCAACTGATGAACTTCTACAAAGGAAAAAAAAACTCCTCCAAGGGGATCTAAAGGAATTAGACGGCAACGGACGTAGCGAAATCCATGGTTACGAGCTACACGACGGCATCATCTACAAGAAGATTGGGAACCAGCTACTATTCGTGGCTCCAAGAGCCATCCGTAAATCATTAGCATTACGCTATCACGACCTCCAAGGACATCCAGGGGTAAGCCGCACACACGCTAAGCTGTCTAAACAGATATTTTTTCGAGGCGCCAGACGATACCTATTAGCGCACATCGCGGCTCGTTTCGCCTGCACTTTGACGAAGCCCAATACGGGCAAACAGGAAGCAAGTCTGCATCCCATTCCTCCGGGAGAGCGACTATTCCAGGTTATCCATCTTGACCACGTAGGTCCGTTTGTGACATTCTCTCGAGGATGCAAGCACATCTTGGTAGCGGTTGACAATTTGACCAAATACGTACCTTTGTACGCTGTAAAAGACACGGGCACGGCGCCTGTATTGACTGCCTTGCGGCAACTCATCGGGGAACACGGACCATGGATTTGGAAAATGGTGTCAAGAACACAGGATCCAACACACCTTCAACTCGCCCAGACACCCTCAAGCAAATGGACAAGTTGAAAGAGTCAACGGATTGTTGGCACCAATGTTAAAAAGATCATTGGGTGAAAATGACAGCCAACGTTGGGATCAACACCTCAACGAAGTACAACGCAATCTGAACGAATCGATCAACACAACGACGAAGGCATCGGCTTTTAAAGTGCTGTATGGTTATGAGTCAGACCGCGCCCCAGGAATCGAACGGAAGGTATCGAACGTTACGAAAAACCAGCTACGGTGCAGAACAGGGTAAAGAAAAGGATAGCCGAACGGCAAAAGGCATGGTGCGACTACCACAGCTTGCACAACATGCCGGGACGACGCTGCCAACCAGGAGACATTGTATTCATGCAGACGGTTACTTCGGCCACGGGAGAAAGCACGAAACTCGCGCTGAAAAGGAGAAGACCATTGGCAGTCGTGACACAATGCGGGTCTGACACGTGTCTGGTGGCAAAACTACGCCATCAAGCAGGACGAAAGTATTTAACAGCGGCACATACCTCTCAACTAAAATTGTGGAGACCACAAGAAGAACCCGAAAGCGACGAACAAGGAAGTACCAACGAAGGACCCGAAAACGACAAACCAGGAAACAACGACGAAGAACCCGGAAACGACAAACAAGAATATAACAACAATAAAACCGAAAACGACGACCAAGGGAATAACAATGAAGAACCCGAAGAAGACGAGCACGAACTCATCAACACCGAACTTGAAGCCGCCGACACTGGCCAACGACACAAACCAACACGGACTCGTCGTCCGCCAACACATCTTCGAGATTATTATCTGATGGTCCTCGAGGTCGAGGACAGAAGCAGAATAGCCAATATTGTGGACCACGGCAATTCGGTCACGTAGCACGCTCGAGTGGTATGAACAACGAAAAGAATGTTGCCCAACACAGCTCCTTCTTCTCAAACGTTTGAGAGATTTAGCCGCAAATAAACGATTGACAACCATACCATAATGAAAAATGTCGGATCTTATGATAAAGAAGCCTTGAACTTTAACCATTAAATGTGCATTATATGTATGTGTGTGTATGTGCATGAGATTTAACTGTCAACCTGTTTTCCTACTGTTTTGCGTTTCAGATATTTGTGTATATCATGTAACACGTAGATTTATTTGCACGATGAATGATAATTACGAAAATCATCGATGTGGAGCTTTAGGAGAAAAAGGTTAAATCTCTCTAACAATTGCAACTAAAATGCAACTCCCTTCATCTCGAGAGACTCATGCAGCATCCGGTACATGATTAGCACGGTAATCGGTATAATATTAAAAGTTATTATTTGTTGGAATCGTTTGCCGATAAGGAGATAGATCTCCAGTAAATAATGAACACGTGAATTTACGGAAAAACGATAGTTGGATATTTATTTTAGATAACGGCAACTTTCTGTTATCTACTTGAATGAAAAGAAAGTTACAATAATTCGCTGTTTCGAGCATGTTACGAGGAACCAACCTCTCTCGTTCGAATCTACTAATAGAATCATTCCGGCGAAGGAGTTATTCACTGCCTTTGGCGAAATCGATGAATTTCGCAATGCATATCGACTGAAAATTCCTGCAAGTCGTAGCTCGAGCGGTCATTGCTCGCAGCTCGCTGCTTACGTTTGCACATTTTCTACTTTGGGTGAGTGACCTCACGCTAAGGAGGAACAATAGCGAAATGATATACTCGATTATTTCGCGGCACAACACTTCCAAACCCGATACTGCCTTCTCAAGTTGTAACAAGGATTCTTTGCATATTATTTGTGGTCATGTGAACTAGTGTTGTCTCCAGCGACACGGTCTTGATCTCCTTCTCAGTGATGAAAGACCGATTATCATGGAGTCAAGCGAAGCCCAATAATTGAACAAAAAAATGCTACACTTCTTCATAATGAGAGGCTCGTGTAGTATTCGATCCTTCCGAACACTGCACACACTTCTCGAGTTTTGAGAAAAGCCTTTTCATTGTCATCGAGAAAAGGGTAGCATCGGGGATCGATCTTTGTCGACTCATAAGGCACGAGGGACCTACTGGCACGGAGTGTATGGAAATGCGACGATTTAAATAAAAAGCTACTCTTGTTCGTCTGAAAAGAACTGCGCAGTATCCGGTGCTTCTAAAAAGTGCACCGACTACTTGAGTTATAAGATAAATCGGTTACGTGTTTGATGAGAATTCCTGGTTGTTTTCGAATCTGCAAGATATTGAAAAGGAATAAGTTTTCACTCACGACAGGTGTGAAATAACCAGACCAAAGATGAAGGTAGAGAAACTGGTTTTTATTCTACCATCGACTCGCTTAACTACAAAAAAATATATATATAAATGCACAAGTGGATTTAGAGTGAGTTTTATGAGATGCACTTACAATTATATTAATTGTGTGCCAAAATTTGTGAGGTGAACTGTGGTGCAGCCCGCGCTGCAGAGCACGCCAGGAGGTGAGACTTTTGAGGATGCACAAATAAGATTTCTCCACCTCACCAACATTGCATTTAGTAATAATTTAAATTATGAAGGTGCGCGCTTACCGAGTTTTTTGAGTCCAGTTGAGCATGTATTCGTTAAGTAGATCCGAAATAAGGCGGTGAAAATGTCCGAGGTGAGAGCAGAGGAAGTTGCTGTCCAAGTGGTTTTCACGAAAGTCTAATTTTTTAAGATGGCAGAGTAGTACGAACGCGTCGTTGTAAGACGCAGAAGTCAAGTGTGAGAGACAGCCTCTCACCTAATAGCTACAGGTCGACGCATGGCGAATATCGATCGCCGTGCATCAGCTGATTTTCCAACAATGTTTTTCGTGGTAATCGGGACAAGTACGGCGTCCAGCTGACCGATCTGGGCCGGCTAGTCAGTTACGAGAGATCCATTGTCAAGGAGTCTATCGATTACCGACGATAATAGGAAAATATAGTAACTATTTTTAGTCCTAAAAGATTCGTGAAGCATCCAATGCTTCGAATCACTTCACGGTGCTCTCCAGTTGTGAAAAAAAAAATTTTCGTAGTCGTGGAAACTAGGAAAGCGTCAAGTATAACGATCTTATCTTGTATTTAGTCAGGCGAGATAAACATGCACAATGTCCACCGAAGGCTGAATATTCTAATAAAATACGATTCTATTGGTTCCTCCTAAAGGAAGCGTTGTTTTAGTGAAGAATATTTTTCTCAAGATTTTGATGTCAGAGTACTTGACATTTTTCAAAACGTCAAGATGTATAGAAAAAATGCTCGTGCTGGCGCGTTTGTGCGTGCGTGTGTGCGTGATGAGCTTGCAAAAGTGAATTCGCTATATCTCCAGAACGGATTACTCGATCTTTCTGAAGCTTTGCACATGGATCGGGTCGCAATTTCCCTCGGCAAGCTGCAATTTTCACCTAAATCGCTACCGGGTGTCTCATTTTAGGATTGTTTGAATTTTCCGAAGAGAGAGTGTGATCTCTCCAGCTGTCCTTAACTTTGAGCTATCGAGGTAAAACTTTCTACAAGAATAGATCACGGGACAAGGTTATTCAAGGCGTTCAGATTCATGCATTTTTGTAATTTTTCAAATAAAACATATTTTGACTGCAATTTTCGGAAATTTTCATCTATCAAACTAAAACTTAGCACGCAAATTGAGGAGATACGGATACTTGGTCTTGAATTTGGTGAGAATCGATCGGGAGGTTTTAGCTTCATGAAATTCGCAATTTAACTACAATGTTTATTTTATTGAAAATTTGAATATCACTTTCTTTATAAGGAAGCCATGATTGAGATTACGATTACCCATAAAGACGAATCTGTAGGTGGACGAGAAGAGCAATGTCCAAATAAAAAATTTGCATCATTGTTTTATGTGGTATGACTCGTGAAACACACGATGCACTTTATTGCTGCAAAGCTTCGCCGGTTGTAATAAAAAAATGTCGTGGTTACCGAGACTAACTAGGAAGGATAGTTTGGTGTCCCCCTCCGATTTTGATGAAACTCACGTATGTTGTAGAGCATCGAAAACTAAAAGACACGTATTTTTTTTATCGGCGGAAAAACATTTCTAAGGGGTGAATTCGCGCTTCAAAGTTAGGGGTGATTATGCAGTTTCACCCCTGCAAATGAATTTTTTTCTTCAACTTCTCGTGGAATTTTTATTGTCTTCAATGGGGAGTATTTTGGTTTTTGTTTCATTAAAATCGGTTGACGCCTTCTGGGTGAAACTGCATAATCACCCCTCGACATGTTTAGTAATGTAAGACTTAGGTTCAATGAGACAATTTTAATCGTGTGTCAGCCTGTCAATAATATAAATAAACTATGACCCATATACGCAGTACTGAGACACTAGAAATAGCGTTTCCTGTAGCTTGGTTCTTTTACGCAATTAATTTTTAGAGCGAAAGTCTGTAAAGACCTTTTCATACACACGATGTTTTATCCAAATTGTTTTATCCAGTGGTGACTGTTTCTCGAAGATACTTCCACGCTATGACTCGTTCACGCAGTTTCGAGATACTAGAAACTGTGTTCCCAATAGCTTGTTCCATTTGCGCAATTTCCTATTTGACCAAGAGCATGCAAAGATTTTCCCATATACGCGACAATTCAACCAGCTTCGTTGTTTATTTGTTCTTGAAGTTACCAGCGCACTATCTCTTTTGCACGTTGTATCGAGACGCAAAAAATGTAGTCCCTTGTAGCTCGACTCATTTAAGCATTATATACCAGGTCTATAAATATGAAACCGGAATTTGCCCATAGATGGCCGTAGCTGTCAATGTAGTTACCGTCAAACCGCGTCATTGGCGCCATTTCCTTGTTAGCATCTCTGACAAAGATTTTCAACTCACAACAATACAAGTTTCATACAACAGCATAGTTTGTAATAGCGTTGAACATGTCGAATTTTGTGCCTAGAAACTACGATTAGCGGACAGCATTGATTTTCTGTTAACAATTGAAGAAAACTGCTGCAGAATCGCATCGAATGCTTCTCGAAGCTTACGGTGAGCATGCTCCTGGTAAATCACAGTGCTTTGAGTGGTTTAAAAAATTCAAAAGTGGCGATTTTTCCGTGAGAAAGGAAGAACGTGGAAGACCACCGAAAAAGTTTGAAGACAGCGAATTGCAAGCATTGTTGGATGAGGATGTCGCTCAAACGCAACAACAACTCGCGGATCAATTAAATGTGACACAAGAAGCTGTCTCCATACGTTTGAAAGCCATGGGAAAGATCCAGAAGATGGAAAAATGGGTTCCACATGAACTGAATGAAAGACAGCAGGAAAACCGAAAAACCACTTGCGAAATGCTGCTCGCCAGGTACAAAAGAAAGTCATTTCTCCATCGAATTGTGACTGGCGATGAAAAGTGGATATATTTTGAGAATCCTAAGCGTAAAAGAACATGGGTAACTCCAGGCGAAACATTGACATCGACTGCAAGGCCAAATCGCTATGGACGGAAGACAATGCTCTGTGTTTGGTGGGATAAGAAGGGTGTGATTTATTATGAGCTGCTAAAACCTGGCGAAACCGTTAATACTGAATGCTACCGATAACAAATGATCGATTTGAATCAAGCTTTACGTGAAAAACGACCAGAATATCAAAAAAGGCAACACAAAGTGATTTTGCTTCATGATAATGCACCTTCACACACAGCAAAACTGGTCAAGGAAACGATTGAGGCATTTAGTTGGGAAATACTTTCGCATGCGGCTTACTCACCAGACTTGGCTCCGTTCGATTACTACTTATTTGCATCGATGGGACACGCACTTGCTGAGCAGCGCTTTACTTCTTACGAAAATATACGAAAATGGCTCGATGACTGGTTTGCCTCAAAAGAGCAACAGTTTTTTTGGCGTGGCATCCACCAATTTTCAGACAGGTGGGAAAAATGTATAGCTAGTGATGGGCAATACTTCGAATAAAATATTTTTTATCATTTTCATACAATAAACGTGTATTTGCTATACAAAAATTCCGGTTTCATATTTATAGACCTGGTATACATATGCGGACATTTTTTTCTAAATGAGGTTTTTCAATATTTTGGGACTTTTTAAGGAGTCTGGCATCAAATTCTCCAAAAAAATTTAAAAAAAAAAACGACACTTCTTCCATGAAGAAGCAAAAATAGCTCAGATTCTTCGCCATACAACTGAAGCATTGTGAGGCAGTCCTCAGCGCTTGGAGCCTCGAGGTCTTCCAAAGATTCGAGAGAAAACTTTTGAACACCGCGGTGATAGCACGGCAACAGAGTGGGGACAGCGCGGTAGCAAAGTAGATACATTAACAAAGCCCGTTTTCAAATTTAGTCCACTTTCTTTTATTTACTCAGTCTTACAATATTTATATCACAGCACAGATCGTAGCACATACAAATAAGAAGTAATTTAAAGTAAGTTAAGATAATCTTTGATTTTAAGCTAATATAGTGTTTAAATATTTGGCTTCTTAGCTTGCAAGGTCAAAGATATTTGGCAATCGAAGCAGGTTGATTTGCCGAACAACTCTTTGGCGTGAAGTATTGCCTCACACGTATTAACGTCAAGTCAGTTCCTGGTTTTTGTTTTCATCAGTGCTAATTGTGAGAATTTTCTTTTGATCGCAGCTGATGAGTGAGGAAGCGATAGGATTGCTCTAATTAGTTTAGTGAGAGGAGGAAACATCATCTTCAAATTAAATCGTTTTTAGATTTGTAAGCAGAGCTCTACATAACAATCCAATACCCGAGTCCTGAAATTGAGGAGCTGACCGCTATGCACGTTCTGTTTGCTTATGAGCAACGCTACGATGGCTCCGAAATACATATTCTCAATCGGTAAGAAGTTAGTTGGTGGGTCTTTGACGAAAGTAGTATGTGTACGCCTTTGCGCCATCCCATTACTTCCCACACCATGCGACTACCCCCACCACCCGAATTTTCCACCGCCGCGCTACCCACTCCGCTTAAACAGTGTCGCAACGTGGAGATGGTAAAGTGGGGTGGTGTGGGTACTCTGATGAACAAGTAAGAGTAGAGATATGAGCAGGATAGAGCAAACGCGTACATATGTGTAATTATTACGTGATTATCCACGTATGAATTAGTATAATTAACTTACCGAAACTGTCTTGAAGATATCCGGTACCCGTTCCTCCCAGACGCGGTGATTCGAACTCCTGTCCTTTGATTACACTCGCTGACTATGATATGCACACGCGAATGCAGACACGCACGCCCAGCACCGTGTCTTCAATTTCCACCTACGTCCGTATCCAAGAGGGTCCTCTCGTAAAAACCCTCGTCCGCAGCATCGATGTTGTAACCGAAGTCTATCTCGTATCCGAGGACCTCTATAATGATCGTTGCCACATCAGCGCGCTCTCCGTTCGTTGAACGGATCCGAGGAGCATTAACACCGTCAAGATGGGGAATCATGACAGCGATCAAAGTATCGCTGCCGCACGCTTTTTCAAGGAGCTGCTCAACGCCCACAACATCGAAGCGCTCGAGCCCGTATATCGAGCACTCCACGACAAGCGCCGGCAGCAAACTTGCTCGAGGCTCTGGATGAAATAGGTAAGACAAGTCGATGTAAATGGTCTCACCGAAATCGCCTAACAACACCTCGCAGTGCCCAGCGGCGTCCGGGTAAACCACTTTGCCGCGGACAATACAATTGTAACGAGGCACAACACAGGACATTCCGATATAAAGCTCGCCAAGTCCAACGCGCCATCCTCGACGCTCCACTAAATAAATTCTGCGTAGAATATCCTCCATTTCTTCGTACGCATCGCACATTTCCTCGCTGTGCAGGAATTCGCTCGTTACACTTTCCATTAAAGCCACACGACACCAAAACGTGTCGCTTAAAACCTTCTTGCCGGTTTTAAAGATAACAACCTCTTCTGAATCATAACTAGGTGTCTAGCATATTCAATGCATCGACAGAGGTTTTTCACGTGTGAGACAGATAGCGAGAGAGATAGATAGGTAGATAGATAGATAGATAGGTAGGCAGGCGGGCCATTGTGCAGAGGTGAGTAGAAGAGGCCCTTTATAGAAAGACAGGGCGTAGCCTCCTGGCGCCAGGGCGTGTCTAGACTAGCACTGCCCCCTCCCTACCACTATCCCCTCCCCACCAATATCCCCTCCCCATGCTGCTTCCTCATTGGTTGTTACTTGGGTGTGAAAGGGGGGGGTGTCTGCCCCCACAACCCCCGCCACCCCTACCCCTATCCCTGATTGGTCCCCAGCAGTCCCCACCCCCAGTTCACCTATCCTAGTGTTTTAACTGGTGCAGCGTCGTAACGCCATCTAACGGATTTTGACCTGTACTTAATTGCCATGCGCCATCTACTATTGGTAATCGTGTTACCGACAGTCGGTAAAAATATATCGAATGTTGGCAGCCGGTCCAGCAGAAAATTAATTACCGATGCGCCATCTACTGTCGGTAAACGTGTTACCGACAGTCGGTAAAGTAGATTGAATGTTGGCAGCCAGTCTAGCCGAAAATGTATCGGCGATCGGTAAAGCAGATCGGTTGTCAACCGTCGGTATGTAGCCGACCATCGCTACTGCAAATTTGGGACTTACGGAAGATAAGTAGACTGAGTCTCACGGTAAATAATATTGTGTACCCATCCACCGGTTAAATATGCCCCAGTCGTCGATAACCGAGACCCCTCTGTAGCTTTTTGAAAATTTTTGTTAATTAAAAAATGTATTAATTGAAACGACTATTTACAACAACGGTGAATGAAAACGCTCGTTATTTTTTAGTTTCATAAAAAACTGTTTTATTTTAACATTCTCGTCCAACAAACATGTATTGTTCATCCGTAATTTTCACTGACATCCGCGGCAGTCACGACGAGCTGGTGGTCGACCGTCAATTTGTGTTTTCGTACCCGGTTTCGTGTGATGTACATAGCACGGCATATACGAGGAGACCTCACGGTCAACCTTCAGATGCTCCGGTAGTTTGTCATACAGAATTTCTATTTTTCCGCCCCAATGTTTCAACAGCAGCGGTTTTGGTATGTACGCTAGCTCAGCTTTGGTGAAGTTTCGGGGATCCTTGTAGCAGTCGATCACGAGTATACTGCCAATAGTATTCATTGTGGTTGGAAAGCGCGGCAAAGATACTTTCACAACGACGTTTCCTTTTCAACTAACTTTTTTTCACAGCTGTTACCATTAGATATATACATCTCGCGTCAATGGCCAACATAGTCAAATATGAGAATGTGTATGGTGTGAGTACTTTCGAATAATAAGACAGGAAATTCAAAGTTTCTAATTTATTCATAGTAATTCACAAGTAGCATCCAAATCGATATGTACAAGTTTGTATACATGTGTTTTTTCACAACCGTAGCCCTTAATATTATAGTGTTTTACATTTTTCACACGTTTCTTTCTGCGATTTGAATATTTTACGCGTTTGTAGTATTGTGCAGCTATGCGATCGTTTTTCACTCTGTCAGTCGTAAAATTCTTATGAAAATTATCCAGAGTATAACCACGAGCCATAAAATCAAGAAACATAATACAGTATTCACCGCATACTTTAGACTTGAGTGGTTGTAGGGGCTGCGTGTTCCACTCGTAGCTTCGACAGTTTCTGCGTAGACGGTTATGGTGTTGGTTAATGAGTGGGGGCAATCCATAACTATCGAAAAAGATTCCATGTCCATTTTTATTAACGTAAGTGGCAACCCAGTGTCGCCCAGGTAGATTATGCTCATCTGTGTTTAGAACCAATGCTGCGGATTTAGATCAGCGACTCGGGATGCGATCGGCCGGAAATACTCCTTTGGTCTGAACAGATATTTGTTGTAGAGCGTCTAATATCTGTATGCTGTTCATGCTGTTTACACAACTGGTGGTGACGCTTAGAGTGTGATTGACGCTGCCTCTGCTGATGATAATGATGGTTGCGCGGTGGTTGCTCTGGATGGTGTTTGTTACGTGGGGGTGGTGGTGGTTGTTTAGCACTCGATGAGACTACTTGTTTTTCTCTGCCACGGAAAAGTACAGTTCATCGTTTCATCCTTAGCCGGTACAGTTCCTCCTTGCAGCGACGACTCATCACTGTTGCACGATAGTGTAATATCGTTGAATATATACTCTACGCTTTGTGATATATCGAGAGTATTTTACTCATTTGATGCCTCGTTGTTCGGTTGGCTTTGTTGATTTTTAATAGGTGTTGATTTATCGACAGGTTGTGAATAAATGTGACTAACCGCATCGAGCTCTTTAAACAGGAGCCACGAACGTATTTTTGCCACATTATTTAGAGCACATTTTACATCGTCTTCTTTCGAAATATCATGGTGAATACAGTAAACGTTGTTGATGGGCATATTTTTTAACGATGGACCCTCGTATTCTTCCAGATTGATGATTTCGCGCCCCAGAACGTCACGTAAAAGCTCGGTTTTCTGCAAGCCTCTTGTGTAAATATGCAAGGCATAATGACAGTAATCGTAGATTGGTGTAGACTTTTTTCAACGGTGTACCACCGTCAATCCATTCCAATCCATGATGAAAGCACGTTAGTTTATTATTGCTCGTACGTACACATTTTGGTAGTTCACCAAAGTCATATGGTGGTTCGACAAGCCAATGACCATAATGTTCTTCCTGAAGAGTCGTCACAGGTATCTCCTTTGGTAGAAACGGTTGTTTGCATCGTACAGCGCTCGAATATCCACTATAACGTCCATTATGATTAAATTAATTATAAATTAAATATTACAGCGTCGGGTGTGGCGCCCTCTCACACACTAAAATCTGTAATGACCTGACGTGTGGAATCTATCTCTATTACATTATCATACTCGGCGTATACCACACAATTTAATGTAGAAGTCAGAGGCGCTGCAAACCGTACTGCGATCCTTACACTACCGTGTCTTACGAGATTCCAGTGACCGAAGCAATTTGCTGATAAGTCCGGTGTTAAATCAAAGACATACAGACAGTAGCCTTTGGGATAGTCGCTCCTGGTAATATCTAGACCCTCATTCTAAAAGTGTAGTTTATCACCGCTAAAGAGCGTGTGATAACCGTCTATCCACGTTTCGTTACCATCAAACACCGGTTGAAGAGGCTTGCTCGGTATTTGTTGACCATCGACATACAGAGAGAGGAAATTTAACGAATGATTATTAAAGTTAAACGGATTTAACGTTGTACTGCCATTGAATGCTCGATTATTCACAAAGCCAAGAATTATTTGTTTAGGTAATTGGCCTAGAATAACGTTATCCAGAGTATCGCCAATGATACCGCTATGCATCGTAAAAGCTTTAACCTCAACCCTTGTTATAGGATACTTGGCGGTTGTTTTTGCAAGCATTTTGGCGTGAGCTATCAGCATGCCTGGTGCGATTTTTGCTCGACGGACGAGTAATGTAGCCTCGGTGATATGGAGTTTATGTGTCACACCGGCCGTAGGAGTCTTCATAAGACAACAATCGTCTTTTGAGCGTACAAACCGTAACCGTCCTTTCACACCGTTCAGCAGAAATGTATCCTTATTAAACACATCGCAATGTAAATGTCCAATCATATCTAAAGTCCGACCATTCTTTTTGTACTTTTCACGATTATTCAGACCGATATTAGGGCTATTCGATGCACCTGGTAGAGTGTCAAACGTACCGGGCGTGTCAGCGTACCATAGCGCGGTCAGTAAGTGAGCATTTTTAGCAGCCGGTCCATAATTGAGTAACGTCTCAATATATGGTCGGTAGGGGCATGCATTGTTTGGCGGTGCCACGAGTTTCTGGTTAAAATGTACATCCACCTGATTGAAAATGCTATGCAGAAAGTTATTAACAGGTGCTACGTTGTACTGTTATTCAGCTGTTGGAATAACCCTAACATTTACAATAATCATTGTATGAGCTAGGTCCAGGTATTCTTCACCGTGGCCAGGTATGACAAATTCCAGGGGTCCGTCATCCGTTAGGGACGACATAGGCTTGTAGTGTATCCATTGTAATGCTTCTATAGCCGTCTGCGTTGGAGGTATGGTGAATAAGTCGAGCTCCGACTTCATACACTCGGAGGAGTGTGGGTGTAAGAACGACATTGTTAAACACCTCCAAAAATATCGTTGGTCTTTGCTCGTTTGCGCCTACTGCTTTCGATACCTCTTCTCTTTCTCTTTGTTATCCTTTTCTTTTTATTTTTTGCGGCACCGTGATGTTTCCTTGCTGTAATGCGTCTACGTCTTGTTGACTTTTTCTTCTTCTTCTTCTTCTTTATTCCTAACGATTTTTTCAAAATACCAGTACGCCTTTTCCTCGTCCTCGTAGGCACGCGTCCCGATAACGACTGTATCATGCGAGCGGTGCCTACAGCATTATATCCTGAACCATTCATGAGAAGAGCGATTTTTTCATTGGCTTTTCGTTGTAAGTTATCTCCAGATTCGGCTGCACGTCGACGCAATGACTCCTTGAATGGCATTTTGCGACCGCTCACATCCTCGATAACGTGTAAACCCGTGCGAATGGCTTCTTACCCTATAACTTTAGCACCTCTGGTCAGCAGTGGTAAAACACTCCGAAATAGACCACCGAGAAAACTACCGATGCCGTGACCGCGCTGATGAGGGGAACCCGCAAATACGTTACCTATATAACCACCTCCGCCATCTATTTGATTCCCATAATACGTCGTATAATGAGCACACATATTGTCTAATTGAGTCGTTTGAAATAAGGTGACCGGAACGAGGTATATCATCAACCACAATGCTGCCCACTTTAAACTCTTTGCACCACTCGTATGCTTATGTTTCCGACATTGTCGAGTCTCCGTAGGCTACCGTTCACATTTTTAACGCTTCCGCACACGATATTTTGTTATAAACACAAAATTTCAGGCACACTCTTTGCTTAACTATATTTGACATAGCGAAATTCGCAGAATACACCAAACAATGACTTGTTTACAAAGCTATTACGCACAAACTATCTGACACATTGCGC
Source organism: Cylloceria caligata (assembly GCA_963942595.1). Taxonomy (NCBI): domain Eukaryota; kingdom Metazoa; phylum Arthropoda; class Insecta; order Hymenoptera; family Ichneumonidae; genus Cylloceria; species Cylloceria caligata. The sequence continues at coordinate 65,396,120 of OZ012703.1, forward strand.
TTAAAAGTAACATGTAAATGACTGACGGATGTACCAACCTAGGAACAAAATTATTTGGACAATATCTCAAGGGTGAATCGTTCAAATGAGAAATTCTGGGTACTTTTCGATCAGATAGTATATAACTACCTGGCTCGTATTCGCTTAATTCATCCGTAAGATCTCCGAGAAATTTTCCGATTGGTGGTTCATACTCGTTGTTACAATATTAGTACAATATTCACCTCCCGAGCCTCTCAAGATAACTGTATAGTTTTAGGCGAGTATGTGCCGTCGAGAATACTGCCATCACAGTATTCGATGTCGTTGATGGTTGGATAGCATCGCGGTTGCTTACATAGTTCACATACATGATCTTGTGATTAACCGGTAGCATTCCCGTCACCTCAATCTCCGGACTCGTTAGTAAATTCATTAGCTCCGAGCGCGTGAAATCGATAACGGTTTTCGTAAGATTTTCGCGTTGGCCCAACTTTCCCCAGAACGAATTAAGCGCCAATTTTGCGAGCGATCGTAAACCGAGATTTAACTGCGGAGCAGTTTGCTCGAGATGTATACCCTCAGACTCCGCGTATAACGCGATGAAATGCTCTATTGCTTCTTCATCATCGTTACACTCTGCTGGCGATCCAGTCGCCTCCTGTTTTATTCTTAGGAATGTGTCGATGTACTCGACAAAATGATTACCTGGCCGCGTTGTAGAGTCACACTGCGTAACAACGCATTACCAAATTTCATCGATACGCATCACTTTATATCCGAGCGAGATGGCTTTTCCCAGCTCGTACATGACCCACGTAACGTCAAACGCTCGCTCAGTCGCGTCAGCGTGTGTGCAGCCCGCGGATGAGTCTATGTCTGTACAGCACGTTCTACACAGGGAGAACAGTAGTTTCCCATGCATGCGAACAGGCAGTACGTGCAGATACAAATCGCGCAATGTTACTATGGCACACTTCACGAGACCCTCGACGACACTTAGATTGTTTTCAAGTTCTACGGGTTCTCGACACTCGTCACCTACGTACAATTTGTGATGTCCAACGGGATATTTTCTATTCTTGCACACCCATGGAGACAGCGAGCACACATCCACATAGCGTAGCTGCTCTACATTCGCGAGATCGTACAGACTCAGAAAAAATGCTGTTCGACCGCCAAAGAATGCCTCGCGCGGTTCGAGAGGCATCTACTTGACCATGGAGTGGTGTTTCACGTGTAACGACATTTCCTCATTATTCTCGCGTAATCTGTCAAAATTGCATTTCCATATCTTGCTTAGACGTATTCTTTCGATCTGATTCGCCCCGAAATAAGAATGGTACGCTCGTAACGCTCATCCATTGTATCACCAAATTTCATTCGCTCATCTCTATTCACGCGATAACATCGCGGACACTCATGCCAAAAGTACCCGTGATATTGAAGAACGGGATACACCCCCGCCTTCACGTAGTATCCGTCTATCGCTGATAAGCCGGTCGGAGGGTGATGCTCTCTCGCGCGTCCAACGTGAGCGATAACGCAGTGGCTCTCACGCTCCAGCCATATGAACCATGCTACGCCCTTGCGCGACTGCTTATCGCCCCAGCGGTACCCCCCTGGTGGTAGCACCGCAATGCGATCTTTCTCTAAAAAATTCTTTCGAAATACTCTCATACATGCTGATGCTATCGCGCAAGCTTCTGTACAGGGACACGGACTTCCGCAACGTATGAATAACTCGCGAAAAGCAAGACACGCTCGTCTCAAAACCGTAACATCTGTACGACAATATTGCATGAATTCTGTCACAAAATTAAATTTTATATCGACGCGATTTGATTCTTCCTCATACCATTTTATAAATCGCTCGCCTTCCGCTGAGAACATTGCGTTGGGTGAGTAAAAATGGAGACCCGGTAGAGGACCTGTGTAATTCCGATATTCCGATGTGTTGAAGAAATGCGGAAATGTTCCTTTTGCCACCTCGACCGCGAAACCGAAGACCTTAGATCAAGTACAAAGAGCCACGGGTAAATAGTTTAGGCTAGCGAGAAAAATGACATTGCCAATCTTCATCAAGTCAATCTTCGTACCGTTCATAATCAGAGAAGGCAGCTGTGTTTATTGCAAATCGATTAGATACCGTAGATTAAAGTGCGCGTCGAAACCTTTTGTATTATGAGCAATACAGATGTTTTTTTTTAATTCTTTCGAAATTGCCAATTTCACGAGTCCTCAACAGGATCTTTGTCAAACACGAATTCGCGTTTAGCACAATCAGCAGAATCGATCGCCATATCACTGATGTGGAGACATGTCATGCATACGCATTGTGCTTAAGAATCCTGATGGTCTGATGTTGTGGACTGTAATATATTGAAAACTGGATGAGTACTGACTCGTGACAGGTGGAAAATAACCAGACAGATGAAGTTGACAGAGAAAGTGGTCTATATTCACTCACGTATGCTACAAAATAAATTATAAACAAGACTGAGCACTGAATTTAAAGGTGAGCTGCACGTAAAATTTGTACTATATTAATTGTATGCCGTGTTAATAGAATGTGAGAGAGAGTGTAAGCCCAAGATGCAAAGCACGCGTCGCGATGAGACGAATGACGATGCACTTATTGATTCACTTATAATTTCGCTAGAATTATCAATATGTCACCTTACTAGACGAAGTTTAGTCCTGTTGAGCGCGTTTTAAGTTGAGAAGATCCGAGTAAATGCAAAGAAAATATGCGAGACGAGAAGCACTTGTTGCACACTTGGCGTTGTGGATAGAAGTCATTCAATATGGCGCCCGTTTAAAAAAGGCGTTGGCGATGCTAACACTACATGAGAGCACGGTCGTCGTACGTATATGTGAAGGATATGCCCGCGAGGTGCTGAGCTCCTCAAAGGTGAGTGCAGTGTCATCCACTGTACGTCGAAGATAAAACTTTACTGATTTCACTGCTGCTTCCCACTTATCATCCATGTGTGGAGCAGCTGGCGGGTTGAACCTCCGTTCAATCTGATGATTGGCAAGTGACGATGCGATGATTTGGTTTTCTTGTGAGCTCTTGATGAACAACTGACGTAGTGCCTTGTGAGCGCCAATGAAGTTGGTGCCACAGTCAGAGTACAGAATGGCAGGATGACTTCCTTCGTACGTGAGTGAAGATTGTACAAACCGACTTCCCACTCTTATTACACCGTCCTGATCGATGAAAGCTGTAAGTCGATGAAGGGATAAGAGGACGGCAGAAGCGAGCCTGATCACAGCACTTGAAGTTCGTGCTTGAAAAAGGCAGCTTGAGTTGCCGTCGTCCAAAAGCTGGTCACCCGGGCCATCCCTCGTGCAGAGAGTGGAGCCGTCCCAGTTAATACTCTGAAACATATTGACATGAGATTATATAATTTGATGAGCAATGAACACCGATAGATAAGGTCCCAATGATACTCAGGCCCCAGAGTGGCATCGAAGAGGGCTACTCCAGGTCGAGCTTCCAAGTCGCTCAAAGATTCATGAGTGGCGGTTGACGTTGGCCAAGAGTCTTCTGGCCCTACCATCCATGAAGGTCCTGACCACCACAGTTGATGAGAAGCCATTTGAGATATAGTATTCCCCGAGAGGCACAATCAGCTGGATTGCTGGTGCCTAAAACATGATGCCATTGAACATTAGGGGTGAGTTCTTGAATTTAAGCTACTCGATACTGGACGTAATTCTTCCATCGTGATGGGTGGGCTTCGATCCATGAGAGTGTTACCAAACAGTCCGTCTACAGGTGAGTTGATGAGACTCCAACCTTGAGAGTGGCTTGAACGTACGCAACCAGTTTTGCAAGTGTTATGCCCGAAACGCGCAATGGAGTATTCCGTCGCCGGTATAATATTTTAAAAAGTTAATGTTTGGCATCGTTCGCCGAGAAGGAGATGTATCTCGCGTGGGAGTCATAAGCACGTGAATTTACTACAAAAATGTCGATTGGATGTTTATTATACATAACGGCTACTTTCCGTTATTTATTATAATTACGAGGTTTCGTACATATAAAGCGATTAAAGTACAATTTAGGAATTTTTGAGGTACTGACGAGGAACCGACCTGTCGGGTTCGAATCTGATTGTAGACTTTAATATTTCAGGCGAGGCCGACCTGGGATCAACCGTTCAGGTTGATGTTGAACTTTAGACTAATTTCGAATAAGTGTCTACCAACCACCTTTGGCGAAATTGATTACGAATTAACGAATTATTGAGTACGAATTACATCACTTCGTACATCAGCACATTCTTTCTCGTTTGCGGCTCTACTTCACAAGCGGCCTACTTACCTACTCGCGACCGAGCGAAGGAGGAATAATGTTGCAACAAATATGGTATTTGATGATTAATCTGGGGCATAACATCCCTTCCCCCTTAAAAAGGAAAAATGTACCCAAAAATTATAACTTCTGTCGGTTTCCCGTATGAATATTCACAATACTTGCTTACATGTTAAAGTCTTTTCTTCAAACAGAATTTTCTGTTGCGAAAATACATTATTTTTTTATCATAATATTTGTTTACGTAATTAATTTTTCACAATATATGTTTACATAATCAATTTTTTACAATATTTGATTACATGATTAATTTTTCATAAACCTAAATCTTTATTATTCGTTTTCTGGAGATTTTCCTATCGTTGTTCCTGGTTTGCAAATCTCACTCTATGGAGCGGGCGCGTTGTACCTGCCCTGGTCAGCTCAGATTGTAGTCGCTCTGCCGGCTGCTGTCGTCCAAGTGGCTCGAAGTTTATGTTCCCTCGGCTGGTGCCGTGGTCGGTGCCTTGCTCGCCCTTGCTAGTGTCCGGTTTCGTCTAAACCTGTAATATTTAATCATAGCAAAACCGACTAAAGTCATCGGTGATACAGCACCCAGAGCGTATAAGCTCAGGTTGTGGATGTGCTGCTTCCCTTCCTTATTAGTGTCAAAGTTTTCCAATATCTGGTCTGCTCGAGCTCCGAGCTTTCGAAGCTCCTCTGGATCTTGCAGAATGCTTGATATTAGTGCTGTTCTCGGTCTGCGTTGGCCGAGCCTGGGTTTCGATCTCTGTTAATTGTAAATCGAACGGTGGATGATAGTTTCCCTGGATGGCTTGCGACGTATGTCGGCCCGCCGTCTTGACTCTAAAATCTTGGGCGGTTATTATACATATGCCTACTAAAGCCAGTATTTCCGTGTTATTGAGTATTTCGTGTCCTGTGGGTTGTTTCCCACAGCTTATCCCGATGGGCTCGAGGGTTGATGCGGCGTATAACCATAACCCTCGTTGCTGCATAGGGATGATGAGGGTATGAGTTAGCTGGATAACTCGCTTCGCGCGTCATTCGCCGTTATCCGTGTCGAATTTTGCGTATATCCGAACCTCACAAGGAGCATCGTTTGTCAGCGAAGTCGAAGGATATGTAGGCGGGCAAATATACAATTTACTCGTTACTTTGCAAGTTCGCAGGTCATTGTCAGTCATCCCGAGGTATTTTCGGTTTTCTTTGTCGACTATCACATAATTCGTGGTTGTTTCGTACCCGCCGTTTCGTGCTCGATTTAGTATCGGGTATACCTTCTGTATACTGTACTGTTGTTGCCCGACCAGCGGTAGGTCGAGCACGAGCACATAGCTTCACCTTCGCTATATGCCATGACGTCCGCCAGCTACATGAGTGTTGACGGTTGGCCGTGCTCTATTGCGACGGGAAAACTATAGACAAGCGGCACGTGTAGTAGTGCGTCGACGAGGTGTTGCGGAAGCGATATCGGCGGTAGGGCCATTGCTCCTGCCTTGCCGCTTCCTGTATCGTTTATTAGCCGTACCAACTCCTGTACGTCGCCGAGCAGCGATTCCACTGCAATACTTATCGCGTTCAGACTTTCGTCCAAGTATTGGCGTTTTTGTATATCGTATACGTCATCGTTGAGCTTGTAGTTGATGCGTTGTATTTGTGCCAGCAGAGCCTGTTCGTTAGCCAGCGTATGTTGCGTGCTTTCGTTGAAGCTCAGGGTAGTTCTTACCACCTGTACTTGCGTTTTCAACATTTTCTGTAGCGTCTGGTGCGAGGCTTTTAGTGTGGAGATGTCCTCATGTAGTTATTGGGCATTAGCTGCATCCATGTTTCCAGTGATTGCTTTAATGATGAATCCCAAGGCATAAACCAACCCTCTACGCTTCCGAATAGAGCGCGTTCCTAGGAGGTCGAATATGGTCACGACTCCCGCATCTATCTTTCTCTTCAATCGAGATACCGAGTCGGGGATGACGGGGCAAAGCTCGTTGCCGCGAGTGTCCTTGTCGCATAGCTCCAACAGGCGTTGTCGATTTTTGTTGGCGTCCGCTTCCCGTACATTAATGCGGTGAGGTCCATTGTGACGGTCAACTGCTCCCGGGTAGACGCATTGTGGTGCGACGACCTCTATTCCGGCGAGGTGAGCGACTACGAGGAGGTTCCGCTAGAGCTGATACGCCTTTTCCGGCAGGCGACGCAGCCCTCGGACATTTCTGCGTGTTTGCAGCCGATTCTACCAGCAACCGATACTTTTTTATTCTATTACCGCTGTATTTGTATGGTCCATTCTTCTTCGAGGTTTTAATTATACCTGTTTTATTCCACCTCGTATCTCTTATTGGAGTTCCCCACCTTGCGCACTGCGGAGCTCCTTTCCCCCCTTTATATTAGCCTATATTTTATTTTAACTAGCTATAAGTAATTCGCGCATAAGCATACATTCATTTTTTCTTTTTTTTTTATATATGCATAATTTTATAAATTCCCCGAGCCTGGGCTATTAGTGCTCGATAAAGAGTTTCAGCCTGTTTACATGTATCAGCTGACTCCTTCGTCCCTTCTGGGCGATGTAGGTGACGGGGGGGGGGGGGGCGCCTCGCAGCGACCGTAGCCATACCATGTGCGCTGATTTCCCAATACATTGTGAAACGCATAAATTCGGGTCATGTATTCGTGTCAATTTAGCATCGTGCAATTGTTCGTGCTGCTGCGCCTCAAAATCATAAAACAAAGATCTCGTCGAAGGCTTGTTTCTTTTTTCTTTGTCTCCAGCGCCTCTGATTTCTTAAGAGGTACTATAAAACGCGCATGAGTAATCGGTCGAGTTTGCCTGCATGTATTAGAAAACAATATAACACATACATGCATCTGTTTATCCGTGATTTTAATCATACACGAGCAATCTCTATAAGTTTTTAATGCGTTACAGACTCTGTACAGTCTATATTTACGAACCGTTATACCGGCGGAGTACTCATCCTTGTAATGAGCTAGATAAAAAACACTAAAGAACGAGCGATTACAGTCTGAGAGTCTCTATTACCGTTGCAATAAGTGGATTTAGACCGAGTACGTTGATAGTTACAGCGATGCTCGAGTACTCGCCTATAACAAGAGTTACACCGTGTGCAGAATCCCCGTCTACCTAGCGCGCCAGCGAGATTTACTATTGGCTATTAGTGATGGGAATGGTCGTAATAGAGAATGAAGAGCGTGTGATTAATTTTACCTATTGCCGAGAGTACGAATTTTCGCCCGTCGTACAGAGCCGGAACGCATTTTCCGAAAGTGAGAAATTCATAAACAACGATCGCTATACACGCGTGAACCAATACTCCTGAAAGAGTTGAATTTCGCGCATCCCGCATGCTCTGGACGGCGTCGTTACCCCCCATTTACGTGCGAGCTCAATCGCTGCTGTATATTGTGCTCCTCGAAGTCCGTTCCGAATTTGACACCATCGTCCGTGTAGCTCACCCGTATGAATTTGACCGAAATTCTGGCGCGCTCTAAACTACACTGTTAATTCATCACTATATGTTATCAGGAACGATTTCACAAGCCGGTCGAAATGGCAACCATACAGGACCTTGCGCGAAAGTCGGCATTCTCAGAGTCATACCCATATAATCATTCCCCTCGCACGATTCTGTAAGATGAGTGAGAACATCTCGTACATAGTCCTTAAACCAAGTCAGATGATCAATACCGTCCGGTGGTGGACGAAAATGAAAATCTGTCTTACGTTCCTGCATCCTGAAGAGTGAAAAGTAGCGCCTTTTCTCATTGTGTATCCACAAAAATCAATACAAAATATCATCTTCCTGTATCGCAATCCTTCCGCCTCTAATTTATTTAATTTAATTTAATTTAATTTGTTTGCTAGATATTGTAACGTGGTTACATGCGAGCGATTATTTCATTACCTCGAACGGCTATAAGAGCCAAGAGTATATTCGAGCACATTAATTCGAGCACATTCGAGCGATTATTTTATTATTTCAAACGACTATAAGAGCCGAATCTATATTTGGACAACGTGTACAGCGGACGCTAGGCCGAAGAACCCGGACCTAGTATACAAACGGGTGACGTCACGCCTCTGGAATTCGCTCGTCGCCGAAAACAGCAGGTCAGCGACCAGCTGGCCTTGCTCGGCGACGAGGGAGAGCAAGGGGGGCGTGACAACGGTTGCTCGCATAATCGAGCGAATTTGACAAATCTTAAAACCGAAGTCTCGGATGACGTGGAGGGAACAAGGGTGGGGAAACGGCTATAAAAGAGCCGGCATCGGTAGGAAGGGGCTCTATTTGGTGATACCAGTTTAACTATAGCAAATACTGAGTGCAAGTTTTCAAAACGATTAATCTCGAGAGTAAAGAGGAGGAATATTTAGAGAATTAATTAGTCGATAGATTCGAAGTGAACCAACCCGAGAATGAGGTAGGAATAAGACGGTTAGAATTAAGTGCATAAATATAAGCCTCTGAAATAAGTGCATCAGAAATAAGCGAATAGTGTCTATAAAATTGAAATAATAAAGTGTGGAGTTTTAAACCAGTAGGGACAACAGTATTTATCTAAGTCTGCAAGTGTAAGCGAGAAGAGCGAAAAGTGATACAAGGGCAAAAGAGAAAAGAATTGTAAACAGAGTTTATACACTCTGTCAAGGAGAAGGTCCGACACGAGTGACTGTGTGTGTGCATGTGAGAAGCTAGTGGGTCAATACCATCTCATCTACACGTAACCGATATTCCAACCCGGAAGTACCAAGAATTCGCGATCAAATAAGACGAAATTATATTAAAAATAATCGCTGGAAATCCCAAATTTGAATGCACAAATCCTATAAAGAATTGGTGCTAAGTAAAGTAGAAAGGAAAACGGTAATAGACTAAGATATAAATCGATATCCATAGAATTAGGAGCATAGGTTAAATTGATACGTATTAGCGAGTAGTATATAAGGAAGTAGGATTAAATAATGCGAATTTTGTATACACTGAAATCGCCCGATTGGATGAGAGAGAGAGAGAGAGAGAGAGAGAGAGAGAGAGAAAGTGTAACGAGAATAAAAGAAAAAGAATTGTACACAGGGTTAATACACTCTGTACAAAGAGCGAGTGAAGTGCGAGTGACAGATAGTATGAGGATGTCTGTGTAACGAACGTACAGCAATACCGCTGTCCGAGAAGAATAACAAACCCTCGAGGATACCGAGAATAGATGCATGCCAAATAAAATTATAATCGTAGAAATAATTGCTGAAATTACGGAATTAAATGGTCATCCTAGAAAAATTCGAGTGACCGTAATTAAAAAGTGACATTTTATGAAATTGTTCCTATTCTGAATAAAGCCTTGCTGTCAACCACTACGAAGTCTCTATTAATTAGTGATGTGATCGAGCCCAAATTCCCACGATAAATAAAATATATGTTAACGTTAAAAATAACCGTTACAATATATACTGTATATTAATTGTGTAACGTAAGAATTACGAACTTATAATTGCTTTCAGTCCTCGAATCCCTCAACTGCTCCCGAAAACCGCCGACATATTTCTTAAACCAGCGCGATTGTCGGCGGTCTCGTCTCAGTGAATCGTGCAAAGCAAAAAATGTTTGTGTCCGACTCGTACCCTATTTTTTCATTTTTACTGTTATTATCCTCGTAATTCTTTTTATTTTCATTTTTGCTAATGCAATTGAGTTATTAAAAGCTTACCTGAATATCGAGGGCCTTCCTCCTGTTCCTCCTCCTCGTTATCGTCATTCTCCTCGTCCTTTTCTTCCTTCTCGTCATTCTCATCACTCTCCACATCGTCCTCGATCCGTTCTTCTTGTTCACCTTATTCTTTTTCTTCTTCTTCTTCTTCTTTTTCTTCTTCCTTCTCGTCGTCTGAATTGCTATTGGTATCTTCGCTTGAACTGTATTGTCACGATGGACCTGCGATGGCTCCATCTGGTTCTTTCGTAGGATCGACTATGAAAATACCGTTTGTTGGTTTATATCCGCAGAACGACTGAGTAAAATTTATCCAACGGTTCTCTGCAGCGCTCTCACCATCGTTATCCCTGATATGATCATCTCAATTGATTCTACTCTCCTCATTGGAATCATAGGTCTCAGATGCCATTTTTCCTTCTTCATACCGTCGAACTATATTAAAATCTTGTGAAATAAAGGAAATAAAATGAAAGTAAATAGCTCTTCCCAGCTCCTCCTTTTGCTGCTTTTTATCGCTAGTCTCAGTTTCTTCCTTACTACCTTGAAAAGTGATTGCAAGACCTCATAGGTTTGCGGATCACCCCTTTTCCTGCGTAGTTGCGCTGCTCTGCGTGCCGCCAATCATTTTCCTCTCAGTTCTTTAATTTCTGGGTTCCACCAGTACACCATTTTTCGTCTACCTGAGATATTCCTGCGTCTTGGCATGGCTACATCGCACGCTGTGGTGACGGTCTCGACTACGAAACTCACCATCGACTCTGAGTTTCGGGTTTTGCCTAGAGTTTGAAGGCTTCCCTGATGCTTTGCGATTCACAGCTTCTCTATCAGTCGAAGTCTGTCAAGCCTCAGTAACACCCACCCACCATCGTTTGATGCCGCATTTCCCACAATGTCCTACTCCCTCCTCGGTTTTTTACCGACGCGAAACAACAGATATTGATGGTCGCTAAGTGTTGGCGTCATCGAGCACGTTCCATCCTACCGTTCTCGAAGCGATTCGAACTGTTGCCAGGGTCATGTCCACTACCGAACCTGTTTGCCCTCGGCGGAATGTAAACTCATTGCCCTCGTTGAGGACGACGAGGTCGCGCCTGGTAATCAATTCCGATAGTGCTTCTCCCCTGTGATCCAGTCTTCTGGATCCCCACTCTGGGGACTTACTGTTGAAATGTCCAGCCATCAATACTTCCCCGTTCGCTGTTCGGAGACTCTCTTCCAGGCAATCTAACTGTGTCATGAAGTCGTCATGGTCCAGGTTTGGCGAGAAGTGGCAGTTATAAACTCTCACCCCCTCAATCTCGATCCACACGAAGTCGGCTGACAGCTCGTTGCACTTGCCGACTTTCGTTTCTCTGTTGGTAACCACTATAGCTGCTCTCCCGGTTGTATCTTGGAACCACAGTAACCTTTACGGTGATGGCAGCAGGCAACGCAGCCCAGAAGGTGATAAACCTAAGTAAGATCAAGATCGGTTGGGTGCTCTGCAGGGTAGCGGAAAGGAAGGAAGCCTTAAAGTGCTTCAGGTGCTGGGACTACGGGCACACAAAAAACCAGTGCACGGGCCCAAACCGCGAAAACATGTGCTTGAAGTGCGGTAAGGAAGGCCATAGGGTTGCCAGCTGCGAATACAGACCCCGCTGCGTTCATTGCAACCAGGAGGGACACCAAACGGGCCATGCGAGATGCCTTAATACGAAATCCGGAAGTTGAGGACGGACGGACAAGTCGATGGGCCAACGGTGAAACTCCTACAAATAAATACCAACAGAAGCCGACCTGCGATGGACTTGGCTCTATACACAGGCCGGAAGCGGAACGCAAGCATGCTGCTGGTAAGCGAGCCAAGCAAATTAGCCCTACAAGGCAGAAAGGACTGGCTCTATGACGAAAGGATCGACAGTGCAATTAAAGTACTAGACGATAATTTGGTAGTCAACAGACAAGGCCACGGGGACGGTTTCTCCTTTGTCACGACGGCCGGTTGCACAGTCTACAGCTGCTATTTTTCGGGAAACAGAGACATAGAAAAACTGGAAAACTCTCTACGTCAAATAAGCGCGCGCATCCAGTCCAACAAGGAAACGGCCATTGTTACGGGAAACTTTAACGCCAAATCACCACAATGGAGCATGAGCTATACGGACAGACGAGGCGCCGTCATAACAGAATGGATAGCTGAGAACGCATTAGTCGTGGTCAACACAGGAGAGAAACCGACGTTCCAACGATCCGACCAGTCCTCTATATTAGACCTGACGATCACCACAGAAGACGTTGTAGGGAAGATCACCCACTGGGAGGTCCTGGAAGACGAGACGCTGAGCGACCACAATTATATCCTAACCGAGATCGGAGGCGCAACAGCGACCCCTCCGTCTAGGATAAAATATATGGGCTGGAACCGTAAAAAATTGGACGGAGAAGAGCTGGACAGAGCGATGCAGAGATTGCAGAAGACGACAGCACAACATCTTGGGAAGGATTCAGCAAAACGTTGGCTGACATCAGTGACACAGCGATGCTCAAAAAGTGTGCCCTGAGTGGCAAACCGCCGGTGTACTGGTGCAACAAAGAGATTGCGCAGATCCGAAAGGAAAGCAACAAACGCAGGCGCATACATAAAACAGGCGCTAGGAGAGACCCCCCAGAAATTCGCCAGCAAAAGTGGGATGAGTACGTCACTTGGAAACATCGATTTCAAGCGTGCATTAAAAAAGCCAAAAGAGAGTCCTGGAAGTCGATATGCAGGGACATAGACAAGGATATCTGGGGTGATGGGTACCAAATCGTAATGAAAAGAGCCACGGGTTTCCCACCCAGGGTAAACCTCTCTATGACATTCACAGAGGCAGTAGCAAATCAGCTCTTCCCGACTCTTGAACCAGTGGAGTTCCAGTGCGACGCCAAAGCAGAATTCAGACCCTTCACGAAGGGCGAGCTACTGAGAGCGAGCGAGAAGCTGAAAAGCAATAAAGCTCCGGGGCCCGGAAAAATCCTACCGGAAATACTCAAGAAAGTTGTAAAGGAGAGACCAGAGTACGCCTTGAACGTCTACGACCGCCTGGCAATAGAGTTTTGCTTCCCAAAGGAATGGAAAAGAGCGACGCTCATTCTGCTCCGGAAAGGAAACAAGCCGATAGACATGCCATCCTCATACAGACCCGTATGCCTCCTAGACGCCGAAGGGAAAATGTACGAGCAGCTACTGGTCGGGCGACTGAAGGAGGAGCTAAAAAGGAACGGAGACCCGTCAGACCTAGCAGACAAGCAATATGGCTTTAGAGAAGGGCGGCAAACGGTAGATGCCATAAAGAAAGTTGTAAATCTTGCAAAAGAGGCAGCAGACTACAGCAGCCGATACAAGAGATGCCTTTAACAGCGTGCCCTTGCAAGTCATACTGGAGGCCTTGAGAAAAAGAGGAATTGATGAAGCTCTAATCAGAACCCTGGCAGCTTACCTGTCAGGGAAATTATCCTCGAAGCGGAAGGCAAGACAGCTAAAGTAAAAATCAGTAGCGGAATGCCGCAAGGCTCGGTGGTTGGACCAACGCTCTGGGAAATCCCGTACGACGAGTTGCTAGAGGAGATAGAGTTCCCAGAAGGCGTGACGCTCATAGGCTTTGCAGATGACGTCGCCATGGTATTAATAGCCACAACCAAAGTGCAGCTGATGAGCAAGGCGAACATTGCCCTTAGCAGAGTTGCCAAATGGATGCACAGCAAGAAGCTCCAGCTAGCCCCAGAGAAGACAGAAGCGGTGCTTCTCTCGAATAAGAGGAAGGTATCCCCCATACACTTCTTGGTACAAGGCACAAGAGTGGAGCTAAGTAAAGCAGTGAAATACCTCGGCGTATGGCTCGATACGAAGCTGAAGTTCACCACACACCTGCAAAAGACACTGGAGAAAGCCGAGAGGACGGTCAGTGCCCTATCGGGCATAATGCCCAATATAGGCGGTCCGAGAGCCTCAAAAAGAAGAGCTCTGTCGAGTGTTATACATTCACAAATTCTGTATGTGGCACCCATCTGAAGCAAGAGAACGGAAAACAAGAGAGTTCGCACAATGCTTACGAGAGTTCAGCGGCTGATGTTAATTAGGATCACAAGCGCATATCGGACAATCTCTGCGGATGCAGCCGGGGTAATCGCTGGGGTACCGCCGATAGACCTTCTGTCTCTCGAGCGAACGGCTAAATACGAAGGCAAGGAAGGCTCAGAAGCCAGGGCAGACTGATGGAAAGGTAGCAAGATAGGTGGGAGAACGGAGAACACGATGGACCCACAAGCTCATCCCAAATATCGAGGAGTGGATAAATCGCCCATTCGGCGAAGTGGACTACTTCGTCACGCAGGCACTTTCAGGCCATGGGTGCTTTAAACAGTTTCTCCATGGCAGGAAGAGGGCAGATACCAACTCGTGCCCTTACTGCGGAATGGTCGACGATGCCGAACACACCTTGTTCATCTGTGAAAAGTGAAGAGACAATAGAGAGCAACACAGAAGAGAAACGGGGAAGATCTTCGATCGAGTAAATTTCACAGAGAGCCTGACAGAAAGCATGGAAAGCTGGCTGGCGGCTTACAAAACGTTTAGAGAAATAATAGAAAGCAAAGAGACAGATATTAGAAGTGGCTTGTGATAGCCCACAGACAGCATCCACACTGAAGTAATGCGAACGCGGTTTCCGGTGTGAGTTGCGTGAGAGTGAGGAGGTGGTTTTTAGCCGATAAGAATCCGGCACTACCCACCGTCACCTGGGTGTGTATGTAAGATTTTCCAGCTTCTCACTAATAAAATTTTTTTTTTTCTTAAATCATCATCATCATCATCATCGTCGTCGGAGTCATCAACGTGCTCGTCATCGGATGAAGCGGAATCATCGTCATCGGCATCGTCAGCGCCCCCAGCCTCTACAGCGTCGTCATCAGCATCGTCATCGCGCGAGGTATGTCCCGAAATTCAAATAGGTAGGGGTTTAGCTGGTGCCGGGGGTAATAGCGTTAATCGCGTAGTAGCAGGCGTAGTTAATATTGGAAATAATAGCCCAGGTACAGAGATCCGAGACACCGCGGTTAGCATCGATGATACGGACGATATTTTACCGCCGGGAAATCGTTCTGTTGTCACGGGTGCGGAGCAATATAAATATTTACGGCGTTTCGGGGTTTCAGCGCGACAGATCAATCTAGCGTTAGTACAACCACCCGTATCTATAAATCCGGCCACGTGGATCCGTAACTCCATCCGAGATATTCACGATTATTTCGTAAAGGATCGCGCTGACACAGATTTAATAGGTGTGGGTTTTGTCACTGACGGGATGGCAGACGGCAGAGCGGGTATATCATTGAGGCCTATTTCACGGTTCACTGATGAAGCCCTATAGGCTTTGATGTGTGCCGTGAATCAGAGCTCGAGGGGTCTCGCGGCCTCTGACACGTTGCGATTCACCGTTACGTATGTAGCGGTGCCTAAGTGAAATGCGCGCACGATTTTACTATAAAACAATTAATAAAGTGACTTTTCCCCGGCTTTTATCTGTCACACGATCTCGCGGTTACATGCTACGAACGCCGCAGTTCCGGATACAAATTTACCCTCTGCGCGCAGTGTACTAGCGTCGCAGGGGTGACCAAGTTCGAATAAATTTGACTAAACTAAGCAAATAATAAAGTAAGAAAATATTAGCGAAACACCGTGGAAGGAAGAAGAGCTCACCGAAACGATGCTGCCGTGACGTTCCTTGAAATCCGGGAAATCTCGAAAGACGGTTGATTATCCCTCCTGGTTGATCGTACAGTGTTCGGATGTTGGCTCGAAGGACCAACCTCTTTTCCTCGCCTCAATAATTATTAGCGGGATGCCGAAAGATAGAGCGGGACACAGATAGAGAGTACGCTACGTCTGGTTCGCTCAACGGTCACCGGGAAAAAGCCTCGAGGTCCGTTCGGCATGCGTGCCCGTGAACTATGGCCCCCACTTAACCCGCCAGACTCGGTTAATTGGGGGAACCTGCCTCGCACGACGACCGTGACTAGCGCGTTAGCTGGACAACGCATAAATTAGCCATCGATATTACAGAGTAGCTTATTATGTTAAAAGGTAGCTCCGTCCCGCGGACGGATCCCATGATCTGGATGGACTGCTGCGAGTAGCTGATAGCCGACGTTGGATAACAGCGTATCGTTGGTAGCTGGACGTCGATCGGGACCGTATCTCGCAACAGAGAGAGGTGTACAATATCGGCGTATGTAAGATATCGAACCCTGAAGTCAGCCATCGACGGATACGGCGGGACCATCCTCCTCCTCTCTCCCCGACCCTTCCTCGGTCGTGTCGCTCGCAATATATATATATAAAAAATAAAACAACAAAAAAAAATATAAATAAAGAATAAATAAACCCTGAAAATTCACCCTACAACCCTGCGCGATCGTGTAGGCCTCCGTTGAGCGAGGAGGACGTAGCTCGCATTTTCTGCCACGTTACACCATACTCAAATCTCAAGGGGGACTTTTACTCAGGCTGTATATGAATACGATAAAACACAATCGCAGCAACTAGTCTATGTTGCCTTATCACGAGTGACAAACATCAACGGATTATTCATTATTACGAAAGACAATAAACCCACATTTTATCATGGACGCAGAGCAGCTTCAGCGAGTGATTTACAAAATGTGTTTCGTAGATTGAATCTCAATCAATGACAGACACTGGACAACATTGTAATTGATTTTGTGATTAGCAGAACAAGACCATCATTTTATTCCTTTAATGGTCAAAGTCTGCGAGCTCATTTTCTGGATATGGGTGATGCAGTCATACAGCGTTCCAACCTCTTACTGCTATCAGAAACCTGGTTACAGAATGAGGAGAGAATGGACATCCCCAACTTCAATTTTGTTGTACAATATAATCGTCCAAATGTCAGAGCTGCAGGAGTAGCTATCTACAGAAATGCCCATGATCGAATGACTGTCGTGACTCCTAACGTGGACATAAATCTACTATAAGCCAATGAAGTAAGCGTAACGAGTGCGAAAGTTGGTGACATTTGTGCAGCGGAATGTCGATTGGAAAATGAGAAGGTGATTATGATTGTGACCGTCTACATATCACCCAAATCATGTATTCATAACACCATAAAACTCAAGAGTGATAAATCTAAGCGACAAATGATTTGACCAAATTTTTTTGATGGTAAATTTCTGGCAGTTCGTAACCCGGTTAGAGTCAGCGCCACCTTAGATCCCTGTGTTATCGATCTCAGAAAGATCTCTAACAATCGAATCATTAATTATTTTTGTCAACTCTGATTGCCTCACTCATTCATTAAGAATTAATGAGGCAACCAGACCTGACAATTTTTTACTTCTAAAGAAATCGTGAGTAAGAAACATATGACCGCGTATAAAAAGGATTAATTAATTAATCTGCAACAAAGGTGTATTATTTGACATTAAAAATAGAGATCGTGAATTGATGTTGCTAGAGCCGCGGTGGCGTAATTGGTAACGTACCAGGCTAGAATTCTGGAGTTCCCGGTTCGAACCCGGACTGTGGCAATATTTTTTCACGATTTCTTTAGAAGTAAAACATCGTCAGGTCTGGTTGCCTCATTAATTCTTAATGAGTGAGTGTGGCAATCAGAGTTGACAAAAATAATTAATGATTCGATTGTTAGAGATCTTTCTGAGATCGATAACACAGGGATCTAAGGTGGCGCTGACTCTAACCGGGTTGCGAACTGCCAGAAATTTTCCATCAAAAAAATTTGGTCAAATCATTTGTCGCTTAGATTTATCACCCTTAAGAAACATATGACCGCGTATAAAAAGGATTAATTAATTAATCTGCAACAGAACCATAAAACTCATTCATAAAGTTTTATTGGCCTACACTATTAAAGGTGCAGCGCTGTTGAAAGAAGATTACGACAAAATCCCAATGATTATGGGTGGTGATTTTAACATCAACTTCTACTCAAACGAAGCTGAACCTTTGATAGAAATTTTGGATGACAA
Organism: Cylloceria caligata; assembly: GCA_963942595.1. Lineage (NCBI taxonomy): Eukaryota > Metazoa > Arthropoda > Insecta > Hymenoptera > Ichneumonidae > Cylloceria > Cylloceria caligata. The sequence continues at coordinate 65,414,181 of OZ012703.1, forward strand.
ATTCAACTTACAATTGAACACTGACTGAACTCAGGCTACAACCAGATCAGGTACTACCATCGACGCAGTATTCTATCGTTATTTAGAAAATTTACAGTCCAAATTATTTGTATCTTACTTCTAGTGAAATTGAGTAATAACATTTTTTTTAATTGAATATAATCAAGAGCGATTTTCATTAATTGAATCTCACATAACCATATCCTAATCCTGAAAATAAACAATAATCGACAACAAATACAGCAAGCAATGCATAAAATGAACTTCATCTCTAACCTAAGAAGTTTCACTTCTAACGCGTGGCGTTCCACGCACCCTTTTTTTATATTACAGGTACTGTGTTATCTGAAGCAAGAGCAGCGACGCACAATTTTGCGCGTTGACCTGTTGCTGCTAGAGGCTATCTCTCTCGCTTGACTTCGGCATCGCTCACCAGCTATCTCGTTCGGTTGACTTTAGCGTCGCGCAACGACGCTGTTGGAAAGCGTAGCCATCTTGCAAATTCAGACACTTTCGTGAAAACCCGCTTGAACAGCGCACACATCCTCTGTACACACCCTCGGACTTTTCACCATCTCACCGGATCTTCTCAACATTTTCGTGCTCACTAGGACTCAAATACACGGTAAGAGTACATCGTTACAATGTCTCTAAATTCAATGACGGTGAGGCGAGTAAATTTCATCGGTGCATCCTCATAAAAGTCTCATCGCGTGGCGTGCTCGGCAGCGCGGGCTGCTCCACGTTTCACATCAAACTCTTAGCACTGAATTAATATAATTGTATGTGGTCTCATTTCTTCACAGTACTTTCCCTCGATTAAACTTGCTGGGAATTTACTGTGAATATATTTTCCTCATCTGTGCATCCTCAAACTCTCATTTTGTGTCGTGCTCTCCAGCGCTGGCTACATCACATTCACCACTCAGAAAAGACAGCACACAATTAATATTATATAATTTTGTGCTTCTTCTCAAAATAGACATTCAAAATTCACTTTAAACTTATTTGTAATTTTTATATGTATTATTTTGTGCCGATGAGGTCGATGGTAGAATAAATGACCATTTTTTCTACCAACATCTGCTGGTCTGGTTATTTCATCCCCTGCCGTGAGTGAAAATTCATTTTTTTTAATATCTTTCAGATTCGCTCCACTAACACCGAGGAATAACTCCGCAATAGAGGCTGATTCAGCAGATCTTCGCTCGATAGCTACGTACAACGATGAGTACGTATATCTGTTTGTTGCCATCGATGTGTTGAGCAACAACGCGTGGATCGAGGCTTTGCGTAAAAAAACGAGCGCAAACGTAGCGCGCGGTCTCACATGCATACACTAACATAATTACAACTGTCGCCCGCAGCAATTGCAAACTGATCAAGGCGAAGAATTTATCGGAGCTCCATTTCACCAAATTCTAGAGAAAAAGGATATCGCTTTTTGGGCTGCTCGTAACCCCGATATAAAAGCCTCGGTTGCCGAATGCTTTAATCGCACGATAAAGTAGCAAATGTGGCGCTACTTTACAGACATGCGAAATAAGCGATGTTTTACAAATTTCTTTATATGCTTATCTTTATATGCTTAATCACACTAGATACGGCGGAACGCGTATTCCTCCGAGCACAGTGACCCTAGAAAACGCATCTGTAGCCCAAGAAAATTTTGCTTGGCGTTACGAGCGTTACGTCAAAATCGCGGCCGATTCTATCAAACCCGCGAATTTAACTTAAATGCACGTTTCGGCGAATATTTTCCGTGTTCAGGTCAAGGAGAACAAATCTTCCCTTTACCTCACTTGGCGAGAAAATACCGAAGACGCAAGCCCGTTTTCGAATCTAACCTCGCGGAAAATCACTCGAGATAGGGCTGGAGTGCGTTTTGTTCGTTGTTGGGAACAATCACTTCGCGAAAAATGGGGTGGACTGGAATGACAGTTTCGCGTAGAGAAATATTTTACTTGAAATTTTTTATTCATTTAATAAAAGAAAATTGTACTTACTGTACTTTATTCCTTGGTTATTACTGTTGAATGTTGGTTGGACGAAGACAGGTGAAGTCGGACAAACTCAAAATTGTGCCCGTACGTTGATGCGTATTAATAATTGTATATTGAAATTAAAACTGCGCAAATTTACTAGTCGTACCTTGCACGTTCGATATTCCCGATTTCGCATGTGTAAATAATAGTAAGTACTGTCGCTCCTCATACTCTTTGTCCAGTACTCTGTACTCTTCGAAAAACTGTCTTACTAACTAACTGTGAAACTAAAAAAAGGAAGCTTGATTCTCCGTGAAACTGTGTCTCCGGCCGATTTCCGCGGCTTTTTATAGGGCTCCTGAGCATCTTGTCGATTTCTGTCGTCAAGCGCAAAAAAAAGAAGGGATAAAATGTCGATTATAAGAATTTCCCTGTGGTTTATCTTAATGGTCTTATCTTAACACGCATTATTTTCCCTTACTCTGTAGAATAAATCCAGGGATGCAGAGTAGTAGTTCTATGCATGTGCATCGGTGTTACGTCCTTGATTTTAATGTTGAATTTTCAAAAGGGATCGCACAGTCGTTAATTGGGTCAGCCTCGATTCAGCCTGGATTCACCAGCAGGGATGAGGCCGTTTCCATTATGGATAATTCTTGGATAATTTCGTGGTTATAAATGATATGCGAAGACAATTGATGTATTTCGACTCACCGATTGTTGTCGTATTTGGTGTACATGGATACTGGCTGCGTGAGTGGTAGAGCGTAGTGGGTTGTACGTTTAGTCAATGGTGACTACAGGTATGTCGGCCCACAGTTGGTCCAGGATAAGTAGGTCCTCAAAATCTGGGTTCTCCGTATGCTTGGAAGATTTGTTCAAGACGACGACGTTCCAGTGGAAACTCACTGCTTCCTTGGTGGTCATTCGTTCGAAGGTGCCGTAATGGTACACGTCAGAGGTGATGCGCGGTAATTAACGCACGTTGTTTATTTTAATGTTCGTGAAAGGATTATTGTATATTTCCCGTATTATTGATTTGATCATTTCTTTTCTCAATGGTATGCCGAAGGCAAGAGAGCACTCTTCGATTTCAGCGAAATTTGCTGCTAAGGAATTTTGGTTTTTTAGTATGTCATTAAATATGGTAAGGAAACGTCTAGTAGCCTTTCTACGTCCACCTCTACGTCTGCCCATGAGTGGGGGAAGGATGAAGGAGAGGTTGGGGTAGGTATATTTTTTAAACGCTATCGCGCTGATGTAAGCGCAACAGCGGGTGTCTTAAAAGTCTATCTTATGTATATGTGTGGTTGAGAGAGAAGCGCGTGCCAGTGAAGGCACAGCGGTACGATAGATGGTGAACGAGCGCGATGAGTGGTCGCCCGTAAGGGAGGTTTTATGAACGTCGTAAAGGCGTGTGGTATTGCTAGTTTCTTGAAAAAACGAATTTCGAAGGAAATAAACTAGAGTATGTAAGATTAAGAAATAAAATTTACACTCAGAATATTTCGTGATAATTATTAAAGACGTTACTTGATTAATACACCGTCACGATATAACTTTAGTTTATTAATTAAACCCATATCGTACTCTTGCAGATCGCCTAGGATCGAATCTCGAGGGTACGACCGAGATACCGTAACGTCTCTTTCGCTGAGTTCTTTTCGAAGACCGCGATTGATCGACAGTAATTGCTCGCTCAATAACGCAGAATGAATAATCATATTCGCGCTAAAAAAAATGAACATTTCTAATTTCTCTAACTCATGACATTAGTCTTGGCGCGTGTCGTTCCCTCCTATGCGTTCATCACTTTTGGGCAAAGGATTCGCCGTATAAGGAGATTTTTACGATGTAATTATTTATATTATCATTCTTATGAGTGAGCAACACTTCTTGGAAGCTATACAAAGGGTTTTGCCTGCTAGAATTTATTACGCATCGGCATTCCGCCCTAGATTACAGGTGGTAATTAACTTATACTATATTAAATTATTTTAATTATACTAACAAGGAAAGGTACTTTGGTGTCCCCCTCCGATTTTAATGCAACTGACGTATGTTGTAGAGCATCGAAAACTAAAAGACACGTATTTTTTTTTATCGGCGGAAAAACATTTTTAAGGGGTGAAATCGCCCTTTAAAAATAGCATGTCGAGGGGTGATTTTGCAGTTTCACCCAGAAGGCGTCAACCGATTTTAATAAAACAAAAACCAAAATACTCCTCATTGAAGACAATAAAAATTCCACGTGGAGTTGAAGAAAAAAATTCATTTTTAGGGGTGAAACTGCATAATCACCCTCATTTTTGAAGGGTGATTTCACCCCTTAAAAATGTTTTTCCGCCGATAAAAAAAAATACGTGTCTTTTAGTTTTCGATGCTCTACAACATACGTGAGTTGCATTAAAATCGGAGGGGGACACCAAAGTACCTTTCCTTGTAAGTTATAGAATTTATATGTATATGTATATTTGACGAAGAGGCCACTATGTGCGTTTTACTTGTATGCATGAATTTTTAGCAGCAGGTACAGTTTTACTAGGTGTGTGGCTGTATAGCTAAAGGATGGGTAGATTGGCACATCTAGCTGGCGTCGTCCTCAAACGGTGCATCCCTGTGGTACATAGCGATGTACCAGGTCTATAAATATGAAACCGGAATTTTTGTATAGAAAATACACGTTTATTGTATCAGGGGTACAAATTGAAAATGCGGGTTTGATAACAGATGGCGTTACTAACGCTATACGCATCAGGCAGTACTGTGACTATGTTCATGTCAAAGCTACGTCTTATAGCTTTAATTTTCAGTATGTGTCAATTTGTCGCAGTGTCAAATTCATAGTTTTTTTGAGCTCTCAATATGTCGAGTTTCGTGCCAACAAAACAGCATTTGCGGGAAGTTTTAATTTACTTCTTTAATTTGAAGAAAAGTGCTGCTGAAGCACATCGATTGGTCTCCGAGGCTTATCCGAGTCATGTTCCATCGGTTTCAACGTGCGAGAGATGGTTTGTGCGGTTTAGAAGTGGTGATTTTGACGTTGAGGACAAAGAGCGGCCGGGCCAAGTGAAAAAGTTTGAGAATGCTGAATTGGAGGCAATACTCAATGAAGACTCGTGTCAAACTCAACAAGAGCTCGCAGATTCATTGGGAGTGACACAACAAGCCATTTCCCATCGTATAAAAGCCCTCGGAATGATCCAAAAGCAAGGACATTGGGTGCCGTATGAGCTGAAGCCGAGAGACGTCGAGCGCCGTTTTTTTGCATGCGAACTGCTGCTCGAACGGCAAAAACGGAAGGGTTTTTTGCATCGCATTGTCACTGGTGATGAAAAGTGGATCCATTACGATAACCCGAAGCGCAAAAAATCATATGGTTACCCCGGCCATGCATCATCATCGACGGCCAAACCAAATATTCACGGCGCCAAGCTCATGCTCTGTATTTGGTGGGACCAGCTGGGTGTGGTGTATTATGAGCTATTGAAATCGAACGAAACCATCACAGGAGCACTATACCGAACTCAATTGATGCGTTTGAGCCGCGCACTCAAAGAAAAACGGCCACAATACGAGCAAAGACACGACAAAGTAATTTTGCAACATGACAACGCTCGGCCACATGTTGCAGCGCCGGTCAAAACATACCTACAAACGCTGAAATGGGAAGTCTTACCCCACCCGCCGTATAGCCCAGATATTGCTCCTTCCGATTACCACCTTTTCCGATCGATGACACATGGCCTAGCTGACCAGCGCTTCCATTCTTACGAAGAAGCCCAAAAATGGGTCGATGACTGGATAGCAGCCAAGCCGGCCGAATTTTTTCGCGACGGTATCCGTAAATTGCCAGAAAGATGGGAAAAAGTTGTGGCTAGCGATGGACAATACTTTGAATAATTCATTTGTTACCATTTTTTCAGAATAAACGTTCAAAAATAGAAAAAAATCCCGCATTTTCAATTTGTACTCCTGATACATTGACAGCTAGGGCCATCTATGGGCAAATTCCGGTTTCATATTTATAGACCTGGTACATTATCTAAGGTGTTTGAAGGTGATTGACATGTGTGTGTTCGGTCCATGGGGACTCTTCAACTATTTTATTTCTATGGTATAGCTAGGTGTTTCGAGCTCGATGCTTTAAGGGGGTAGGCCAATGTACTGCATAGTAATGTGTAGTTGAATTCTTTTTGAAAAGGTTTTTATTGAATGGCTGTAGCTTAATGATTTTCTTATTTCATAGGTGGTGCCAGGAATGCAAGGCACTGTATATACTAATTATGACTACTGTTTACACGAGGAGTCGAGTGTCTGTCGTCGCCGTGCCGAGGAGTATGGTCATCTCGTTTCCACCCATGAAGGATGCCTATTGCTGACCATACCTACCCTCTCACTTACCCTTATGAAGCCTTTTCGCTATGTCGTTTGAAAAGAGTAAGAGTGCAATCCACTCGATGTCCCCGTGGAATATTTTATGTTTCGAATATGTAAAAGTGGAATGAATTATATATATGTACTTTATTGTGTCTGTAATTATTGTATCGTGAATAATAAGGTGTTACACAATGATTGTTAATAAACTCGTGAAAGGTTATAATTTGTTTATACCTAGAAATTATTATTTGAGGTGAATAGTAGTATAATGGGTTGCGCAGTGATGGATCGCATGTCAATATACAGGGACCTATCCCAACCATTCCGCTGTTGCGGGTTAGGGTATCGCGCTCTGATCAATCTGCGCGATGTGCTACATAGAGGACCGTGCGATTGGGTGAGGGTATGCCGCGCGCGAGTCGTTTTTCCCCTCAAAGTGATGTGATTTTTACCACCCCGCTTCTTGACTTTCTTGCAGCAAGGTTTCTTAGTATAGGTAATATCCTTACGATCGCTTCTATGTGGATGTGTATATGGGTGTATCTACATATTTTGACGTTTGAAAGGAGATTAGTTGAATGATTCGCAACAAGCTAATGTTAATAATTTTATGATGTTATTATCTATGATTTATATATATATATCTATATCTATGATTTCAAGAAAAAGCGAGAAGAAAGGGTGCGGCCGCTTGGTCACGCGACAGCGCTTATGTCAGCCGCTCCCTTTTGACCAACAACGCCCTGGTGGCGACTAGTGAAGTCCCTGGTCAAGGATTGAGGGTAAGACTGCGCTGAATCAGAGATCCATAAATAGCAGTCGATAACTGGGTCTACGCAGTAGATCCCATGCTTTGAAAATTTACCGTTTGACCAGCGCTGAAAAATTCATCTTTAAACGATTTATTTTCCCAGGAGACGGTCGGTACAGCTGTACATCCACCTTGCTTCTCTTTTGCGATTTGTGTGTAAAGGTGCCAGAAACTTCGATGCAACGGAGCTGCCGATTTCACCTTTTCTTCGTCGTTAATATCGCTCTCTTTTCCTCTTGCAAAAATTGAAATGAAAGAAAAATGTTAAAAGTTTATATCACCGGAGCAAAACTAAAGCAGAACAATTTCAATGTAAATGAAATCGAGGTAAAAATGCGATGTAAGCTAAGACGTAACACGAGCGTAACGCAAAAAAAAAAACGAAAAGGCCTAAATACAGTGTCGGTGACTTGGTGCGGTTCAGTACAGTTAAAGCAGCATTCTAGAAAGGATATGAACGCGGTTAGAATGACGAGTTATTCAGGATTCAGTGAATCGAAACCATTCGTGTATATTTTGCACGATCTGAACAACAAGACTATCGATGGTATTTTCTACGAGGCAGAATTATCGTGAGGATGCGCGCCTCCGTCAACTGAGAAGACGAAGGAGAAGAAGAGGAAGAACAGGAAGAGCGTTCGGATTCACCATCCCTGATAAATATGAGCTCCAAGGATAGCTTTTTCTTTGCCGTACTACCGAGAAACAGTAGTATACAGTATTTTTCGAATAATACGACGACGAAATTCTTTACAAAACTATCGCGTCAAATACGTTTGCACGGGGAATGGTCTGTTTCTCTTGTGGAAATTGCTTATTCGATGACTCTTTTACATGTTCCTACTGTAGGAAATCTTGTATCTTTTGAGAATGGTAAGTATCGTTTATCGGGTTCAAATCTTTTAACACAGAGATGCGTAGATAGAGACCAAGTTTCATCTGGTGTATATCGCTCTATAGACGCACTTTTAGAGAGTATAAATAAGCTACCTCATGTAGCTGGTCATCTGCGCTTTAAATCGCTTCCGAACGGTCAGGTCGAAGAGGCGCGCATATGCAACCCGCGTATCACCCGCTACCGTAAGGCTACTCAGATTCGAGGAAGACGCCTGTGGGTCTGTAATGATAGAACCGCATTGCATATACACGGGGTCGAGACCTGCATATCTCACCGGTGCTATACCGGGTAGCATGTTTGTATACAGCGATATATGCGAGAGCTATATTACAGGCGATGTACAACCCCCCTCTTACGAGTCGTTCCTATTGATGCTGACGACTTTCAGTACGGTTCGATAAAAATTAAATAGTTTTCGACGTCGCGATATATACCTTTTTCGCGCAACAATTTACGCACCATCGAGATCGATATAAGAGACGAGTTTGGAAATCTTATACCATTCGAACAGGGAACGTTAACTGTGACACTGCATTTTAAAAGGTCTCACGATAGATCACATCACTATGGATGATATTGATAATGTGCAGCACGGGTAGGGTCGTCGCAGGTACGGCGGTATTAGCCATGTTTATATCGGAACGCCTAATCAACGAGGACACGGTATCGGTAGCTTTCTTGGGGGCCTGTACCAACGACAATTGCCACTTTCAAAAAACGGTGCTAAAGCAGATGGAAAAGAATCATTGCGTGCCAGTGTAAACGTAACCCGTTATATCGTCGATAGAAATATAGCTGTGGAAGATGTTATTCACGAGAGAGCGCGCAAATCCGGCAGTACGCTCAAACGCAAGGCCTCTGAAAAAATTGATACTCTCATGCAGGGGTCTGGCTATCAAAAACGCAAGATTTCTCGAACTGCTCATTCACTGAATGAGCGTAAACTGCGACGTATCTCTCATAAAAAGAAAAGTGTGGTAAAGAGAAAAGTAATACAGAAAAAGAAAAATAATAAGAACAATAAGAAGAAGACTCGTCAACGAAGGGTAGCAGATATTTTTGGACAACTGAAACAAGATGTCTTTCTTACATGCATACTCGTGCGAGTGTCTTCAATCGGCAATACTATGCTTAGCCTGAGAATGAAAAGAACATCTCCATTTACGGAAATTGCTACGGGCACAGCGCTAAAAGTAAACACTGGTCTTGTAAACAATTTCTTGCATTCTATGTTTGGTTAGGTGGGTATATACTTGAATCAAAAACTAGTTTCACCTCCAAATAATGCCAACGCTTATCGACTGTACATAGAAACACTTTTGAACTACGGCCTAGCTGCCAAATATTCAAATCTCACGAGCGTTCTCTGGTACGACGATACCCCAGGAAAAATGGATGCTATAACTTCGGGAAATGCGGGTCTTGTAAAGGGAAAAAAATGTTCGTGTCGGAAAAACTGTAAACTTGTTTGGCTATCTGCATTCAAATATATTTAATCAGGAGTGGTTCATATTAACCGGTGTCAAGATGCATCCACGGCTGGTGCGGTCTAGAGATTCATTTTGTCTTTTGGGAGATACAAAGAATGTCCAATGCGGCTTAAAGATTCTCGAGACATTGCTTCTCATTCGTAGAACAAAATAGCTCCTGGTGTGCTGCTTTCGCATGCTAGAACTCTAGCGAAATCTACGCCAAAATATCCTCTTACGAGAGTCGAATTAAAGACCGTTTTCATACACTCCGGTTTTCATGGAGAGACTACCGACTATATCGTACTAGGTCAATTGCCGAAGCGTATAATTATCGATTTTGTCGACAACAAAGCTTTTATCGGCAAGTTCAGTATGAGTCCATTCAATTTCCAAAATTACAAGATAAATTATCTCTCGTTGTATGTAGCTGGTGGTCAATTAGCTTCTAAATCGTTACAACCGGATTTCACGAAAAATTATCTTAATGTGGATGCTTTTCAAACGCTGTTTTCGGGAACTGGAATACATTTCTTGAAAGATTGTAATTTCATCGATCGTGATAATTATCGAGATGGATACTGTCAGTTTGCTTTCGATGTACACCCGATCTTTCGGCGAACAGCAATTGGAATTGAATAAAGCACGGTAGTGTAAAAATAGAGGTACGATTTAAGGATGCACTTTCTTCAACGATAAATTTTGTCGTCTACGCGATGTCGGGATAAAATTGTCTCGTGTTAAATGGCATAGAAGCATCTTTGTAAGTAGCAAATCAGTCATACTCGAGCATCTGCCTGGATTAGACGTGAAAATGGATATCGTAGTGGATATACAGGGAATGCGTGGTAAAGACTCGGAATTTATTTTGAAAAAAATTGCCGTGGTAGCGGTAGATAGACCGTACTTTGCTCACTAGATCGTCGCACCACCGTGCCACTTTGCCGAATTACCACAGAATTCGAGAAGCCAGAATAATTTTCGCCCAAATATTTTCACGATCTTAAATGGTACGAGGACGATGTGAGCTGCAAACAAGTATATGCTAACTTAAGCTAAAAAAAAAGTTCGATTACGAAAAAGAGAGAATATTTTTAAAGTAGAGCCAACTGCGTAAGTCGCCATATGCCTGCAAATAGTAACGCGAGACCGAAGCGAAGGCGGAACCCGTTAGATCCCACGTTACCTGTCGAAGGTGTGGACGCCGTGGCCGGCCTAATAGCTGCAGTTTGGGACATCGCATTTAGGACGCGTAAAGCTTTAGCATAGGTCTCGCTGACTGACAAATTCCCGCCGATAGACAAGAAGCCTTCGCTGACCGACTGACCGCTCAATTCGGAGTAAGACCGATAAGGAGAACGTCATTCGGAGACTGCGACGGTACCGTGAGTGACGATTTAAACACGATGGCCACCAAAGAGCAAACACCGGTAAACATCACTGAGGCTTTGATTGAGCAGGGAATCGATAACCTGCGAACAATAGACCGCGCACGATACCAGACGACCACTACCAGACTGGATACGAGAGCAGAACGAGGCGGTTGACAGAAGTTACCTTGAAATTAAGAGAGTGTATCACGGCGGACATAACCAAGATACTATGCGAGTCGTTAGTGATGGAAGATCAAAATATAACCGTCGATAACGTCACCCGCCGGAGAGCGCAGGCTATCTTTGAGAACGGGCTGCACGGGCAGTTGCAGGTGCTGGTACGCGCGAGGAACTACCCGACACTGCACGACCCGATAGCGGGGGCGATAAAAATCGCCAACATGGTGCAGCTAAGAAGAGGTGTAGGTGGTGGACTAAGCCATACCAGGACGTCCCAGGGCGCGCCGACACGACAAGCGGAAAATTGCTTCACCTACGGAAAAGCTCGATACATGGCTCGAGACTGCGCTTGGAAGCCGGGATGAGTAAGCCTACCAGTGCCCAGTGAGAACAGGACGATCCACAACGTAGACATGGTCTGCATTTTTTGCCAAAAAAAGGGGCACGTGTGGAAGGACTGCCAGAAGAGGATATCGCAGAGCAAAATCAGACTGACGCAGTCAGTTCAGCAGCCACGACGAGCGGAGGATGTGGGAAAAAAGAATGTAAAACGTACGATAACCGCAGCACCGGTCGGCGCGACGGCAGAGTCGAAAACGCTGGGTCGTCCTAAGGTTGAACATGCTTTATACCAAGCAGAGGTCTGAAAATAAAAAAAAGAAGGCAGCAGCCAAGGAACGCTGCAAATACTGCAGGTAATTTTGCCGGCGTCGAGTGCCACCGCCAGAGATTTCGATATCATCGTACTGTCAACAGTAACAGGGGTACTCATCCTCAAGGCGGATACGGGGGCTAAATGCAGTATAGTGAAGAAAGGCTGCCTGAAAGTAGAGACTACGGTGATAAGTAGCTAGGTAGAACTGCAAGAGGTAGCAGGGGAAAATTGTACTCCCCTAGATGAAACGAATATCGCTCCAGGAACGTGGGACACTGGTTCTACTTAGTTCCAAACATTGTTCTACTGGGGGTCAACCGACTTCTCGGGATGGATTTCATCAAGCTGCATAAAGCAGACACCCTGCACGGTGAACTGCTCAAATTGTACGAGCACTGCAGGCCGTTGCTGGGCGGCACGACCAAGATTTCTTTGCCGCCACGCAGCGAAACTTTTACCTACTCTGTGACCACCAGCAATTTCATAGGTTTGCTCTCAAAGGTAAAGCTCGAGCAAGGAATAATAATGGGTGTCTATATCATGCCGCCGGGTGGTAGTAGTTGCGCTGTCAGCCTTATTATTACTACCGACCATGTGATCGACGTGCAACGCCCCATAGTGACACTCGAGTCGCACGACATAGCAGCGGTGGGTCACGCGGCCGAGTCAATGAGCGAAGAAAGTATGCGCTATGAGAGCCCAGAGGGGGGCCGCCTTGCTCGACTAGCTAGGGAGCTCGACACGGCGAACCTCAATAAGGAAGAGCGCCATGCGCTGGAATAAATTACGAGTGAATGCGACGATGTATTTCACCTGCCTGGGGACAAGTTGCCATACACATATGTTGGAGCACCAGATATCCCTTAGGAAAGGAGTACAGCCTATAAAAGTGCATCCCTACAGACTGCCAGAGACACACAAGAGAGAAGTGGAAAGGCAGACAGACGAAATGCTGGCTGAAGGAATTATCCAGCCTAACAGAAGTCAGTGGAACGCATCGTTGTTGGTCGTGGCCAAGAAACCCGATGCAGCCGGAGAGCAGAAAAGTCGTGGTTGATTTTCGGAAATGAATTTAGTCGCGATCGATGACTCTTACCCACTGCCCAACATTACCGAAATATTGGACTAATTGGGAAGAGCTCGATATTATTCAACCTTGAATCTCGTCTCAGGATTTCACCAAATCCCGATGGCACAAGAGGACAAGGAAAAAACAGCATTTTCCACTTCGATGGGATATTTCGAATACAATCGAATGCCGTTTGAGTTGAAAGACGCACCACCAATCTTTCGACGGCTGATGAACTCCGCCCTAGCCGGACTACAGGAAGTAAGTGCTATGTATGACTCGACGTTATTATAATACACGGCAAAACTCCCAAGGAACACAATGAATTGCTGCAGGAAGTACTGCGGCGACTGAGGGAAGCGAGATTGGCAGTGCAACATGGCAAGTGCCAATTCCTACGCAAGGAGATCGTGCGTGCGGATCCCAAGAAGCTTGAAGCAGTTAAGGAACTCCCTGTACCCAAGAACGTAAAAGAAGTCGAATCTTTCCTTAGATTATCAGGATATTACACCGAATTCATAAAGGATTTCTCGAAGGCCGCCAAGCCACTCACGGATTTGACAGGGAATGGAGTTAAATTCGAGTTGATAGCAGTAAGGGACGCCGCCTTCGAGGAACTGAAGACAGCACTATCCACAGCGCCGACATTACAATATCCAGACTTCGAGAAACCGTTCGTAGTCACCACCGACGCTTCTGACACATTATTATCACATTATTATCACAGGGCATGATCGGGGGCGATCTGACCATATGCCCTACGCATGTCGCACGATGTCACAAGCAGAGTTAAACCATAGAACGACAGAAAAATAACTACTTGCAATAGTATGGACCCTCGCACAGTTCCGGCCTTACATGTATGGGACACAGTTCAAAGTCGTAACGGACTATCAGCCCCTCACTTAGCTGTTCGAAGTAAAAGATCCCGGATTGAAACTCATGCGCAGGAAAATTAAATTATCCGAGCACAAGTTCGACGTCAAGTATAAAGCCGGGAAAAGAAATACGAATATAGGTGCACTGTCGGCGTTTGTTCTTTTTCTTCTTGTCAGGAGTAAAAAGAATTTCTTTCCGATGTTGAGAATATATACAATTTTAGAAAGCATATTTAGATGGCGTAGAAACATGTGAATAAACAAAAATGCAAAATGGAACCTTGCTATCGTCTTTTCATCGAATATCATGTAATTAATAATAATCTAAAAAACAACTTTTCTAAACAATGCATTTAACATTCGTTTAACTGTACTGTAACTGTATTTTCCTGTTTATATTAATTTTTGATATCCTGAGGAGAAGGATTCAAACTCGAACATTGAGAAAATTACTTGACACTTCTTTGGTAGGCAAAAATAGGGTTTATTCATGTGGCAAAGAAAACCGTAGGAGTCGGCTTAGTGGCGCCGTTGGCCATTGCAATAAATTCTCACAAGATATGATATAAGAGTGTTTGTCCGATCTTCCTTATCTTCAGTGATAGTGGGCCTCCCACTGGTGCGCTTTCTGGCCCGGTGGCGACCCTCGGAACTAGCCGAAGTCCAGTCTTTCCGTCTCCTCACGGGTCGCTAAGGCGCAAACTGCTACGATGAAATAACTGTTGCTGGCAGTGACGCTTGCCGGCGAGGTAGGGATATTCTCTCACTGCCCTCACACGCAGACTGCGCTAGGCGCGTCGGGGGAAGGCTTCTACTGCTCGTAACAAATATCGTCTCGATTACGCTTCAAGCTGTCTCGCTCCACCCACTTCACAACAGCCACTACGGGGGTTTTATGTAATGAGTTATGAAAGATTATTTAATGCATATATATTAATATTATATAAATAAATGAATAATGAAATTTAAAACAATATATAAAACGCTTACTAATTTTGCAGCCGTCAGCGAATGAAATCCAACACCAAATTGTAGTCCTTTACACGAAAGTTGCAATTACAATTTGTTGAATAAAAAGAAATTGTTATGCTCTACTTATGTCTAAGGTCCTACCACGCGGATGTCGCTGCATATGGACCCACCCGTGGGGCCGTTTCTGTGTTTGTACAGCAAAGCAAATATGGACACAGGAAAGGCCCCACTCCCTCCTTCCAGGAGGGTCTTCTTTCTTCATTAAACTAAAAGCAACAAATGGAATATAATTTGGCAGTAACAGTATTTTCTTTTCAAATAAACAATAAATAATGTTTGCAGATAAATTAATTAATTAATAAATTTCTTTTTTTGTCTTAGGTTAATGGAATACGTCATGAAAAGGTTATAAAAACCAAGGTGCAAATTTAGAAAAAAATAAATTGATATATACCAGGTGTACAAGTATGAAATGCGGATTTTTTTTCTAAAAAAACATGTTAAATTCGGAAGAATGATAAAAAGTGCTTAATTCAAAGTATGCTCCATCGCTTGTTATACATTTTTCCCATCTTTCGGGCAATTTGTGAATACCACGCCAGTAAAAATCTTCCCCTTTTGCTGCGAACCATTCATCGAGCCATTTTTTTCATATCTTCGTACGAACCAAAGCGCTGCTCAGCAAGTGCGTGACCCGTCGATGCAAACAAGTAGTAATCAGAAGGAGCCAAGTCTGGTGAGTACCATAAGCCGCATGGGGTAGAACTTCCCAGCTGAAAGCTTCCACCGTGTCGCCAACCGGTTTTGCCGTATGTGATGGAGCATTGTCATGAAGAAAAATGACTTTGCGTTGCCTTTTTCGGTTTCTGGCCTTTTTTCAAGCAGCGAACTGTTCAAATCAGTCAATTGTTGTTGGTAACGTTTAGTTTTAACCGTTTCCCCAGATTTTAGCAGCTCATAATAGACCACGCCCCTCTGGTCCCACCAAACACAGAGCATCGTCTTTCTGCCAAAGTGATTCGGTCTTGCGGTCGATATGGATGGTGCGCCTCGGTCTACCCATGATTTTTAACGCTTGGGATTCTTAAAATAAATCCACGTTTCATCCCCTGTAACTATACGATGCAAAAACGACTTCCTTTTGTACCGAGCGAGCGAAATGTCACATGTATTTTTGCGCTTTTCTATTTGCCTGTCGTTCAACTCATGTGGTACCCATCTACCGGTCTTCTGAATCTTTCCCATCTCTTGTAGCCAATTGGAAACCGTTTGTTGACTAACGCCCAATTGCTCATCGAGTTGTTTTTTTGTTTGGGAATCATCTTCGTCAAACAATGCTTGCAATTCCATATCTTCGTATTTTTTTCCAGCTTTCCACGTTCCTTGTCTGCAACATCGAAGTCACCACTTTTGAAACGCCGAAACCATCGTTAATGCGTATCTTGCAATGGAGCATATTCACCATAAGCTTCTCGAAGTAACCGGTATGATTCAGCAGCAGTTTTCTTCAAATGAAAACAAAAAATTAATGCTGTCCGCAAATGCTCTTTGTTCGGTATAAATTTCGACATATTGAACACAACAACACAACACTATGCACACACATTACCAATTTATCACTCGTGCGCGTCTCACACGTATTGATGACACTACAAAATGGCCCAGTGTCAAATATTTATAGCACAAACTGCATTCGTGCGCCATCTGTTGTCTGAAATCCGCATTTTATACTTGTACACCCGGTATATCTTCGATTGGTCGCTGTCCATGTTGGTTTGTATGTCACTCCTACACACGGCTGACTAACCCCAAAACAGTTTGCGTCTGGGGACGGAAAAAATCTGCCGGTATACACTAATACTTGCGAAGAATATTAACAAGCTTGCGCATCTGGACCCATAACCTGTTGGTTTTGATAGATGCTTTATTGAAGAATATAACTTGCTCTTTACGATTCATTATGATATATTACTCACGAACGGCTTCTAGGACGAGAGAGAATACGGTGATCCAGCATAGTTCAATTGTAATTTGTCATAGTTAGGGAATTACACTACTGATGCGGGGGAACGCAGTGGGTCCACACAGAAATAATGATTTCAATAGAAATAACGGAATTATTTATTTAACCTCTCGAATAATGTTAATCTATGGATGGCGGATACAGTAGCAAGTAGAGCAGTTGCTAAGCAGCAAGTAGTAACCACGTTTACTAAACCATTTAGAAGTTCTCCCCAAGAACAATACGTAGCGAAGCGCCTTCCGTGAGCTATAGTCGACGACGCGAAGCTTCCTGTCCCTCATTGTAGAATCGGCTGCAACCGAGTAGGTTCCACAGTGCTTGATAAAGTTGCGAATTTGACGGTTTTTTTGTTTGCCCTCAAGTATGTTTTTGCAGGAGCATCAGGTTAAGGCGTGAGCGATGGAGGGACTAGCGGCACGAGAATTTTTTTTTTGTTGTTTTGGGCGCACTGTATCCCGTGCGGGGAAGAATTTTTAAGAGCTTGCTTCGTGGCCCGTACCTGGCCGCTGCGCGGGGAATGGAAATTGCTGGATAGCTCATAGAGAGTATTGAAAATAATTGTAACGCGAACGCGTAAGGATGGTTGAATTATACAATATGTCAAACGAATGTATTCTTTCAGGGTTATGTAATGGTACAAGAATAATTGCTAACCGTCGTACATGATACGCGATACGCGAACAGTCGGTCTAAGGCACCCGACGCCGTTTTACTCTAATGGCCGTCCTCGACCAGTCAATTCGATGGAGGCACGTCTTGCCGTCTGACGTGGTCCGTTCTGTTTTAATCGTGCTCATGGGCACGTCTGCCCCGTGCTAGTCGTCCGTGATCACTCTCCGCTTAGGGTCTCCTCGACCACCGGTTGCTCGTCTCGATGGGAGGGCTCATGCGCAGTCTCGTCGTCCAGGTTTACGTTGTTTCAACAGTCCTTGTGCCGTGCGATGCGATAAGCCTGCGCACGAGTCATGTGCCGTTAACATCGGTCATTCGTCAATTTCTCATCCTTAAGGAAATAGTCACGCAGTTGGGCCAGCTATCGTCGTTGTCGCTGGGAGCGCCCTTTTGGATTCGCGTCTCAACCCTAGTCAGTGCTTCCTTCTTGGACGACGGTGGCGCAGGTCCCTCTGAACCAGTGCCTGCGTCGGTGTCACCGCCGCAATCGTCGACGTGGCTCGTGAAGCGTGCTGGCATCTCGCTCTGGTTACTCGTTGTGTTCTCTCTCGATGCTTCGTTGGTCGTGTTGTCTTCGTCTCCCGTATCCCAGTGCGGGCGCCGCGGGCGTAGTTGGCTCACGTGTACGGTGGTTGCGTGTTGCTTGCGGCCTGCGTGTTGCTTGTGGCCTGCGCCTTGGTGCAGGTGGCCATCGGCCCTTTCCACTTCGGTACTAGTTTCGACGAGTGCAGGCGCTGGTGTGCTGACGTACACGATATCGCCCTGTCGGTCACCGTAGCTCTTCGTCTCTCGGACGTGGCTCGTAGCCGTATAGGAGGTGAAAAGGCGACTTCTGCGTCGTGCTGTTGCTCGACTCGTTTAGTTGTTACTCCACTATGTGAATGCCTTGGTCCCACGTGCGTGCCTCGTGGTCCTGGACGTCACGCTATAACATAAGTACCAGTGTGGCATTCACGCGTTCCACTTGCCCGTTTGCTTACGGGTGTCTTGCTGAATTCAGCACATGCTTTATTCCGTGCTTCGTGCACCATTCTGAGAGTTTGGTCGACGTGAAGCAAGCTCCACGACCGGATCCGAGGACTCGTAGCGGCCCGTTCGCGTCAACCAACTTATTGAGTGATTTTTTCACCGGCTGAACCCGTGTGCTAGTTACGGTATGCAACCGTACAAATTTCGTCAAGCTGTCTACAGCCACCAATACGTATTTTAGTTGCTTGGCCAACGTCACGAACGGACCTACGTGGTCTTTGTGGACGACCGCGAACGGTCTTTCGCTTGAGGTCATGGAATGTAACATTCCCGCCTATTTACCTGATTGTCCTTTCATAATTATACATGGTAGACATCCTCATGTATATTTTACCACGTATTGATGCATCCCCGGGAAG
Source organism: Cylloceria caligata (assembly GCA_963942595.1). NCBI lineage: Eukaryota > Metazoa > Arthropoda > Insecta > Hymenoptera > Ichneumonidae > Cylloceria > Cylloceria caligata. The sequence goes on from OZ012703.1 coordinate 65,432,934, forward strand.
TAATAGGGCTGCCTGATTCGTGCACACGTGCGCACCACCTCTGGGTGCCCTTGCAGATCATGGTGTCTGATGACGATCGACTTGCGCATTACCGTTGGTACCAGGAAGCTCAGTTTCCCGTTATGTGCCTTGTACATAATGTTGCTGTGAAGTCCGTAGTCTGTTGTTTCGCTGCTATCGCTTAGATCGCATAATCCTAGGGCAGCTAACAGCTTCATTTTGTATTTCAGTCGCTCATCGGTTGCCTGGAGAGCGCCATCTCGTCCTCAATTGTGGTGATCTGTTGGATTTGTCCCGCCTGATGTCTTCACATTCCTCCTTGTCCTCTATTGGCGCTTGGCTCAATGCGTCGACGTGGGGCATCTTCTCGCCCGGTCGGTGCGTTACATCGAATGAACATTCGCTTTATAAATCTACCCAATGAATCAGCTGCGAATTGAGGGTTTTTCGAGTACATACGTACATCAATGCTTGACAGTCTGTAACTATTTTAAAATTGACGTTCGCTAGTTGCGGCTTCAGGCGTGTGACAGCCGACAGTATGGCGAGTAATTCCAATTTCGACGAGTGGTAGTTCCGTTCTATGGCGCTCGTTCTCCGGCTTAGGGCGTATACCAATCGCCTTTTTTGATCCGCGTCCTTGTAGCAGAACAATGTTCCCAGGCCGACCGCGCTTGCGTCTGTATGCAGTTCGGTCGGTCTGGTAGCGTCAAATGCTTTGAGTGCTGGTCACTCGCTCAAGACCTTCTTTATATTTTCGAATGCTGCGTATGTTTCATCGTCTTATGCGAAGCTTCTTGTACAACATTTCGGAAAGCGGTATGGCCAGATGAACGAAACGTGGCACAAAGCGCCTAAAAAACATGGCGATGCCCAGGAATCTCCGAACTTCCGTGAGCGACATTGGGGCTGGGTAGTCCAGTATCGCTTGGAGCTTTTTCCATCCCGGCTGGATTCCTGCGAAGCTTATCCGAAAGCCGAGGTACTCCACCTCTTTTTTCAAGAATGCGTACTTGTCAAGGTTCAATGTGAGCCCTACTTCTCGTAGAGCTTCGAGCACCAGCTCCAATTTTCCCCGTGTCTCTAACCAGTCTTGCGCGGGTACGAGGATGACGTCTAGATAGTACATGACCACCGCGTCGCGCAGTGGTCCCATCGTCCGTTGCATGAGTTTACTGAAATAAGCTGGCCCATTCATCAGGCCGAACATCATACTCGTGAATTCGACGGTCTCGTCCGGCGTTATGATCGCGGTTTTAGGTCATGCTTCTTCTGAGAGTGGGTTCTGCAAATGCCCGTGTGGCAAGTCCAGTACTGTGAAGATTCTGGCCCCTTGTAGCTGCGCCATATGGCGTCCACACTCTGTAGCGAAAAGTGTACGCGTTCAGTCTGCAGGTTTAACCTTCGGAAACAGACGACTGGTCGAGGCTTCAAATTTTTTTTACAGACTAGCAACACTGGGCTAGCGTATGGCGATTCCGTGTCCTGCACAATGCCTGGGGTTTTCCACTCTTGAAGTATCGACTTGATCGTTGCTCGTTCTACCGGCGTAGTGTGATACGCCTTCGATGATACCGGCCTACTTCCGGTTTTTCCACGATACTCATAGCCATGCCAGTGGCCTTGCCGATCTCCTCTAACTTCGGGGCCACTCACTAGCGGTAGTCATTTAACAAGCTGACGATTGCATCTAATTCCCTGTCGGTGGTGTCTTCACCCGCGTCAATTTCCTCCCTGGAGATCCATGTCCGGCCCTCTCGGGTCTCGAGTGTCTGTATTTGTTCGATTCTTCCCCGCGCCACATAGCTCGTGTTCTAGACCGCCCGCGTCATCGTCCCCAGGTTAACTAGCGGTAACTCGTATTCGTGGTCGTCGCCTTGGACATTCATAACTTGGATAGTGGCCGCTTGGATTTGTAGTTCCTTTTTGATCTTGGCCCCCGAAGTGATCATCGCTTCGTTTGGCGTAGTCGTACGTAAGTACTGTTCGTCGAAGGTCCCGAAGTTCACTTGGCTCCGGCCCTTAATGTAGTAAACCCACGGTCGATCGTGGTACGTTCTGCCTAGAATAACATCGTGGGTTTACGTTTCGTCGAGAACCAAACAGAACGTCGTGTTGGGGATGAGGACGTTGTCCACCTCCACGTCTGCGATTGCAAATTTGTTCGAGTCCTTTGTGGTCGCGGGGTCACCCCATCCCTGCAACGTAGTCCTTTGCTTCATGACTGGAAGCTTTACGTTTCATGCTCGTGACTCTTTCATCGTGCGCACCGTGCTGCCTCCATCGATGAACCCTTTCATTCGTACACCGTTAAAACCTTCTTCTTATAGGTGCTTAGGTTAAAATTATGCACAGGTGGACTCGCTGTTGATGACTGGCAGTCCTTTCTCCAGTGGTCTTTCTGTCCGCACCTATGGCATTTCGTCTCCGTTCTGAGCTCCTTACAGTCCTTGGAGATGTGTCCGTACTGGTTACAAATAAAACATTTTGCCTGCCCCTCCTTGTTCCTCGCGGGAAGTCGGCCTTCCCTTCGAAGTTGCTCTTGCCTCCTCCAATTCTCTCGGTTTTCTTCGTTCCTTCGCGGGATCGGGTCTCGTGGTCGTTCGCTGCCTCCTTTTGTGCTGAAGTGAGGTCGCTGACTCCGATTTCCGAGTGGTCGGTCGAAAGTTTTCCGTTGTCGAGACTCGTGCCCCTTGCGAACTCGTGTGACCGTTAACAAGGCTGCGTATACCAGGTGTATGCATAAGTTTTTTCCGGTTTTTTGGTAAAAAAACACGTAATTTTCAAGGGAAATTAATTTTTGTTTTATTCAAAATATTGGCCATCAGCTTCTACACATTTCGCCCATCTTTCAGGTAACTTATGAATACCATGCCAGAAAAACTGCTTGTCTTTTGCGGCAAACTATTCGTCGAGCCATTTTCCAACTTCCTCGAAATTGCTGAAGTGCTGCTCCGGGAACGCGTGCCCTATTGATGCGAAGAAGTGATAGTCAGATGGCGCTAGGTCTGGCGAATACGGCGGGTGCGGAAGGATGTCCCATCCAAGCGATTTCAAGGTGTCTTTCACTGCTTTTGCTGTGTGAGACGGCGCATTGTCGTGTAACAAAATCACTTTGCCATGTCTTCTGGCCCATTCCGGTCGTCTTTCGATTAATGCGTGGTTTAAATTAATAATTTGTTGGCGATAGCGTTGTGTATTAACGGTTTCGCCGGGCTTCAAGAGTTCATAATACACAATACCGCTCTGGTCCCACCAGACACAGAGCATGGTCTTCTTGCCGAAGCGATTTGGCCTTGGTGTTGAAGGACCGGCTTCGCCAGGTGAAAGCCACGATTTTTTCCGCTTCGGGTTTTCCAAATAAATCCATTTTTCGTCACCCGTCACAATTCGATGCAAAAATGATTTCCTTTCGTGGCGTTGAAGCAGCACTTCACAAGTGACTTTGCGATTTTCTATTTGACGTTCATTCAAATCGTGTGGGACCCATTTACCGAGTTTATTGATCTTCCCCATTACTCGTAAACATCTGCTAATTGTTTCTTGTGACACATGTAATGCTTCTGCTAATTGCCGTTGAGTTTGAGTTGGGTCATCATCCAATAACTCCTGCAATTGCTCGTCTTCGCATTTTTGTGGTCTACCAGAGCGCTCACTGTCTTTCACATTGAAATCACCACTTTTAAATTTTCGAAACCATGTCTCACATGTTCTAACCGATAAAGCGTGTTCACGATATGTTTCTACCAGCAAACGTTGACTTTCAGCAGCCTTTTTCTTTTGATTAAATAAGAAAAGCAATGCGTGCCGCAAATGTTCTTTTTCAGGCACAAAACTCGACATGATCACTGAACGATAAAGCAAAGACGCTAGTTTTTGGCGGACTCAACTTGTGTGTGTTTGTAGGTTAATGTCAGACGAACAAAATGACGTATGTATCAAATTAATACGCTGCGTACTTTTCGCTAACGCCATCTCTTAGTTAAACCGGAAAAAACTTATGCATACACCTGGTAACTCGTCAGTAGTATGTGAACACCTTTGCTCCATCCCACTCCTATCCCCACTCTTGCCCCACCACGCGGCTACCCCCATCACCTCATTTTTCCACCGCCGCGCTACCCACTCTGCTTAACCAGTGTCGGTAACGTGGAGATGGTAAAGTGAGGTGATGTGGGTACTCTGGTGAACAAGGTAGAGTCGAGATAAGAGCAGGATGGAGCAAAGGTGTACACATACTTGAAAAAATGAAAAAAATTATGTACTCACCACCACAGCTGTTGTAGGCTACTACCCTCCTGCCAAAGCGATTTTAAACTCTTGTCTCTCGAATGTACTCTCTCTCACACACACACACACACGCGCGCGCGCGCGCGCGCAGCGCCGTGTCTTTAATTTATTACGATGTCCTCGTCAAAGCCCTCTTCCACGGCATCGATATCGTAGCCAATATCTATTTCATCACCGAGGGCCTCTATAATAACCGCTGCCACGTCCGCACGTTCCCTGTTCGTTAATCGAACCCGCGGAACGTTATCGCCGGCAAGAGGTCGCATCAAGACAGCGATCAAGCCATCTCTACCGCACGCTTCTTCGACGAGATGCTCAATACCTGCAACATCCACGCATTCGAGTCCGTATATTGAACACTCTATGACAAGAGCCAGCAGCATACTTGCTAGTGGTTCCGGATGAAATAGGTGAGATCAGTCGATGTAAATGGTCTCGCCGAAATCGACTAACAACACCTCGCAGTACCCATCAAAGTCCGGATAAATCACTTCGCCGCGGGCAACTTTATTGAAACGAGGCACAATACAGGATATTCCGATATACAGTTCACAAAGTTCAACGAGTCTTCCTCGACGTTTCACTAAATACACGCTACGCAGGAGCTCTTCCAGCTCGTCTTATGCATCGCACATTTCCTGTGTACTCAGGAACACGCTCATCACACTCTCGACAAACATTACTCGGCACCAAAACGCGTCGCTAAAAATCTCCATGCTGTATCGCGGATACATATTGCTTTTTATTGTTTGCAAGTAAGATACCAAAGACAGACTGAATGCTTGAGATGCTGCTAGAGAGTATCACGGGAATAAAGATAACAACGTCCTATGAATCATAACTAGGTATCCATCGCTTTGAATGCAACGAAAGCGGTTTTCGAGCATGCATAGTCCTGCGCTTTGCTCCTCGCAAA